>OZ010799.1:29854246-30454246 GCA_963932465.1 Maratus speciosus | reverse complement strand
CTTAAATTAAATTAAGACAAGGAAATCTATGCGTAACGCTGACGTCATTTTGCGAATGACAACAGCAGGCGATCAAATTTAGCTTTTACTGCAGTCTTTTTCATTTTTTAAACGTCTAAGCATTACACATTTTCAATTTTTACACCGTTGAATTAGGGAAAAAATGTACTTTCAAATGCAGTTTGTTTGAAAACTATATTGCAATTTACTCAATTTTTATTGTTTTAAGAATAATTTTCAGCATGTTTTTTTCTTTTTTTAATCTATCTCTATCAAGTGCAGACGATTGGAAAATATAAATCCGTTTGCACTTAAATTAAATTAAGACAAGGAAATCTATGCGTAACGCTGACGTCATTTTGCGAATGACAACAGCAGGCGATCAAATTTAGCTTTTACTGCATTCTATTTCATTTTTTTAACTTCTAAGCATTAATTATTTTCAATTTTTACACCGTTGAATTAGGGAAAAAATGTACTTTCAAATGCAGTTTGTTTGAAAACTATATTGCAATTTACTCAATTTTTATTGTTTTAAAAATAATTTTCAGCATGTTTTTTTTTCCTTTTTTTTTTAAATCTATCTCTGTCATGTGCAGACGAGTGGAAAATATAAATCCGTTTGCACTTAAATTAAATTAAGACAAGGAAATCTATGCGTAACCGTGACGTCATTTTGCGAATGACAACAGCAGACGATCAAATTTCGCTTTTACTGCAGTCTTTTTCATTTTTTAAACTTCTAAGCATTACACATTTTCAATTTTTACACCGTTGAATTAGGGAAAAAATGTACTTTCAAATGCAGTTTGTTTGAAAACTATATCGCAATTTACTCAATTTTTATTGTTTTAAGAATAATTTTCAGCATTTTTTTTTCTTTTTTTAATCTATCTCTATCATGTGCAGACGATTGGAAAATATAAATCCGTTTGCACTTAAATTAAATTAAGACAAGGAAATCTATGCGTAACCGTGACGTCATTTTGCGAATGACAACAGCAGACGATCAAATTTCGCTTTTACTGCAGTCTTTTTCATTTTTTAAACTTCTAAGCATTACACATTTTCAATTTTTACACCGTTGAATTAGGGAAAAAATGTACTTTCAAATGCAGTTTGTTTGAAAACTATATTGCAATTTACTCAATTTTTATTGTTTTAAGAATAATTTTCAGCATTTTTTTTTCTTTTTTTAATCTATCTCTATCATGTGCAGACGATTGGAAAATATAAATCCGTTTGCTATTAAATTAAATTAAGACAAGGAAATCTGTGCGTAACGCTGACGTCATTTTGCGAATGACAACAGCAGGCGATCAAATTTAGCTTTTACTGCAGTCTTTTTCATTTTTTAAACGTCTAAGCATTACACATTTTCAATTTTTACACCGTTGAATTAGGGAAAAAATGTACTTTCAAATGCAGTTTGTTTGAAAACTATATTGCAATTTACTCAATTTTTATTGTTTTAAGAATAATTTTCAGCATTTTTTTTTCTTTTTTTAATCTATCTCTATCATGTGCAGACGATTGGAAAATATAAATCCGTTTGCACTTAAATTAAATTAAGACAAGGAAATCTATGCTTAACGCTGACGTCATTTTGCGAATGACAACAGCAGGCGATCAAATTTAGCTTTTACTGCAGTCTTTTTCATTTTTTAAACTTCTAAGCATTACACATTTTCAATTTTTACACCGTTGAATTAGGGAAAAAATGTACTTTCAAATGCAGTTTGTTTGAAAACTATATTGCAATTTACTCAATTTTTATTGTTTTAAGAATAATTTTCAGCATGTTTTTTTCTTTTTTTAATCTATCTCTATCAAGTGCAGACGATTGGAAAATATAAATCCGTTTGCACTTAAATTAAATTAAGACAAGGAAATCTATGCGTAACGCTGACGTCATTTTGCGAATGACAACAGCAGGCGATCAAATTTAGCTTTTACTGCAGTCTTTTTCATTTTTTAAACATCTAAGCATTACACATTTTCAATTTTTACACCGTTGAATTAGGGAAAAAATGTACTTTCAAATGCAGTTTGTTTGAAAACTATATTGCAATTTACTCAATTTTTATTGTTTTAAAAATAATTTTCAGCATGTTTTTTTTTTTTCATTTTTTTTTTAAATCTATCTCTGTCATGTGCAGACGATTGAAAAATATAAATCCGTTTGCACTTAAATTAAATTAAGACAAGGAAATCTATGCGTAACGCTGACGTCATTTTGCGAATGACAACAGCAGGCGATCAAATTTAGCTTTTACTGCAGTCTTTTTCATTTTTTAAACGTCTAAGCATTACACATTTTCAATTTTTACACCGTTGAATTAGGGAAAAAATGTACTTTCAAATGCAGTTTGTTTGAAAACTATATTGCAATTTACTCAATTTTTATTGTTTTAAAAATAATTTTCAGCATGTTTTTTTTTCATTTTTTTTTAAATCTATCTCTGTCATGTGCAGACGAGTGGAAAATATAAATCCGTTTGCACTTAAATTAAATTAAGACAAGGAAATCTATGCGTAACCGTGACGTCATTTTGCGAATGACAACAGCAGACGATCAAATTTCGCTTTTACTGCAGTCTTTTTCATTTTTTAATCTTCTAAGCATTACACATTTTCAATTTTTACACCGTTGAATTAGGGAAAAAATGTACTTTCAAATGCAGTTTGTTTGAGAACTATATTGCAATTTACTCAATTTTTATTGTTTTAAGAATAATTTTCAGCATTTTTTTTTTCTTTTTTTAATCTATCTCTATCATGTGCAGACGATTGGAAAATATAAATCCGTTTGCACTTAAATTAAATTAAGACAAGGAAATCTATGCGTAACCGTGACGTCATTTTGCGAATGACAACAGCAGACGATCAAATTTCGCTTTTACTGCAGTCTTTTTCATTTTTTAAACTTCTAAGCATTACACATTTTCAATTTTTACACCGTTGAATTAGGGAAAAAATGTACTTTCAAATGCAGTTTGTTTGAAAACTATATTGCAATTTACTCAATTTTTATTGTTTTAAGAATAATTTTCAGCATTTTTTTTTCTTTTTTTAATCTATCTCTATCATGTGCAGACGATTGGAAAATATAAATCCGTTTGCACTTAAATTAAATTAAGACAAGGAAATCTGTGCGTAACGCTGACGTCATTTTGCGAATGACAACAGCAGGCGATCAAATTTAGCTTTTACTGCAGTCTTTTTCATTTTTTAAACGTCTAAGCATTACACATTTTCAATTTTTACACCGTTGAATTAGGGAAAAAATGTACTTTCAAATGCAGTTTGTTTGAAAACTATATTGCAATTTACTCAATTTTTATTGTTTTAAGAATAATTTTCAGCATTTTTTTTTCTTTTTTTAATCTATCTCTATCATGTGCAGACGATTGGAAAATATAAATCCGTTTGCACTTAAATTAAATTAAGACAAGGAAATCTATGCTTAACGCTGACGTCATTTTGCGAATGACAACAGCAGGCGATCAAATTTAGCTTTTACTGCAGTCTTTTTCATTTTTTAAACTTCTAAGCATTACACATTTTCAATTTTTACACCGTTGAATTAGGGAAAAAATGTACTTTCAAATGCAGTTTGTTTGAAAACTATATTGCAATTTACTCAATTTTTATTGTTTTAAGAATAATTTTCAGCATGTTTTTTTCTTTTTTTAATCTATCTCTATCAAGTGCAGACGATTGGAAAATATAAATCCGTTTGCACTTAAATTAAATTAAGACAAGGAAATCTATGCGTAACGCTGACGTCATTTTGCGAATGACAACAGCAGGCGATCAAATTTAGCTTTTACTGCAGTCTTTTTCATTTTTTAAACATCTAAGCATTACACATTTTCAATTTTTACACCGTTGAATTAGGGAAAAAATGTACTTTCAAATGCAGTTTGTTTGAAAACTATATTGCAATTTACTCAATTTTTATTGTTTTAAAAATAATTTTCAGCATGTTTTTTTTTTTTTCATTTTTTTTTTAAATCTATCTCTGTCATGTGCAGACGATTGAAAAATATAAATCCGTTTGCACTTAAATTAAATTAAGACAAGGAAATCTATGCGTAACGCTGACGTCATTTTGCGAATGACAACAGCAGGCGATCAAATTTAGCTTTTACTGCAGTCTTTTTCATTTTTTAAACGTCTAAGCATTACACATTTTCAATTTTTACACCGTTGAATTAGGGAAAAAATGTACTTTCAAATGCAGTTTGTTTGAAAACTATATTGCAATTTACTCAATTTTTATTGTTTTAAGAATAATTTTCAGCATGTTTTTTTCTTTTTTTAATCTATCTCTATCAAGTGCAGACGATTGGAAAATATAAATCCGTTTGCACTTAAATTAAATTAAGACAAGGAAATCTATGCGTAACGCTGACGTCATTTTGCGAATGACAACAGCAGGCGATCAAATTTAGCTTTTACTGCATTCTATTTCATTTTTTTAACTTCTAAGCATTAATTATTTTCAATTTTTACACCGTTGAATTAGGGAAAAAATGTACTTTCAAATGCAGTTTGTTTGAAAACTATATTGCAATTTACTCAATTTTTATTGTTTTAAAAATAATTTTCAGCATGTTTTTTTTTCCTTTTTTTTTTTAAATCTATCTCTGTCATGTGCAGACGAGTGGAAAATATAAATCCGTTTGCACCTAAATTAAATTAAGACAAGGAAATCTATGCGTAACCGTGACGTCATTTTGCGAATGACAACAGCAGACGATCAAATTTCGCTTTTACTGCAGTCTTTTTCATTTTTTAAACTTCTAAGCATTACACATTTTCAATTTTTACACCGTTGAATTAGGGAAAAAATGTACTTTCAAATGCAGTTTGTTTGAAAACTATATTGCAATTTACTCAATTTTTATTGTTTTAAGAATAATTTTCAGCATTTTTTTTTCTTTTTTTAATCTATCTCTATCATGTGCAGACGATTGGAAAATATAAATCCGTTTGCTATTAAATTAAATTAAGACAAGGAAATCTGTGCGTAACGCTGACGTCATTTTGCGAATGACAACAGCAGGCGATCAAATTTAGCTTTTACTGCAGTCTTTTTCATTTTTTAAACGTCTAAGCATTACACATTTTCAATTTTTACACCGTTGAATTAGGGAAAAAATGTACTTTCAAATGCAGTTTGTTTGAAAACTATATTGCAATTTACTCAATTTTTATTGTTTTAAGAATAATTTTCAGCATTTTTTTTTCTTTTTTTAATCTATCTCTATCATGTGCAGACGATTGGAAAATATAAATCCGTTTGCACTTAAATTAAATTAAGACAAGGAAATCTATGCTTAACGCTGACGTCATTTTGCGAATGACAACAGCAGGCGATCAAATTTAGCTTTTACTGCAGTCTTTTTCATTTTTTAAACTTCTAAGCATTACACATTTTCAATTTTTACACCGTTGAATTAGGGAAAAAATGTACTTTCAAATGCAGTTTGTTTGAAAACTATATTGCAATTTACTCAATTTTTATTGTTTTAAGAATAATTTTCAGCATGTTTTTTTCTTTTTTTAATCTATCTCTATCAAGTGCAGACGATTGGAAAATATAAATCCGTTTGCACTTAAATTAAATTAAGACAAGGAAATCTATGCGTAACGCTGACGTCATTTTGCGAATGACAACAGCAGGCGATCAAATTTAGCTTTTACTGCAGTCTTTTTCATTTTTTAAACATCTAAGCATTACACATTTTCAATTTTTACACCGTTGAATTAGGGAAAAAATGTACTTTCAAATGCAGTTTGTTTGAAAACTATATTGCAATTTACTCAATTTTTATTGTTTTAAGAATAATTTTCAGCATGTTTTTTTCTTTTTTTAATCTATCTCTATCAAGTGCAGACGATTGGAAAATATAAATCCGTTTGCACTTAAATTAAATTAAGACAAGGAAATCTATGCGTAACGCTGACGTCATTTTGCGAATGACAACAGCAGGCGATCAAATTTAGCTTTTACTGCAGTCTTTTTCATTTTTTAAACATCTAAGCATTACACATTTTCAATTTTTACACCGTTGAATTAGGGAAAAAATGTACTTTCAAATGCAGTTTGTTTGAAAACTATATTGCAATTTACTCAATTTTTATTGTTTTAAAAATAATTTTCAGCATGTTTTTTTTTTTTTCATTTTTTTTTTAAATCTATCTCTGTCATGTGCAGACGATTGAAAAATATAAATCCGTTTGCACTTAAATTAAATTAAGACAAGGAAATCTATGCGTAACGCTGACGTCATTTTGCGAATGACAACAGCAGGCGATCAAATTTAGCTTTTACTGCAGTCTTTTTCATTTTTTAAACGTCTAAGCATTACACATTTTAAATTTTTACACCCTTGAATTAGGGAAAAAATGTACTTTCAAATGCAGTTTGTTTGAAAACTATATTGCAATTTACTCAATTTTTATTGTTTTAAGAATAATTTTCAGCATTTTTTTTTCTTTTTTTAATCTATCTCTATCATGTGCAGACGATTGAATAATATAAATCCGTTTGCACTTAAATTAAATTAAGACAAGGAAATCTATGCGTAACGCTGACGTCATTTTGCGAATGACAACAGCAGGCGATCAAATTTAGCTTTTACTGCAGTCTTTTTCATTTTTTAAACTTCTAAGCATTACACATTTTCAATTTTTACACCGTTGAATTAGGGAAAAAATGTACTTTCAAATGCAGTTTGTTTGAAAACTATATTGCAATTTACTCAATTTTTATTGTTTTAAGAATAATTTTCAGCATGTTTTTTTCTTTTTTTAATCTATCTCTATCATGTGCAGACGATTGGAAAATATAAATCCGTTTGCACTTAAATTAAATTAAGACAAGGAAATCTATGCGTAACGCTGACGTCTTTTTGCGAATGACAACAGCAGGCGATCAAATTTAGCTTTTACTGCAGTCTTTTTCATTTTTTAAACTTCTAAGCATTACACATTTTCAATTTTTACACCGTTGAATTAGGGAAAAAATGTACTTTCAAATGCAGTTTGTTTGAAAACTATATTGCAATTTACTTAATTTTTATTGTTTTAAAAATAATTTTCAGCATTTTTTTTTCTTTTTTTTACCTATCTCTATCATGTGCAGACGATTGGAAAATATAAATCCGTTTGCACTTAAATTAAATTAAGTAAGGAAATCTATGCGTAACGCTGACGTCATTTTGCGAATGACAACAGCAGGCGATCAAATTTAGCTTTTACTGCAGTCTTTTTCATATTTTAAACTTCTAAGCATTACACATTTTCAATTTTTACACCGTTGAATTAGGGAAAAAATGTACTTTCAAATGCAGTTTGTTTGAAAACTATATTGCAATTTACTCAATTTTTATTGTTTTAAAAATAATTTTCAGCATGTTTTTTTTTCATTTTTTTTTAAATCTATCTCTGTCATGTGCAGACGAGTGGAAAATATAAATCCGTTTGCACTTAAATTAAATTAAGACAAGGAAATCTATGCGTAACCGTGACGTCATTTTGCGAATGACAACAGCAGACGATCAAATTTCGCTTTTACTGCAGTCTTTTTCATTTTTTAATCTTCTAAGCATTACACATTTTCAATTTTTACACCGTTGAATTAGGGAAAAAATGTACTTTCAAATGCAGTTTGTTCGAGAACTATATTGCAATTTACTCAATTTTTATTGTTTTAAGAATAATTTTCAGCATTTTTTTTTTCTTTTTTTAATCTATCTCTATCATGTGCAGACGATTGGAAAATATAAATCCGTTTGCACTTAAATTAAATTAAGACAAGGAAATCTATGCGTAACCGTGACGTCATTTTGCGAATGACAACAGCAGACGATCAAATTTCGCTTTTACTGCAGTCTTTTTCATTTTTTAAACTTCTAAGCATTACACATTTTCAATTTTTACACCGTTGAATTAGGGAAAAAATGTACTTTCAAATGCAGTTTGTTTGAAAACTATATTGCAATTTACTCAATTTTTATTGTTTTAAGAATAATTTTCAGCATTTTTTTTTCTTTTTTTAATCTATCTCTATCATGTGCAGACGATTGGAAAATATAAATCCGTTTGCACTTAAATTAAATTAAGACAAGGAAATCTGTGCGTAACGCTGACGTCATTTTGCGAATGACAACAGCAGGCGATCAAATTTAGCTTTTACTGCAGTCTTTTTCATTTTTTAAACGTCTAAGCATTACACATTTTCAATTTTTACACCGTTGAATTAGGGAAAAAATGTACTTTCAAATGCAGTTTGTTTGAAAACTATATTGCAATTTACTCAATTTT
Organism: Maratus speciosus; assembly: GCA_963932465.1. Taxonomy (NCBI): domain Eukaryota; kingdom Metazoa; phylum Arthropoda; class Arachnida; order Araneae; family Salticidae; genus Maratus; species Maratus speciosus. The sequence goes on along the minus strand of OZ010799.1, from coordinate 30,445,909 downwards.
TATTGTTTTAAGAATAATTTTCAGCATTTTCTTTTCTTTTTTTAATCTATCTCTATCATGTGCAGACGATTGGAAAATATAAATCCGTTTGCACTTAAATTAAATTAAGACAAGGAAATCTATGCTTAACGCTGACGTCATTTTGCGAATGACAACAGCAGGCGATCAAATTTAGCTTTTACTGCAGTCTTTTTCATTTTTTAAACTTCTAAGCATTACACATTTTCAATTTTTACACCGTTGAATTAGGGAAAAAATGTACTTTCAAATGCAGTTTGTTTGAAAACTATATTGCAATTTACTCAATTTTTATTGTTTTAAGAATAATTTTCAGCATGTTTTTTTCTTTTTTTAATCTATCTCTATCAAGTGCAGACGATTGGAAAATATAAATCCGTTTGCACTTAAATTAAATTAAGACAAGGAAATCTATGCGTAACGCTGACGTCATTTTGCGAATGACAACAGCAGGCGATCAAATTTAGCTTTTACTGCAGTCTTTTTCATTTTTTAAACATCTAAGCATTACACATTTTCAATTTTTACACCGTTGAATTAGGGAAAAAATGTACTTTCAAATGCAGTTTGTTTGAAAACTATATTGCAATTTACTCAATTTTTATTGTTTTAAAAATAATTTTCAGCATGTTTTTTTTTTTTTCATTTTTTTTTTAAATCTATCTCTGTCATGTGCAGACGATTGAAAAATATAAATCCGTTTGCACTTAAATTAAATTAAGACAAGGAAATCTATGCGTAACGCTGACGTCATTTTGCGAATGACAACAGCAGGCGATCAAATTTAGCTTTTACTGCAGTCTTTTTCATTTTTTAAACGTCTAAGCATTACACATTTTCAATTTTTACACCGTTGAATTAGGGAAAAAATGTACTTTCAAATGCAGTTTGTTTGAAAACTATATTGCAATTTACTCAATTTTTATTGTTTTAAGAATAATTTTCAGCATGTTTTTTTCTTTTTTTAATCTATCTCTATCAAGTGCAGACGATTGGAAAATATAAATCCGTTTGCACTTAAATTAAATTAAGACAAGGAAATCTATGCGTAACGCTGACGTCATTTTGCGAATGACAACAGCAGGCGATCAAATTTAGCTTTTACTGCATTCTATTTCATTTTTTTAACTTCTAAGCATTAATTATTTTCAATTTTTACACCGTTGAATTAGGGAAAAAATGTACTTTCAAATGCAGTTTGTTTGAAAACTATATTGCAATTTACTCAATTTTTATTGTTTTAAAAATAATTTTCAGCATGTTTTTTTTTCCTTTTTTTTTTTAAATCTATCTCTGTCATGTGCAGACGAGTGGAAAATATAAATCCGTTTGCACTTAAATTAAATTAAGACAAGGAAATCTATGCGTAACCGTGACGTCATTTTGCGAATGACAACAGCAGACGATCAAATTTCGCTTTTACTGCAGTCTTTTTCATTTTTTAAACTTCTAAGCATTACACATTTTCAATTTTTACACCGTTGAATTAGGGAAAAAATGTACTTTCAAATGCAGTTTGTTTGAAAACTATATTGCAATTTACTCAATTTTTATTGTTTTAAGAATAATTTTCAGCATTTTTTTTTCTTTTTTTAATCTATCTCTATCATGTGCAGACGATTGGAAAATATAAATCCGTTTGCACTTAAATTAAATTAAGACAAGGAAATCTATGCGTAACCGTGACGTCATTTTGCGAATGACAACAGCAGACGATCAAATTTCGCTTTTACTGCAGTCTTTTTCATTTTTTAAACTTCTAAGCATTACACATTTTCAATTTTTACACCGTTGAATTAGGGAAAAAATGTACTTTCAAATGCAGTTTGTTTGAAAACTATATTGCAATTTACTCAATTTTTATTGTTTTAAGAATAATTTTCAGCATTTTTTTTTCTTTTTTTAATCTATCTCTATCATGTGCAGACGATTGGAAAATATAAATCCGTTTGCTATTAAATTAAATTAAGACAAGGAAATCTGTGCGTAACGCTGACGTCATTTTGCGAATGACAACAGCAGGCGATCAAATTTAGCTTTTACTGCAGTCTTTTTCATTTTTTAAACGTCTAAGCATTACACATTTTCAATTTTTACACCGTTGAATTAGGGAAAAAATGTACTTTCAAATGCAGTTTGTTTGAAAACTATATTGCAATTTACTCAATTTTTATTGTTTTAAGAATAATTTTCAGCATTTTTTTTTCTTTTTTTAATCTATCTCTATCATGTGCAGACGATTGGAAAATATAAATCCGTTTGCACTTAAATTAAATTAAGACAAGGAAATCTATGCTTAACGCTGACGTCATTTTGCGAATGACAACAGCAGGCGATCAAATTTAGCTTTTACTGCAGTCTTTTTCATTTTTTAAACTTCTAAGCATTACACATTTTCAATTTTTACACCGTTGAATTAGGGAAAAAATGTACTTTCAAATGCAGTTTGTTTGAAAACTATATTGCAATTTACTCAATTTTTATTGTTTTAAGAATAATTTTCAGCATGTTTTTTTCTTTTTTTAATCTATCTCTATCAAGTGCAGACGATTGGAAAATATAAATCCGTTTGCACTTAAATTAAATTAAGACAAGGAAATCTATGCGTAACGCTGACGTCATTTTGCGAATGACAACAGCAGGCGATCAAATTTAGCTTTTACTGCAGTCTTTTTCATTTTTTAAACATCTAAGCATTACACATTTTCAATTTTTACACCGTTGAATTAGGGAAAAAATGTACTTTCAAATGCAGTTTGTTTGAAAACTATATTGCAATTTACTCAATTTTTATTGTTTTAAAAATAATTTTCAGCATGTTTTTTTTTTTTTCATTTTTTTTTTAAATCTATCTCTGTCATGTGCAGACGATTGAAAAATATAAATCCGTTTGCACTTAAATTAAATTAAGACAAGGAAATCTATGCGTAACGCTGACGTCATTTTGCGAATGACAACAGCAGGCGATCAAATTTAGCTTTTACTGCAGTCTTTTTCATTTTTTAAACGTCTAAGCATTACACATTTTCAATTTTTACACCCTTGAATTAGGGAAAAAATGTACTTTCAAATGCAGTTTGTTTGAAAACTATATTGCAATTTACTCAATTTTTATTTTTTTAAGAATAATTTTCAGCATTTTTTTTTCTTTTTTTAATCTATCTCTATCATGTGCAGACGATTGAATAATATAAATCCGTTTGCACTTAAATTAAATTAAGACAAGGAAATCTATGCGTAACGCTGACGTCATTTTGCGAATGACAACAGCAGGCGATCAAATTTAGCTTTTACTGCAGTCTTTTTCATTTTTTAAACTTCTAAGCATTACACATTTTCAATTTTTACACCGTTGAATTAGGGAAAAAATGTACTTTCAAATGCAGTTTGTTTGAAAACTATATTGCAATTTACTCAATTTTTATTGTTTTAAGAATAATTTTCAGCATGTTTTTTTCTTTTTTTAATCTATCTCTATCATGTGCAGACGATTGGAAAATATAAATCCGTTTGCACTTAAATTAAATTAAGACAAGGAAATCTATGCGTAACGCTGACGTCTTTTTGCGAATGACAACAGCAGGCGATCAAATTTAGCTTTTACTGCAGTCTTTTTCATTTTTTAAACTTCTAAGCATTACACATTTTCAATTTTTACACCGTTGAATTAGGGAAAAAATGTACTTTCAAATGCAGTTTGTTTGAAAACTATATTGCAATTTACTTAATTTTTATTGTTTTAAAAATAATTTTCAGCATTTTTTTTTCTTTTTTTTACCTATCTCTATCATGTGCAGACGATTGGAAAATATAAATCCGTTTGCACTTAAATTAAATTAAGTAAGGAAATCTATGCGTAACGCTGACGTCATTTTGCGAATGACAACAGCAGGCGATCAAATTTAGCTTTTACTGCAGTCTTTTTCATATTTTAAACTTCTAAGCATTACACATTTTCAATTTTTACACCGTTGAATTAGGGAAAAAATGTACTTTCAAATGCAGTTTGTTTGAAAACTATATTGCAATTTACTCAATTTTTATTGTTTTAAAAATAATTTTCAGCATGTTTTTTTTTCATTTTTTTTTAAATCTATCTCTGTCATGTGCAGACGAGTGGAAAATATAAATCCGTTTGCACTTAAATTAAATTAAGACAAGGAAATCTATGCGTAACCGTGACGTCATTTTGCGAATGACAACAGCAGACGATCAAATTTCGCTTTTACTGCAGTCTTTTTCATTTTTTAATCTTCTAAGCATTACACATTTTCAATTTTTACACCGTTGAATTAGGGAAAAAATGTACTTTCAAATGCAGTTTGTTTGAGAACTATATTGCAATTTACTCAATTTTTATTGTTTTAAGAATAATTTTCAGCATTTTTTTTTTCTTTTTTTAATCTATCTCTATCATGTGCAGACGATTGGAAAATATAAATCCGTTTGCACTTAAATTAAATTAAGACAAGGAAATCTATGCGTAACGCTGACGTCATTTTGCGAATGACAACAGCAGGCGATCAAATTTAGCTTTTACTGCAGTCTTTTTCATTTTTTAAACTTCTAAGCATTACACATTTTCAATTTTTACACCATTGAATTAGGGAAAAAATGTACTTTCAAATGCAGTTTGTTTGAAAACTATATTGCAATTTACTCAATTTTTATAGTTTTAAGAATAATTTTCAGCATTTTTTTTTCTTTTTTTAATCTATCTCTATCATGTGCAGACGATTGGAAAATATAAATCCGTTTGCACTTAAATTAAATTAAGACAAGGAAATCTATGGGTAACGCTGACGTCATTTTGCGAATGACAACAGCAGGCGATCAAATTTAGCTTTTACTGCAGTCTTTTTCATTTTTTAAACTTCTAAACATTAAACATTTTCAATTTTTACACCGTTGAATTAGGGAAAAAATGTACTTTCAAATGCAGTTTGTTTGAAAACTATATTGCAATTTACTCAATTTTTATTGTTTTAAGAATAATTTTCAGCATGTTTTTTTTTTCATTTTTTTTTTAATCTATCTCTGTCATGTGCAGACGAGTGGAAAATATAAATCCGTTTGCACTTAAATTAAATTAAGACAAGGAAATCTATGCGTAACCGTGGCGTCATTTTGCGAATGACAACAGCAGACGATCAAATTTCGCTTTTACTGCAGTCTTTTTCATTTTTTAAACTTCTAAGCTTTACACATTTTCAATTTTTACACCGTTGAATTAGGGAAAAAATGTACTTTCAAATGCAGTTTGTTTGAAAACTATATTGCAATTTACTCAATTTTTATTGTTTTAAGAATAATTTTCAGCATTTTTTTTTCTTTTTTTAATCTATCTCTATCATGTGCAGACGATTGGAAAATATAAATCCGTTTGCACTTAAATTAAATTAAGACAAGGAAATCTATGCGTAACGCTGACGTCATTTTGCGAATGACAACAGCAGGCGATCAAATTTAGCTTTTACTGCAGTCTTTTTCATTTTTTAAACATCTAAGCATTACACATTTTCAATTTTTACACCGTTGAATTAGGAAAAAAATGTACTTTCAAATGCAGTTTGTTTGAAAACTATATTGCAATTTACTCAATTTTTATTGTTTTAAAAATAATTTTCAGCATGTTTTTTTTTTTTCATTTTTTTTTAAATCTATCTCTGTCATGTGCAGACGAGTGGAAAATATAAATCCGTTTGCACTTAAATTAAATTAAGACAAGGAAATCTATGCGTAACCGTGACGTCATTTTGCGAATGACAACAGCAGACGATCAAATTTCGCTTTTACTGCAGTCTTTTTCATTTTTTAAACTTCTAAGCATTACACATTTTCAATTTTTACACCGTTGAATTAGGGAAAAAATGTACTTTCAAATGCAGTTTGTTTGAAAACTATATTGCAATTTACTCAATTTTTATTGTTTTAAGAATAATTTTCAGCATTTTTTTTTCTTTTTTTAATCTATCTCTATCATGTGCAGACGATTGAAAAATATAAATCCGTTTGCACTTAAATTAAATTAAGACAAGGAAATCTATGCGTAACGCTGACGTCATTTTGCGAATGACAACAGCAGGCGATCAAATTTAGCTTTTACTGCAGTCTTTTTCATTTTTTAAACGTCTAAGCATTACACATTTTCAATTTTTACACCCTTGAATTAGGGAAAAAATGTACTTTCAAATGCAGTTTGTTTGAAAACTATATTGCAATTTACTCAATTTTTATTGTTTTAAGAATAATTTTCAGCATTTTTTTCTTTTTTTAATCTATCTCTATCATGTGCAGACGATTGAATAATATAAATCCGTTTGCACTTAAATTAAATTAAGACAAGGAAATCTATGCGTAACGCTGACGTCATTTTGCGAATGACAACAGCAGGCGATCAAATTTAGCTTTTACTGCAGTCTTTTTCATTTTTTAAACTTCTAAGCATTACACATTTTCAATTTTTACACCGTTGAATTAGGGAAAAAATGTACTTTCAAATGCAGTTTGTTTGAAAACTATATTGCAATTTACTCAATTTTTATTGTTTTAAGAATAATTTTCAGCATGTTTTTTTCTTTTTTTAATCTATCTCTATCATGTGCAGACGATTGGAAAATATAAATCCGTTTGCACTTAAATTAAATTAAGACAAGGAAATCTATGCGTAACGCTGACGTCTTTTTGCGAATGACAACAGCAGGCGATCAAATTTAGCTTTTACTGCAGTCTTTTTCATTTTTTAAACTTCTAAGCATTACACATTTTCAATTTTTACACCGTTGAATTAGGGAAAAAATGTACTTTCAAATGCAGTTTGTTTGAAAACTATATTGCAATTTACTTAATTTTTATTGTTTTAAAAATAATTTTCAGCATTTTTTTTTCTTTTTTTAACCTATCTCTATCATGTGCAGACGATTGGAAAATATAAATCCGTTTGCACTTAAATTAAATTAAGACAAGGAAATCTATGCGTAACGCTGACGTCATTTTGCGAATGACAACAGCAGGCGATCAAATTTAGCTTTTACTGCAGTCTTTTTCATTTTTTAAACTTCTAAGCATTACACATTTTCAATTTTTACACCGTTGAATTAGGGAAAAAATGTACTTTCAAATGCAGTTTGTTTGAAAACTATATTGCAATTTACTCAATTTTTATTGTTTTAAAAATAATTTTCAGCATGTTTTTTTTTTTTTCATTTTTTTTTTAAATCTATCTCTGTCATGTGCAGACGAGTGGAAAATATAAATCCGTTTGCACTTAAATTAAATTAAGACAAGGAAATCTATGCGTAACCGTGACGTCATTTTGCGAATGACAACAGCAGACGATCAAATTTCGCTTTTACTGCAGTCTTTTTCATTTTTTAAACTTCTAAGCATTACACATTTTCAATTTTTACACCGTTGAATTAGGGAAAAAATGTACTTTCAAATGCAGTTTGTTTGAGAACTATATTGCAATTTACTCAATTTTTATTGTTTTAAGAATAATTTTCAGCATTTTTTTTTCTGTTTTTTAATCTATCTCTATCATGTGCAGACGATTGGAAAATATAAATCCGTTTGCACTTAAATTAAATTAAGACAAGGAAATCTATGCGTAACGCTGACGTCATTTTGCGAATGACAACAGCAGGCGATCAAATTTAGCTTTTACTGCAGTCTTTTTCATTTTTTAAACTTCTAAGCATTACACATTTTCAATTTTTACACCGTTGAATTAGGGAAAAAATGTACTTTCAAATGCAGTTTGTTTGAAAACTATATTGCAATTTACTCAATTTTTATTGTTTTAAGAATAATTTTCAGCATTTTTTTTTTCTTGTTTTAAGCTATCTCTATCATGTGCAGACGATTGGAAAATATAAATCCGTTTGCACTTAAATTAAATTAAGACAAGGAAATCTATGCGTAACGCTGACGTCATTTTGCGAATGACAACAGCAGGCGATCAAATTTAGCTTTTACTGCAGTCTTTTTCATTTTTTAAACTTCTAAGCATTACACATTTTCAATTTTTACACCGTTGAATTAGGGAAAAAATGTACTTTCAAATGCAGTTTGTTTGAAAACTATATTGCAATTTACTTAATTTTTATTGTTTTAAGAATAATTTTCAGCATTTTTTTTTCTTTTTTTAATCTATCTCTGTCATGTGCAGACGATTGGAAAATATAAATCAGTTTGCACTTAAATTAAATTAAGACAAGGAAATCTATGCGTAACGCTGACGTCATTTTGCGAATGACAACAGCAGGCGATCAAATTTAGCTTTTACTGCAGTCTTTTTCATTTTTTAAACTTCTAAGCATTACACATTTTCAATTTTTACACCGTTGAATTAGGGAAAAAATGTACTTTCAAATGCAGTTTGTTTGAAAACTATATTGCAATTTACTCAATTTTTATTGTTTTAAGAATAATTTTCAGCATTTTTTTTTCTTTTTTTAACCTATCTCTATCATGTGCAGACGATTGGAAAATATAAATCCGTTTGCACTTAAATTATATTAAGACAAGGAAATCTATGCGTAACGCTGACGTCATTTTGCGAATGACAACAGCAGGCGATCAAATTTAGCTTTTACTGCATTCTTTTTCATTTTTTAAACTTCTAAGCATTACACATTTTCAATTTTTACACCGTTGAATTAGGGAAAAAATGTACTTTCAAATGCAGTTTGTTTGAAAACTATATTGCAATTTACTCAATTTTTATTGTTTTAAAAATAATTTTCAGCATGTTTTTTTTTTCCTTTTTTTTTTTAAATCTATCTCTGTCATGTGCAGACGAGTGGAAAATATAAATCCGTTTGCACTTAAATTAAATTAAGACAAGGAAATCTATGCGTAACCGTGACGTCATTTTGCGAATGACAACAGCAGACGATCAAATTTCGCTTTTACTGCAGTCTTTTTCATTTTTTAAACTTCTAAGCATTACACATTTTCAATTTTTACACCGTTGAATTAGGGAAAAAATGTACTTTCAAATGCAGTTTGTTTGAAAACTATATTGCAATTTACTCAATTTTTATTGTTTTAAGAATAATTTTCAGCATTTTTTTTTCTTTTTTTAATCTATCTCTATCATGTGCAGACGATTGGAAAATATAAATCCGTTTGCACTTAAATTAAATTAAGACAAGGAAATCTGTGCGTAACGCTGACGTCATTTTGCGAATGACAACAGCAGGCGATCAAATTTAGCTTTTACTGCAGTCTTTTTCATTTTTTAAACGTCTAAGCATTACACATTTTCAATTTTTACACCGTTGAATTAGGGAAAAAATGTACTTTCAAATGCAGTTTGTTTGAAAACTATATTGCAATTTACTCAATTTTTATTGTTTTAAGAATAATTTTCAGCATTTTTTTTTCTTTTTTTAATCTATCTCTATCATGTGCAGACGATTGGAAAATATAAATCCGTTTGCACTTAAATTAAATTAAGACAAGGAAATCTATGCTTAACGCTGACGTCATTTTGCGAATGACAACAGCAGGCGATCAAATTTAGCTTTTACTGCAGTCTTTTTCATTTTTTAAACTTCTAAGCATTACACATTTTCAATTTTTACACCGTTGAATTAGGGAAAAAATGTACTTTCAAATGCAGTTTGTTTGAAAACTATATTGCAATTTACTCAATTTTTATTGTTTTAAGAATAATTTTCAGCATGTTTTTTTCTTTTTTTAATCTATCTCTATCAAGTGCAGACGATTGGAAAATATAAATCCGTTTGCACTTAAATTAAATTAAGACAAGGAAATCTATGCGTAACGCTGACGTCATTTTGCGAATGACAACAGCAGGCGATCAAATTTAGCTTTTACTGCAGTCTTTTTCAATTTTTAAACTTCTAAGCATTACACATTTTCAATTTTTACACCGTTGAATTAGGGAAAAAATGTACTTTCAAATGCAGTTTGTTTGAAAACTATATTGCAATTTACTCAAATTTATTGTTTTAAAAATAATTTTCAGCATGTTTTTTTTTTCATTTTTTTTTAAATCTATCTCTGTCATGTGCAGACGAGTGGAAAATATAAATCCGTTTGCACTTAAATTAAATTAAGACAAGGAAATCTATGCGTAACCGTGACGTCATTTTGCGAATGACAACAGCAGACGATCAAATTTCGCTTTTACTGCAGTCTTTTTCATTTTTTAAACTTCTAAGCATTACACATTTTCAATTTTTACACCGTTGAATTAGGGAAAAAATGTACTTTCAAATGCAGTTTGTTTGAAAACTATATTGCAATTTACTCAATTTTTATTGTTTTAAGAATAATTTTCAGCATTTTTTTTTCTTTTTTTAATCTATCTCTAGCATGTGCAGTCGATTGGAAAATATAAATCCGTTTGCACTTAAATTAAATTAAGACAAGGAAATCTATGCGTAACGCTGACGTCATTTTGCGAATGACAACAGCAGGCGATCAAATTTAGCTTTTACTGCAGTCTTTTTCATTTTTTAAACTTCTAAGCATTACACATTTTCAATTTTTACACCGTTGAATTAGGGAAAAAATGTACTTTCAAATGCAGTTTGTTTGAAAACTATATTGCAATTTACTCAATTTTTATATTTTTAAAAATAATTTTCAGCATGTTTTTTTCTTTTTTTAATCTATCTCTATCATGTGCAGACGATTGGAAAATATAAATCCGTTTGCACTTAAATTAAATTAAGACAAGGAAATCTGTGCGTAACGCTGACGTCATTTTGCGAATGACAACAGCAGGCGATCAAATTTAGCTTTTACTGCAGTCTTTTTCATTTTTTAAACTTCTAAGCATTACACATTTTCAATTTTTACACCGTTGAATTAGGGAAAAAATGTACTTTCAAATGCAGTTTGTTTGAAAACTATATTGCAATTTACTCAATTTTTATTGTTTTAAGAATAATTTTCAGCATTTTTTTTCTTTTTTTAATCTATCTCTATCATGTGCAGACGATTGGAAAATATAAATCCGTTTGCACTTAAATTAATTTAAGACAAGGAAATCTGTGCGTAACGCTGACGTCATTTTGCGAATGACAACAGCAGGCGATCAAATTTAGCTTTTACTGCAGTCTTTTTCATTTTTTAAACTTCTAAGCATCGCACATTTTCAATTTTTACACCGTTGAATTAGGGAAAAAATGTACTTTCAAATGCAGTTTGTTTGAAAACTATATTGCAATTTACTCAATTTTTATTGTTTTAAGAATAATTTTCAGCATTTTTTTTCTTTTTTTAATCTATCTCTATCATGTGCAGACGATTGGAAAATATAAATCCGTTTGCACTTAAATTAAATTAAGACAAGGAAATCTATGCGTAACGCTGACGTCATTTTGCGAATGACAACAGCAGGCGATCAAATTTAGCTTTTACTGCAGTCTTTTTCATTTTTTAAACTTCTAAGCATTACACATTTTCAATTTTTACACCGTTGAATTAGGGAAAAAATGTACTTTCAAATGCAGTTTGTTTGAAAACTATATTGCAATTTACTCAATTTTTATATTTTTAAAAATAATTTTCAGCATGTTTTTTTCTTTTTTTAATCTATCTCTATCATGTGCAGACGATTGGAAAATATAAATCCGTTTGCACTTAAATTAAATTAAGACAAGGAAATCTGTGCGTAACGCTGACGTCATTTTGCGAATGACAACAGCAGGCGATCAAATTTAGCTTTTACTGCAGTCTTTTTCATTTTTTAAACTTCTAAGCATTACACATTTTCAATTTTTACACCGTTGAATTAGGGAAAAAATGTTCTTTCAAATGCAGTTTGTTTGAAAACTATATTGCAATTTACTCAATTTTTATTGTTTTAAGAATAATTTTCAGCATTTTTTTTCTTTTTTTAATCTATCTCTATCATGTGCAGACGATTGGAAAATATAAATCCGTTTGCACTTAAATTAAATTAAGACAAGGAAATCTATGCGTAACGCTGACGTCATTTTGCGAATGACAACAGCAGGCGATCAAATTTAGCTTTTACTGCAGTCTTTTTCATTTTTTAAACTTCTAAGCATTACACATTTTCAATTTTTACACCGTTGAATTAGGGGAAAAATGTACTTTCAAATGCAGTTTGTTTGAAAACTATATTGCAATTTACTCAATTTTTATTGTTTTAAGAATAATTTTCAGCATGTTTTTTTTTTCATTTTTTAATCTATCTCTATCATGTGCAGACCATTGGAAAATATAAATCCGTTTGCACTTAAATTAAACTAAGACAAGGAAATCTATGCGTAACGCTGACGTCATTTTGCGAATGACAACAGCAGGCGATCAAATTTAGCTTTTACTGCAGTCTTTTTCATTTTTTAAACTTCTAAGCATTACACATTTTCAATTTTTACACCGTTGAATTAGGGAAAAAATGTACTTTCAAATGCAGTTTGTTTGAAAACTATATTGCAATTTACTCAATTTTTATTGTTTTAAGAATAATTTTCAGCATTTTTTTTTCTATTTTTAATCTATCTGTATCATGTGCAGACGATTGGAAAATATAAATCCGTTTGCACTTAAATTAAATTAAGACAAGGAAATCTGTGCGTAACGCTGACGTCATTTTGCGAATGACAACAGCAGGCGATCAAATTTAGCTTTTACTGTAGTCTTTTTCATTTTTTAAACTTCTAAGCATCGCACATTTTCAATTTTTACACCGTTGAATTAGGGGAAAAATGTACTTTCAAATGCAGTTTGTTTGAAAACTATATTGCAATTTACTCAATTTTTATTGTTTTAAAAATAATTTTCAGCATGTTTTTTTTTTTCATTTTTTTGAAATCTATCTCTGTCATGTGCAGACGAGTGGAAAATATAAATCCGTTTACACTTAAATTAAATTAAGACAAGGAAATATATGCGTAACCGTGACGTCATTTTGCGAATGACAACAGCAGACGATCAAATTTCGCTTTTACTGCAGTCTTTTTCATTTTTTAAACTTCTAAGCATTACACATTTTCAATTTTTACACCGTTGAATTAGGGAAAAAATGTTCTTTCAAATGCAGTTTGTTTGAAAACTATATTGCAATTTACTCAATTTTTATTGTTTTAAGAATAATTTTCAGCATTTTTTTTCTTTTTTTAATCTATCTCTATCATGTGCAGACGATTGGAAAATATAAATCCGTTTGCACTTAAATTAAATTAAGACAAGGAAATCTATGCGTAACGCTGACGTCATTTTGCGAATGACAACAGCAGGCGATCAAATTTAGCTTTTACTGCAGTCTTTTTCATTTTTTAAACTTCTAAGCATTACACATTTTCAATTTTTACACCGTTGAATTAGGGGAAAAATGTATTTTCAAATGCAGTTTGTTTGAAAACTATATTGCAATTTACTCAATTTTTATTGTTTTAAGAATAATTTTCAGCATTTTTTTTCTTTTTTTAATCTATCTCTATCATGTGCAGACGATTGGAAAATATAAATCCGTTTGCTCTTAAATTAAATTAAGACAAGGAAATCTATGCGTAACCGTGACGTCATTTTGCGAATGACAACAGCAGACGATCAAATTTCGCTTTTACTGCAGTCTTTTTCATTTTTTAAACTTCTAAGCATTACACATTTTCAATTTTTACACCGTTGAATTAGGGAAAAAATGTACTTTCAAATGCAATTTGTTAGAAATCTATATTGCAATTTACTCAATTTTTATTGTTTTAAGAATAATTTTAGGCATTTTTTTTCTTTTTTTAATCTATTTCTATCATGTGCAGACGATTGGAAAATATAAATCCGTTTGCACTTAAATTAAACTAAGACAAGGAAATCTATGCGTAACGCTGACGTCATTTTGCGAATGACAACAGCAGGCGATCAAATTTAGCTTTTACTGCAGTCTTTTTCATTTTTTAAACTTCTAAGCATTACACGTTTTCAATTTTTACTCCGTTGAATTAGGGAAATAATGTACTTTCAAATGCAGTTTGTTTGAAAACTATATTGCAATTTACTCAATTTTTATTGTTTTAAGAATAATTTTCAGCATTTTTTTTTCTTTTTTTAATCTATCTCTATCATGTGCAGACGATTGGAAAATATAAATCCGTTTGCACTTAAATTAAATTAAGACAAGGAAATCTATGCGTAACGCTGACGTCATTTTGCGAATGACAACAGCAGGCGATCAAATTTAGCTTTTACTGCAGTCTTTTTCATTTTTTAAACTTCTAAGCATTACACATTTTCAATTTTTACACCGTTGAATTAGGGAAAAATGTACTTTCAAATGCAGTTTTTTTGAAAACTATATTGCAATTTACTCAATTTTTATTGTTTTAAGAATAATTTTCAGCATTTTTTTTCTTTTTTTAATCTATCTCTATCATGTGCAGACGATTGGAAAATATAAATCCGTTTGCACTTAAAATAAATTAAGACAAGGAAATCTATGCGTAACGCTGACGTCTTTTTGCGAATGACAACAGCAGGCGATCAAATTTAGCTTTTACTGCAGTCTTTTTCATTTTTTAAACTTCTAAGCATTGCACATTTTCAATTTTTACACCGTTGAATTAGGGAAAAAATGTACTTTCAAATGCAGTTTGTTTGAAAACTATATTGCAATTTACTTAATTTTTATTGTTTTAAGAATAATTTTCAGCATTTTTTTTTCTTTTTTTAATCTATCGCTATCATGTGCAGACGATTGGAAAATATAAATCCGTTTGCACTTAAATTAAATTAAGACAAGGAAATCTATGCGTAACGCTGACGTCATTTTGCGAATGACAACAGCAGGCGATCAAATTTAGCTTTTACTGCAGTCTTTTTCATTTTTTAAACTTCTAAGCATTACACATTTTCAATTTTTACACCGTTGAATTAGGGAAAAAATGTACTTTCAAATGCAGTTTGTTTGAAAACTATATTGCAATTTACTCAATTTTTATTGTTTTAAGAATAATTTTCAGCATTTTTTTTTTTTAACCTATATCTATCATGTGCAGACGATTGAAAAATATAAATTCGTTTGCACTTAAATTAAATTAAGACAAGGAAATCTATGCGTAACCGTGACGTCATTTTGCGAATGACAACAGCAGACGATCAAATTTCGCTTTTACTGCAGTCTTTTTCATTTTTTAAACTTCTAAGCATTACACATTTTCAATTTTTACACCGTTGAATTAGGGAAAAAATGTACTTTCAAATGCAATTTGTTTGAAATCTATATTGCAATTTACTCAATTTTTATTGTTTTAAGAATAATTTTCAGCATTTTTTTTTCTTTTTTTAATCTATTTCTATCATGTGCAGACGATTGGAAAATATAAATCCGTTTGCACTTAAATTAAACTAAGACAAGGAAATCTATGCGTAACGCTGACGTCATTTTGCGAATGACAACAGCAGGCGATCAAATTTAGCTTTTACTTCAGTCTTTTTCATTTTTTAAACTTCTAAGCATTACACATTTTCAATTTTTACACCGTTGAATTTGGGAAAAAATGTACTTTCAAATGCAGTTTGTTTGAAAACTATATTGCAATTTACTCAATTTTTATTGTTTTAAGAATAATTTTCACCATTTTTTTTTCTTTTTTTAATCTATCTCTATCATGTGCAGACGATTGGAAAATATAAATCCGTTTGCACTTAAATTAAATTAAGACAAGGAAATCTATGCGTAACGCTGACGTCATTTTGCGAGTGACAACAGCAGGCGATCAAATTTAGCTTTTACTGCAGTCTTTTTCATTTTTTAAACTTCTAAGCATTACACATTTTCAATTTTTACACCGTTGAATTAGGGAAAAAATGTACTTTCAAATGCAGTTTGTTTGAAAAATATATTGCAATTTACTCAATTTTTATTGTTTTAAGAATAATTTTCAGCATTTTTTTTTTCTTTTTTTAACCTATATCTATCATGTGCAGACGATTGGAAAATATAAATTCGTTTGCACTTAAATTAAATTAAGACAAGGAAATCTATGCGTAACGCTGACGTCATTTTGCGAATGACAACAGCAGGCGATCAAATTTAGCTTTTACTGCAGTCTTTTTCATTTTTTAAACTTCTAAGCATTACACATTTTCAATTTTTACACCGTTGAATTAGGGAAAAAATGTACTTTCAAATGCAGTTTGTTTGAAAACTATATTGCAATTTACTCAATTTTTATTGTTTTAAAAATAATTTTCAGCATGTTTTTTTTTTCATTTTTTTTTTAAATCTATCTCTGTCATGTGCAGACGAGTGGAAAATATAAATCCGTTTGCACTTAAATTAAATTAAGACAAGGAAATCTATGCGTAACCGTGACGTCATTTTGCGAATGACAACAGCAGACGATCAAATTTCGCTTTTACTGCAGTCTTTTTCATTTTTTAAACTTCTAAGCATTACACATTTTCAATTTTTACATCGTTGAATTAGGGAAAAAATGTACTTTCAAATGCAGTTTGTTTGAAAACTATATTGCAATTTACTCAATTTTTATTGTTTTAAGAATAATTTTCAGCATTTTTTTTTCTTTTTTTAATCTATCTCTATCATGTGCAGACGATTGAATAATATAAATCCGTTTGCACTTAAATTAAATT
Source organism: Maratus speciosus (assembly GCA_963932465.1). Taxonomy (NCBI): domain Eukaryota; kingdom Metazoa; phylum Arthropoda; class Arachnida; order Araneae; family Salticidae; genus Maratus; species Maratus speciosus. Next base: position 30,429,289 of record OZ010799.1, on the reverse strand, counting down.
AAAACAAGGAAATCTATGCGTAACGCTGACGTCATTTTGCGAATGACAACAGCAGGCGATCAAATTTAGCTTTTACTGCAGTCTTTTTCATTTTTTAAACTTCTAAGCATTACACATTTTCAATTTTTACACCGTTGAATTAGGGAAAAAATGTACTTTCAAATGCAGTTTGTTTGAAAACTATATTGCAATTTACTCAATTTTTATTGTTTTAAGAATAATTTTCAGCATGTTTTTTTCTTTTTTTAATCTCTCTCTATCATGTGCAGACGACTGGAAAATATAAATCCGTTTGCACTTAAATTAAATTAAGACAAGGAAATCTATGCGTAACGCTGACGTCTTTTTGCGAATGACTACAGCAGACGATCAAATTTAGCTTTTACTGCAGTCTTTTTCATTTTTTAAACTTCTAAGCATTACACATTTTCAATTTTTACACCGTTGAATTAGGGAAAAAATGTACTTTCAAATGCAGTTTGTTTGAAAACTATATTGCAATTTACTTAATTTTTATTGTTTTAAGAATAATTTTCAGCATTTTTTTTTCTTTTTTTAATCTATCTCTGTCATGTGCAGACGATTGGAAAATATAAATCCGTTTGCACTTAAATTAAATTAAGACAAGGAAATCTATGCGTAACGCTGACGTCATTTTGCGAATGACAACAGCAGGCGATCAAATTTAGCTTTTACTGCAGTCTTTTTCATTTTTTAAACTTCTAAGCATTACACATTTTCAATTTTTACACCGTTGAATTAGGGAAAAAATGTACTTTCAAATGCAGTTTGTTTGAAAACTATATTGCAATTTACTCAATTTTTATATTTTTAAAAATAATTTTCAGCATGTTTTTTTCTTTTTTTAATCTATCTCTATCATGTGCAGACGATTGGAAAATATAAATCCGTTTGCACTTAAATTAAATTAAGACAAGGAAATCTGTGCGTAACGCTGACGTCATTTTGCGAATGACAACAGCAGGCGATCAAATTTAGCTTTTACTGCAGTCTTTTTCATTTTTTAAACTTCTAAGCATTACACATTTTCAATTTTTACACCGTTGAATTAGGGAAAAAATGTTCTTTCAAATGCAGTTTGTTTGAAAACTATATTGCAATTTACTCAATTTTTATTGTTTTAAGAATAATTTTCAGCATTTTTTTTCTTTTTTTAATCTATCTCTATCATGTGCAGACGATTGGAAAATATAAATCCGTTTGCACTTAAATTAAATTAAGACAAGGAAATCTATGCGTAACGCTGACGTCATTTTGCGAATGACAACAGCAGGCGATCAAATTTAGCTTTTACTGCAGTCTTTTTCATTTTTTAAACTTCTAAGCATTACACATTTTCAATTTTTACACCGTTGAATTAGGGGAAAAATGTACTTTCAAATGCAGTTTGTTTGAAAACTATATTGCAATTTACTCAATTTTTATTGTTTTAAGAATAATTTTCAGCATGTTTTTTTTTTCATTTTTTAATCTATCTCTATCATGTGCAGACCATTGGAAAATATAAATCCGTTTGCACTTAAATTAAACTAAGACAAGGAAATCTATGCGTAACGCTGACGTCATTTTGCGAATGACAACAGCAGGCGATCAAATTTAGCTTTTACTGCAGTCTTTTTCATTTTTTAAACTTCTAAGCATTACACATTTTCAATTTTTACACCGTTGAATTAGGGAAAAAATGTACTTTCAAATGCAGTTTGTTTGAAAACTATATTGCAATTTACTCAATTTTTATTGTTTTAAGAATAATTTTCAGCATTTTTTTTTCTATTTTTAATCTATCTGTATCATGTGCAGACGATTGGAAAATATAAATCCGTTTGCACTTAAATTAAATTAAGACAAGGAAATCTGTGCGTAACGCTGACGTCATTTTGCGAATGACAACAGCAGGCGATCAAATTTAGCTTTTACTGTAGTCTTTTTCATTTTTTAAACTTCTAAGCATCGCACATTTTCAATTTTTACACCGTTGAATTAGGGGAAAAATGTACTTTCAAATGCAGTTTGTTTGAAAACTATATTGCAATTTACTCAATTTTTATTGTTTTAAAAATAATTTTCAGCATGTTTTTTTTTTCATTTTTTTGAAATCTATCTCTGTCATGTGCAGACGAGTGGAAAATATAAATCCGTTTACACTTAAATTAAATTAAGACAAGGAAATATATGCGTAACCGTGACGTCATTTTGCGAATGACAACAGCAGACGATCAAATTTCGCTTTTACTGCAGTCTTTTTCATTTTTTAAACTTCTAAGCATTACACATTTTCAATTTTTACACCGTTGAATTAGGGAAAAAATGTTCTTTCAAATGCAGTTTGTTTGAAAACTATATTGCAATTTACTCAATTTTTATTGTTTTAAGAATAATTTTCAGCATTTTTTTTCTTTTTTTAATCTATCTCTATCATGTGCAGACGATTGGAAAATATAAATCCGTTTGCACTTAAATTAAATTAAGACAAGGAAATCTATGCGTAACGCTGACGTCATTTTGCGAATGACAACAGCAGGCGATCAAATTTAGCTTTTACTGCAGTCTTTTTCATTTTTTAAACTTCTAAGCATTACACATTTTCAATTTTTACACCGTTGAATTAGGGGAAAAATGTATTTTCAAATGCAGTTTGTTTGAAAACTATATTGCAATTTACTCAATTTTTATTGTTTTAAGAATATTTTTCAGCATGTTTTTTTTCATTTTTTAATCTATCTCTATCATGTGCAGACGATTGGAAAATATAAATCCGTTTGCACTTAAATTAAACTAAGACAAGGAAATCTATGCGTAACGCTGACGTCATTTTGCGAATGACAACAGCAGGCGATCAAATTTAGCTTTTACTGCAGTCTTTTTCATTTTTTAAACTTCTAAGCATTACACATTTTCAATTTTTACACCGTTGAATTAGGGGAAAAATGTACTTTCAAATGCAGTTTGTTTGAAAACTATATTGCAATTTACTCAATTTTTATTGTTTTAAGAATAATTTTCAGCATTTTTTTTCTTTTTTTAATCTATCTCTATCATGTGCAGACGATTGGAAAATATAAATCCGTTTGCACTTAAATTAAACTAAGACAAGGAAATCTATGCGTAACGCTGACGTCATTTTGCGAATGACAACAGCAGGCGATCAAATTTAGCTTTTACTGCAGTCTTTTTCATTTTTTAAACTTCTAAGCATTACACATTTTCAATTTTTACACCGTTGAATTAGGGAAAAAATGTACTTTCAAATGCAGTTTGTTTGAAAACTATATTGCAATTTACTCAATTTTTATTGTTTTAAGAATAATTTTCAGCATTTTTTTTCTTTTTTTAATCTATCTCTATCATGTGCAGACGATTGGAAAATATAAATCCATTTGCACTTAAATTAAATTAAGACAAGGAAATCTATGCGTAACGCTGACGTCATTTTGCGAATGAGAACAGCAGGCGATCAAATTTAGCTTTTACTGCAGTCTTTTTCATTTATTAAACTTCTAAGCATCGCACATTTTCAATTTTTACACCGTTGAGTTAGGGAAAAAATGTACTTTCAAATGCAGTTTGTTTGAAAACTATATTGCAATTTACTCAATTTTTATTGTTTTAAAAATAATTTTCAGCATGTTTTTTTTTTTTCATTTTTTTTAATCTATCTCTGTCATGTGCAGACGAGTGGAAAATATAAATCCGTTTGCACTTAAATTAAATTAAGACAAGGAAATCTATGCGTAACCGTGACGTCATTTTGCGAATGACAACAGCAGACGATCAAATTTCGCTTTTACTGCAGTCTTTTTCATTTTTTAAACTTCTAAGCATTACACATTTTCAATTTTTACACCGTTGAATTAGGGAAAAAATGTACTTTCAAATGCAATTTGTTTGAAATCTATATTGCAATTTACTCAATTTTTATTGTTTTAAGAATAATTTTCAGCATTTTTTTTTCTTTTTTTAATCTATTTCTATCATGTGCAGACGATTGGAAAATATAAATCCGTTTGCACTTAAATTAAACTAAGACAAGGAAATCTATGCGTAACGCTGACGTCATTTTGCGAATGACAACAGCAGGCGATCAAATTTAGCTTTTACTTCAGTCTTTTTCATTTTTTAAACTTCTAAGCATTACACATTTTCAATTTTTACACCGTTGAATTTGGGAAAAAATGTACTTTCAAATGCAGTTTGTTTGAAAACTATATTGCAATTTACTCAATTTTTATTGTTTTAAGAATAATTTTCACCATTTTTTTTTCTTTTTTTAATCTATCTCTATCATGTGCAGACGATTGGAAAATATAAATCCGTTTGCACTTAAATTAAATTAAGACAAGGAAATCTATGCGTAACGCTGACGTCATTTTGCGAGTGACAACAGCAGGCGATCAAATTTAGCTTTTACTGCAGTCTTTTTCATTTTTTAAACTTCTAAGCATTACACATTTTCAATTTTTACACCGTTGAATTAGGGAAAAAATGTACTTTCAAATGCAGTTTGTTTGAAAAATATATTGCAATTTACTCAATTTTTATTGTTTTAAGAATAATTTTCAGCATTTTTTTTTTCTTTTTTTAACCTATATCTATCATGTGCAGACGATTGGAAAATATAAATTCGTTTGCACTTAAATTAAATTAAGACAAGGAAATCTATGCGTAACGCTGACGTCATTTTGCGAATGACAACAGCAGGCGATCAAATTTAGCTTTTACTGCAGTCTTTTTCATTTTTTAAACTTCTAAGCATTACACATTTTCAATTTTTACACCGTTGAATTAGGGAAAAAATGTACTTTCAAATGCAGTTTGTTTGAAAACTATATTGCAATTTACTCAATTTTTATTGTTTTAAAAATAATTTTCAGCATGTTTTTTTTTTCATTTTTTTTTTAAATCTATCTCTGTCATGTGCAGACGAGTGGAAAATATAAATCCGTTTGCACTTAAATTAAATTAAGACAAGGAAATCTATGCGTAACCGTGACGTCATTTTGCGAATGACAACAGCAGACGATCAAATTTCGCTTTTACTGCAGTCTTTTTCATTTTTTAAACTTCTAAGCATTACACATTTTCAATTTTTACATCGTTGAATTAGGGAAAAAATGTACTTTCAAATGCAGTTTGTTTGAAAACTATATTGCAATTTACTCAATTTTTATTGTTTTAAGAATAATTTTCAGCATTTTTTTTTCTTTTTTTAATCTATCTCTATCATGTGCAGACGATTGAATAATATAAATCCGTTTGCACTTAAATTAAATTAAGACAAGGAAATCTATGCGTAACGCTGACGTCATTTTGCGAATGACAACAGCAGGCGATCAAATTTAGCTTTTACTGCAGTCTTTTTCATTTTTTAAACTTCTAAGCATTACACATTTTCAATTTTTACACCGTTGAATTAGGGAAAAAATGTACTTTCAAATGCAGTTTGTTTGAAAACTATATTGCAATTTACTCAATTTTTATTGTTTTAAGAATAATTTTCAGCATGTTTTTTTCTTTTTTTAATCTCTCTCTATCATGTGCAGACGACTGGAAAATATAAATCCGTTTGCACTTAAATTAAATTAAGACAAGGAAATCTATGCGTAACGCTGACGTCTTTTTGCGAATGACTACAGCAGACGATCAAATTTAGCTTTTACTGCAGTCTTTTTCATTTTTTAAACTTCTAAGCATTACACATTTTCAATTTTTACACCGTTGAATTAGGGAAAAAATGTACTTTCAAATGCAGTTTGTTTGAAAACTATATTGCAATTTACTTAATTTTTATTGTTTTAAGAATAATTTTCAGCATTTTTTTTTCTTTTTTTAATCTATCTCTGTCATGTGCAGACGATTGGAAAATATAAATCCGTTTGCACTTAAATTAAATTAAGACAAGGAAATCTATGCGTAACGCTGACGTCATTTTGCGAATGACAACAGCAGGCGATCAAATTTAGCTTTTACTGCAGTCTTTTTCATTTTTTAAACTTCTAAGCATTACACATTTTCAATTTTTACACCGTTGAATTAGGGAAAAAATGTACTTTCAAATGCAGTTTGTTTGAAAACTATATTGCAATTTACTCAATTTTTATATTTTTAAAAATAATTTTCAGCATGTTTTTTTCTTTTTTTAATCTATCTCTATCATGTGCAGACGATTGGAAAATATAAATCCGTTTGCACTTAAATTAAATTAAGACAAGGAAATCTGTGCGTAACGCTGACGTCATTTTGCGAATGACAACAGCAGGCGATCAAATTTAGCTTTTACTGCAGTCTTTTTCATTTTTTAAACTTCTAAGCATTACACATTTTCAATTTTTACACCGTTGAATTAGGGAAAAAATGTTCTTTCAAATGCAGTTTGTTTGAAAACTATATTGCAATTTACTCAATTTTTATTGTTTTAAGAATAATTTTCAGCATTTTTTTTCTTTTTTTAATCTATCTCTATCATGTGCAGACGATTGGAAAATATAAATCCGTTTGCACTTAAATTAAATTAAGACAAGGAAATCTATGCGTAACGCTGACGTCATTTTGCGAATGACAACAGCAGGCGATCAAATTTAGCTTTTACTGCAGTCTTTTTCATTTTTTAAACTTCTAAGCATTACACATTTTCAATTTTTACACCGTTGAATTAGGGGAAAAATGTACTTTCAAATGCAGTTTGTTTGAAAACTATATTGCAATTTACTCAATTTTTATTGTTTTAAGAATAATTTTCAGCATGTTTTTTTTTTCATTTTTTAATCTATCTCTATCATGTGCAGACCATTGGAAAATATAAATCCGTTTGCACTTAAATTAAACTAAGACAAGGAAATCTATGCGTAACGCTGACGTCATTTTGCGAATGACAACAGCAGGCGATCAAATTTAGCTTTTACTGCAGTCTTTTTCATTTTTTAAACTTCTAAGCATTACACATTTTCAATTTTTACACCGTTGAATTAGGGAAAAAATGTACTTTCAAATGCAGTTTGTTTGAAAACTATATTGCAATTTACTCAATTTTTATTGTTTTAAGAATAATTTTCAGCATTTTTTTTTCTATTTTTAATCTATCTGTATCATGTGCAGACGATTGGAAAATATAAATCCGTTTGCACTTAAATTAAATTAAGACAAGGAAATCTGTGCGTAACGCTGACGTCATTTTGCGAATGACAACAGCAGGCGATCAAATTTAGCTTTTACTGTAGTCTTTTTCATTTTTTAAACTTCTAAGCATCGCACATTTTCAATTTTTACACCGTTGAATTAGGGGAAAAATGTACTTTCAAATGCAGTTTGTTTGAAAACTATATTGCAATTTACTCAATTTTTATTGTTTTAAAAATAATTTTCAGCATGTTTTTTTTTTCATTTTTTTGAAATCTATCTCTGTCATGTGCAGACGAGTGGAAAATATAAATCCGTTTACACTTAAATTAAATTAAGACAAGGAAATATATGCGTAACCGTGACGTCATTTTGCGAATGACAACAGCAGACGATCAAATTTCGCTTTTACTGCAGTCTTTTTCATTTTTTAAACTTCTAAGCATTACACATTTTCAATTTTTACACCGTTGAATTAGGGAAAAAATGTTCTTTCAAATGCAGTTTGTTTGAAAACTATATTGCAATTTACTCAATTTTTATTGTTTTAAGAATAATTTTCAGCATTTTTTTTCTTTTTTTAATCTATCTCTATCATGTGCAGACGATTGGAAAATATAAATCCGTTTGCACTTAAATTAAATTAAGACAAGGAAATCTATGCGTAACGCTGACGTCATTTTGCGAATGACAACAGCAGGCGATCAAATTTAGCTTTTACTGCAGTCTTTTTCATTTTTTAAACTTCTAAGCATTACACATTTTCAATTTTTACACCGTTGAATTAGGGGAAAAATGTATTTTCAAATGCAGTTTGTTTGAAAACTATATTGCAATTTACTCAATTTTTATTGTTTTAAGAATATTTTTCAGCATGTTTTTTTTCATTTTTTAATCTATCTCTATCATGTGCAGACGATTGGAAAATATAAATCCGTTTGCACTTAAATTAAACTAAGACAAGGAAATCTATGCGTAACGCTGACGTCATTTTGCGAATGACAACAGCAGGCGATCAAATTTAGCTTTTACTGCAGTCTTTTTCATTTTTTAAACTTCTAAGCATTACACATTTTCAATTTTTACACCGTTGAATTAGGGGAAAAATGTACTTTCAAATGCAGTTTGTTTGAAAACTATATTGCAATTTACTCAATTTTTATTGTTTTAAGAATAATTTTCAGCATTTTTTTTCTTTTTTTAATCTATCTCTATCATGTGCAGACGATTGGAAAATATAAATCCGTTTGCACTTAAATTAAACTAAGACAAGGAAATCTATGCGTAACGCTGACGTCATTTTGCGAATGACAACAGCAGGCGATCAAATTTAGCTTTTACTGCAGTCTTTTTCATTTTTTAAACTTCTAAGCATTACACATTTTCAATTTTTACACCGTTGAATTAGGGAAAAAATGTACTTTCAAATGCAGTTTGTTTGAAAACTATATTGCAATTTACTCAATTTTTATTGTTTTAAGAATAATTTTCAGCATTTTTTTTCTTTTTTTAATCTATCTCTATCATGTGCAGACGATTGGAAAATATAAATCCATTTGCACTTAAATTAAATTAAGACAAGGAAATCTATGCGTAACGCTGACGTCATTTTGCGAATGAGAACAGCAGGCGATCAAATTTAGCTTTTACTGCAGTCTTTTTCATTTATTAAACTTCTAAGCATCGCACATTTTCAATTTTTACACCGTTGAGTTAGGGAAAAAATGTACTTTCAAATGCAGTTTGTTTGAAAACTATATTGCAATTTACTCAATTTTTATTGTTTTAAAAATAATTTTCAGCATGTTTTTTTTTTTTCATTTTTTTTAATCTATCTCTGTCATGTGCAGACGAGTGGAAAATATAAATCCGTTTACACTTAAATTAAATTAAGACAAGGAAATCTATGCGTAACCGTGACGTCATTTTGCGAATGACAACAGCAGACGATCAAATTTCGCATTTACTGCAGTCTTTTTCATTTTTTAAACTTCTTAGCATTACACATTTTCAATTTTTACACCGTTGAATTAGGGAAAAAATGTACTTTCAAATGCAGTTTGTTTGAAAACTATATTGCAATTTACTCAATTTTTATTGTTTTAAGAATAATTTTCAGCATTTTTTTTTCTTTTTTTAATCTATCTCTATCATGTGCAGACGATTGGAAAATATAAATCCGTTTGCACTTAAATTAAATTAAGACAAGGAAATCTATGCGTAACGCTGACGTCATTTTGCGAATGACAACAGCAGGCGATCAAATTTAGCTTTTACTGCAGTCTTTTTCATTTTTTAAACTTCTAAGCATTACACATTTTCAATTTTTACACCGTTGAATTAGGGAAAAAATGTACTTTCAAATGCAGTTTGTTTGAAAACTATATTGCAATTTACTCAATTTTTATTGTTTTAAGAATAATTTTCAGCATGTTTTTTTTTATTTTTTTTTTAATCTATCTCTGTCATGTGCAGACGAGTGGAAAATATAAATCCGTTTGCTCTTAAATTAAATTAAGACAAGGAAATCTATGCGTAACCGTGACGTCATTTTGCGAATGACAACAGCAGACGATCAAATTTCGCTTTTACTGCAGTCTTTTTCATTTTTTAAACTTCTAAGCATTACACATTTTCAATTTTTACACCGTTGAATTAGGGAAAAAATGTACTTTCAAATGCAATTTGTTAGAAATCTATATTGCAATTTACTCAATTTTTATTGTTTTAAGAATAATTTTAGGCATTTTTTTTCTTTTTTTAATCTATTTCTATCATGTGCAGACGATTGGAAAATATAAATCCGTTTGCACTTAAATTAAACTAAGACAAGGAAATCTATGCGTAACGCTGACGTCATTTTGCGAATGACAACAGCAGGCGATCAAAATTAGCTTTTACTGCAGTCTTTTTCATTTTTTAAACTTCTAAGCATTACACGTTTTCAATTTTTACTCCGTTGAATTAGGGAAATAATGTACTTTCAAATGCAGTTTGTTTGAAAACTATATTGCAATTTACTCAATTTTTATTGTTTTAAGAATAATTTTCAGCATTTTTTTTCTTTTTTTAATCTATCTCTATCATGTGCAGACGATTGGAAAATATAAATCCGTTTGCACTTAAATTAAATTAAGACAAGGAAATCTATGCGTAACGCTGACGTCATTTTGCGAATGACAACAGCAGGCGATCAAATTTAGCTTTTACTGCAGTCTTTTTCATTTTTTAAACTTCTAAGCATTACACATTTTCAATTTTTACACCGTTGAATTAGGGAAAAATGTACTTTCAAATGCAGTTTTTTTGAAAACTATATTGCAATTTACTCAATTTTTATTGTTTTAAGAATAATTTTCAGCATTTTTTTTCTTTTTTTAATCTATCTCTATCATGTGCAGACGATTGGAAAATATAAATCCGTTTGCACTTAAAATAAATTAAGACAAGGAAATCTATGCGTAACGCTGACGTCTTTTTGCGAATGACAACAGCAGGCGATCAAATTTAGCTTTTACTGCAGTCTTTTTCATTTTTTAAACTTCTAAGCATTGCACATTTTCAATTTTTACACCGTTGAATTAGGGAAAAAATGTACTTTCAAATGCAGTTTGTTTGAAAACTATATTGCAATTTACTTAATTTTTATTGTTTTAAGAATAATTTTCAGCATTTTTTTTTCTTTTTTTAATCTATCGCTATCATGTGCAGACGATTGGAAAATATAAATCCGTTTGCACTTAAATTAAATTAAGACAAGGAAATCTATGCGTAACGCTGACGTCATTTTGCGAATGACAACAGCAGGCGATCAAATTTAGCTTTTACTGCAGTCTTTTTCATTTTTTAAACTTCTAAGCATTACACATTTTCAATTTTTACACCGTTGAATTAGGGAAAAAATGTACTTTCAAATGCAGTTTGTTTGAAAACTATATTGCAATTTACTCAATTTTTATTGTTTTAAGAATAATTTTCAGCATTTTTTTTTTTTTAACCTATATCTATCATGTGCAGACGATTGAAAAATATAAATTCGTTTGCACTTAAATTAAATTAAGACAAGGAAATCTATGCGTAACCGTGACGTCATTTTGCGAATGACAACAGCAGACGATCAAATTTCGCTTTTACTGCAGTCTTTTTCATTTTTTAAACTTCTAAGCATTACACATTTTCAATTTTTACACCGTTGAATTAGGGAAAAAATGTACTTTCAAATGCAATTTGTTTGAAATCTATATTGCAATTTACTCAATTTTTATTGTTTTAAGAATAATTTTCAGCATTTTTTTTTCTTTTTTTAATCTATTTCTATCATGTGCAGACGATTGGAAAATATAAATCCGTTTGCACTTAAATTAAACTAAGACAAGGAAATCTATGCGTAACGCTGACGTCATTTTGCGAATGACAACAGCAGGCGATCAAATTTAGCTTTTACTTCAGTCTTTTTCATTTTTTAAACTTCTAAGCATTACACATTTTCAATTTTTACACCGTTGAATTTGGGAAAAATTGTACTTTCAAATGCAGTTTGTTTGAAAACTATATTGCAATTTACTCAATTTTTATTGTTTTAAGAATAATTTTCACCATTTTTTTTTCTTTTTTTAATCTATCTCTATCATGTGCAGACGATTGGAAAATATAAATCCGTTTGCACTTAAATTAAATTAAGACAAGGAAATCTATGCGTAACGCTGACGTCATTTTGCGAGTGACAACAGCAGGCGATCAAATTTAGCTTTTACTGCAGTCTTTTTCATTTTTTAAACTTCTAAGCATTACACATTTTCAATTTTTACACCGTTGAATTAGGGAAAAAATGTACTTTCAAATGCAGTTTGTTTGAAAAATATATTGCAATTTACTCAATTTTTATTGTTTTAAGAATAATTTTCAGCATTTTTTTTTTCTTTTTTTAACCTATATCTATCATGTGCAGACGATTGGAAAATATAAATTCGTTTGCACTTAAATTAAATTAAGACAAGGAAATCTATGCGTAACGCTGACGTCATTTTGCGAATGACAACAGCAGGCGATCAAATTTAGCTTTTACTGCAGTCTTTTTCATTTTTTAAACTTCTAAGCATTACACATTTTCAATTTTTACACCGTTGAATTAGGGAAAAAATGTACTTTCAAATGCAGTTTGTTTGAAAACTATATTGCAATTTACTCAATTTTTATTGTTTTAAAAATAATTTTCAGCATGTTTTTTTTTTCATTTTTTTTTTAAATCTATCTCTGTCATGTGCAGACGAGTGGAAAATATAAATCCGTTTGCACTTAAATTAAATTAAGACAAGGAAATCTATGCGTAACCGTGACGTCATTTTGCGAATGACAACAGCAGACGATCAAATTTCGCTTTTACTGCAGTCTTTTTCATTTTTTAAACTTCTAAGCATTACACATTTTCAATTTTTACACCGTTGAATTAGGGAAAAAATGTACTTTCAAATGCAGTTTGTTTGAAAACTATATTGCAATTTACTCAATTTTTATTGTTTTAAGAATAATTTTCAGCATTTTTTTTTCTTTTTTTAATCTATCTCTATCATGTGCAGACGATTGAATAATATAAATCCGTTTGCACTTAAATTAAATTAAGACAAGGAAATCTATGCGTAACGCTGACGTCATTTTGCGAATGACAACAGCAGGCGATCAAATTTAGCTTTTACTGCAGTCTTTTTCATTTTTTAAACTTCTAAGCATTACACATTTTCAATTTTTACACCGTTGAATTAGGGAAAAAATGTACTTTCAAATGCAGTTTGTTTGAAAACTATATTGCAATTTACTCAATTTTTATTGTTTTAAGAATAATTTTCAGCATGTTTTTTTCTTTTTTTAATCTCTCTCTATCATGTGCAGACGACTGGAAAATATAAATCCGTTTGCACTTAAATTAAATTAAGACAAGGAAATCTATGCGTAACGCTGACGTCTTTTTGCGAATGACTACAGCAGGCGATCAAATTTAGCTTTTACTGCAGTCTTTTTCATTTTTTAAACTTCTAAGCATTACACATTTTCAATTTTTACACCGTTGAATTAGGGAAAAAATGTACTTTCAAATGCAGTTTGTTTGAAAACTATATTGCAATTTACTTAATTTTTATTGTTTTAAGAATAATTTTCAGCATTTTTTTTTCTTTTTTTAATCTATCTCTGTCATGTGCAGACGATTGGAAAATATAAATCCGTTTGCACTTAAATTAAATTAAGACAAGGAAATCTATGCGTAACGCTGACGTCATTTTGCGAATGACAACAGCAGGCGATCAAATTTAGCTTTTACTGCAGTCTTTTTCATTTTTTAAACTTCTAAGCATTACACATTTTCAATTTTTACACCGTTGAATTAGGGAAAAAATGTACTTTCAAATGCAGTTTGTTTGAAAACTATATTGCAATTTACTCAATTTTTATTGTTTTAAGAATAATTTTCAGCATTTTTTTTTCTTTTTTTAACCTATCTCTATCATGTGCAGACGATTGGAAAATATAAATCCGTTTGCACTTAAATTAAATTAAGACAAGGAAATCTATGCGTAACGCTGACATCATTTTGCGAATGACAACAGCAGGCGATCAAATTTCGCTTTTACTGCAGTCTTTTTCATTTTTTAAACTTCTAAGCATTACACATTTTCAATTTTTACACCGTTGAATTAGGGAAAAAATGTACTTTCAAATGCAGTTTGTTTGAAAACTATATTGCAATTTACTTAATTTTTATTGTTTTAAGAATAATTTTCAGCATTTTTTTTCTTTTTTTAATCTATCTCTGTAATGTGCAGACGATTGGAAAATATAAATCCGTTTGCACTTAAATTAAATTAAGACAAGGAAATCTATGCGTAACGCTGACGTCATTTTGCGAATGACAGCAGCAGGCGATCAAATTTAGCTTTTACTGCAGTCTTTTTCATTTTTTAAACTTCTAAGCATTACACATTTTCAATTTTTACACCGTTTAATTAGGGGAAAAATGTACTTTCAAATGCAGTTTGTTTGAAAACTATATTGCAATTTACTCAATTTTTATTGTTTTAAGAATAATTTTCAGCATTTTTTTTTCTTGTTTTAACCTATCTCTATCATGTGCAGACGATTGGAAAATATAAATCCGTTTGCACTTAAATTAAATTAAGACAAGGAAATCTATGCGTAACGCTGACGTCATTTTGCGAATGACAACAGCAGGCGATCAAATTTAGCTTTTACTGCAGTCTTTTTCATTTTTTAAACTTCTAAGCATTACACATTTTCAATTTTTACACCGTTGAATTAGGGAAAAAATGTACTTTCAAATGCAGTTTGTTTGAAAACTATATTGCAATTTACTTAATTTTTATTGTTTTAAGAATAATTTTCAGCATTTTTTTTTCTTTTTTTAATCTATCTCTGTCATGTGCAGACGATTGGAAAATATAAATCCGTTTGCACTTAAATTAAATTAAGACAAGGAAATCTATGCGTAACGCTGACGTCATTTTGCGAATGACAACAGCAGGCGATCAAATTTAGCTTTTACTGCAGTCTTTTTCATTTTTTAAACTTCTAAGCATTACACATTTTCAATTTTTACACCGTTGAATTAGGGAAAAAATGTACTTTCAAATGCAGTTTGTTTGAAAACTATATTGCAATTTACTCAATTTTTATTGTTTTAAGAATAATTTTCAGCATTTTTTTTTCTTTTTTTAACCTATCTCTATCATGTGCAGACGATTGGAAAATATAAATCCGTTTGCACTTAAATTATATTAAGACAAGGAAATCTATGCGTAACGCTGACGTCATTTTGCGAATGACAACAGCAGGCGATCAAATTTAGCTTTTACTGCAGTCTTTTTCATTTTTTAAACTTCTAAGCATCGCACATTTTCAATTTTTACACCGTTGAATTAGGGAAAAAATGTACTTTCAAATGCAGTTTGTTTGAAAACTATATTGCAATTTACTCAATTTTTATTGTTTTAAAAATAATTTTCAGCATGTTTTTTTTTCCTTTTTTTTTAAAAATCTATCTCTGTCATGTGCAGACGAGTGGAAAATATAAATCCGTTCGCACTTAAATTAAATTAAGACAAGGAAATCTATGCGTAACCGTGACGTCATTTTGCGAATGACAACAGCAGACGATCAAATTTCGCTTTTACTGCAGTCTTTTTCATTTTTTAAACTTCTAAGCATTACACATTTTCAATTTTTACACCGTTGAATTAGGGAAAAAATGTACTTTCAAATGCAGTTTGTTTGAAAACTATATTGCAATTTACTCAATTTTTATTGTTTTAAGAATAATTTTCAGCATTTTTTTTTCTTTTTTTAATCTATCTCTATCATGTGCAGACGATTGGAAAATATAAATCCGTTTGCACTTAAATTAAATTAAGACAAGGAAATCTATGCGTAACGCTGACGTCATTTTGCGAATGACAACAGCAGGCGATCAAATTTAGCTTTTACTGCAGTCTTTTTCATTTTTTAAACGTCTAAGCATTACACATTTTCAATTTTTACACCGTTGAATTAGGGAAAAAATGTACTTTCAAATGCAGTTTGTTTGAAAACTATATTGCAATTTACTCAATTTTTATTGTTTTAAGAATAATTTTCAGCATTTTTTTTTCTTTTTTTAATCTATCTCTATCATGTGCAGACGATTGGAAAATATAAATCCGTTTGCACTTAAATTAAATTAAGACAAGGAAATCTATGCTTAACGCTGACGTCATTTTGCGAATGACAACAGCAGGCGATCAAATTTAGCTTTTACTGCAGTCTTTTTCATTTTTTAAACTTCTAAGCATTACACATTTTCAATTTTTACACCGTTGAATTAGGGAAAAAATGTACTTTCAAATGCAGTTTGTTTGAAAACTATATTGCAATTTACTCAATTTTTATTGTTTTAAGAATAATTTTCAGCATGTTTTTTTCTTTTTTTAATCTATCTCTATCATGTGCAGACGATTGGAAAATATAAATCCGTTTGCACTTAAATTAAATTAAGACAAGGAAATCTATGCGTAACGCTGACGTCATTTTGCGAATGACAACAGCAGGCGATCAAATTTAGCTTTTACTGCAGTCTTTTTCAATTTTTAAACTTCTAAGCATTACACATTTTCAATTTTTACACCGTTGAATTAGGGAAAAAATGTACTTTCAAATGCAGTTTGTTTGAAAACTATATTGCAATTTACTCAAATTTATTGTTTTAAAAATAATTTTCAGCATGTTTTTTTTTTTCATTTTTTTTTTAATCTATCTCTGTCATGTGCAGACGAGTGGAAAATATAAATCCGTTTGCACTTAAATTAAATTAAGACAAGGAAATCTATGCGTAACCGTGACGTCATTTTGCGAATGACAACAGCAGACGATCAAATTTCGCTTTTACTGCAGTCTTTTTCATTTTTTAAACTTCTAAGCATTACACATTTTCAATTTTTACACCGTTGAATTAGGGAAAAATGTACTTTCAAATGCAGTTTGTTTGAAAACTATATTGCAATTTACTCAATTTTTATTGTTTTAAGAATAATTTTCAGCATTTTTTTTCTTTTTTTAATCTATCTCTATCATGTGCAGACGATTGGAAAATATAAATCCGTTTGCTCTTAAATTAAATTAAGACAAGGAAATCTATGCGTAACGCTGACGTCTTTTTGCGAATGACAACAGCAGGCGATCAAATTTAGCTTTTACTGCAGTCTTTTTCATTTTTTAAACTTCTAAGCATTACACATTTTCAATTTTTACACCGTTGAATTAGGGAAAAAATGTACTTTCAAATGCAGTTTGTTTGAAAACTATATTGCAATTTATTTAATTTTTATTGTTTTAAGAATAATTTTCAGCATTTTTTTTTCTTTTTTTAATCTATCGCTATCATGTGCAGACGATTGGAAAATATAAATCCGTTTGCACTTAAATTAAATTAAGACAAGGAAATCTATGCGTAACGCTGACGTCATTTTGCGAGTGACAACAGCAGGCGATCAAATTTAGCTTTTACTGCAGTCTTTTTCATTTTTTAAACTTCTAAGCATTACACATTTTCAATTTTTACACCGTTGAATTAGGGAAAAAATGTACTTTCAAATGCAGTTTGTTTGAAAAATATATTGCAATTTACTCAATTTTTATTGTTTTAAGAATAATTTTCAGCATTTTTTTTTTCTTTTTTTAACCTATATCTATCATGTGCAGACGATTGGAAAATATAAATTCGTTTGCACTTAAATTAAATTAAGACAAAGAAATCTATGCGTAACGCTGACGTCATTTTGCGAATGACAACAGCAGGCGATCAAATTTAGCTTTTACTGCAGTCTTTTTCATTTTTTAAACTTCTAAGCATTACACATTTTCAATTTTTACACCGTTGAATTAGGGAAAAAATGTACTTTCAAATGCAGTTTGTTTGAAAACTATATTGCAATTTACTCAATTTTTATTGTTTTAAAAATAATTTTCAGCATGTTTTTTTTTTCATTTTTTTTTTAAATCTATCTCTGTCATGTGCAGACGAGTGGAAAATATAAATCCGTTTGCACTTAAATTAAATTAAGACAAGGAAATCTATGCGTAACCGTGACGCCATTTTGCGAATGACAACAGCAGACGATCAAATTTCGCTTTTACTGCAGTCTTTTTCATTTTTTAAACTTCTAAGCATTACACATTTTCAATTTTTACACCGTTGAATTAGGGAAAAAATGTACTTTCAAATGCAGTTTGTTTGAAAACTATATTGCAATTTACTCAATTTTTATTGTTTTAAGAATAATTTTCAGCATTTTTTTTTCTTTTTTTAATCTATCTCTATCATGTGCAGACGATTGAATAATATAAATCCGTTTGCACTTAAATTAAATTAAGACAAGGAAATCTATGCGTAACGCTGACGTCATTTTGCGAATGACAACAGCAGGCGATCAAATTTAGCTTTTACTGCAGTCTTTTTCATTTTTTAAACTTCTAAGCATTACACATTTTCAATTTTTACACCGTTGAATTAGGGAAAAAATGTACTTTCAAATGCAGTTTGTTTGAAAACTATATTGCAATTTACTCAATTTTTATTGTTTTAAGAATAATTTTCAGCATGTTTTTTTCTTTTTTTAATCTATCTCTATCATGTGCAGACGACTGGAAAATATAAATCCGTTAGCACTTAAATTAAATTAAGACAAGGAAATCTATGCGTAACGCTGACGTCTTTTTGCGAATGACAACAGCAGGCGATCAAATTTAGCTTTTACTGCAGTCTTTTTCATTTTTTAAACTTCTAAGCATTACACATTTTCAATTTTTACACCGTTGAATTAGGGAAAAAATGTACTTTCAAATGCAGTTTGTTTGAAAACTATATTGCAATTTACTTAATTTTTATTGTTTTAAGAATAAATTTCAGCATTTTTTTTCTTTTTTTAATCTATCTCTGTCATGTGCAGACGATTGGAAAATATAAATCCGTTTGCACTTAAATTAAATTAAGACAAGGAAATCTATGCGTAACGCTGACGTCATTTTGCGAATGACAACAGCAGGCGATCAAATTTAGCTTTTACTGCAGTCTTTTTCATTTTTTAAACTTCTAAGCATTACACATTTTCAATTTTTACACCGTTGAATTAGGGAAAAAATGTACTTTCAAATGCAGTTTGTTTGAAAACTATATTGCAATTTACTCAAATTTATTGTTTTAAAAATAATTTTCAGCATGTTTTTTTTTTTCATTTTTTTTTTAATCTATCTCTGTCATGTGCAGACGAGTGGAAAATATAAATCCGTTTGCACTTAAATTAAATTAAGACAAGGAAATCTATGCGTAACCGTGACGTCATTTTGCGAATGACAACAGCAGACGATCAAATTTCGCTTTTACTGCAGTCTTTTTCATTTTTTAAACTTCTAAGCATTACACATTTTCAATTTTTACACCGTTGAATTAGGGAAAAATGTACTTTCAAATGCAGTTTGTTTGAAAACTATATTGCAATTTACTCAATTTTTATTGTTTTAAGAATAATTTTCAGCATTTTTTTTCTTTTTTTAATCTATCTCTATCATGTGCAGACGATTGGAAAATATAAATCCGTTTGCTCTTAAATTAAATTAAGACAAGGAAATCTATGCGTAACGCTGACGTCTTTTTGCGAATGACAACAGCAGGCGATCAAATTTAGCTTTTACTGCAGTCTTTTTCATTTTTTAAACTTCTAAGCATTACACATTTTCAATTTTTACACCGTTGAATTAGGGAAAAAATGTACTTTCAAATGCAGTTTGTTTGAAAACTATATTGCAATTTATTTAATTTTTATTGTTTTAAGAATAATTTTCAGCATTTTTTTTTCTTTTTTTAATCTATCGCTATCATGTGCAGACGATTGGAAAATATAAATCCGTTTGCACTTAAATTAAATTAAGACAAGGAAATCTATGCGTAACGCTGACGTCATTTTGCGAGTGACAACAGCAGGCGATCAAATTTAGCTTTTACTGCAGTCTTTTTCATTTTTTAAACTTCTAAGCATTACACATTTTCAATTTTTACACCGTTGAATTAGGGAAAAAATGTACTTTCAAATGCAGTTTGTTTGAAAAATATATTGCAATTTACTCAATTTTTATTGTTTTAAGAATAATTTTCAGCATTTTTTTTTTCTTTTTTTAACCTATATCTATCATGTGCAGACGATTGGAAAATATAAATTCGTTTGCACTTAAATTAAATTAAGACAAAGAAATCTATGCGTAACGCTGACGTCATTTTGCGAATGACAACAGCAGGCGATCAAATTTAGCTTTTACTGCAGTCTTTTTCATTTTTTAAACTTCTAAGCATTACACATTTTCAATTTTTACACCGTTGAATTAGGGAAAAAATGTACTTTCAAATGCAGTTTGTTTGAAAACTATATTGCAATTTACTCAATTTTTATTGTTTTAAAAATAATTTTCAGCATGTTTTTTTTTTCATTTTTTTTTTAAATCTATCTCTGTCATGTGCAGACGAGTGGAAAATATAAATCCGTTTGCACTTAAATTAAATTAAGACAAGGAAATCTATGCGTAACCGTGACGCCATTTTGCGAATGACAACAGCAGACGATCAAATTTCGCTTTTACTGCAGTCTTTTTCATTTTTTAAACTTCTAAGCATTACACATTTTCAATTTTTACACCGTTGAATTAGGGAAAAAATGTACTTTCAAATGCAGTTTGTTTGAAAACTATATTGCAATTTACTCAATTTTTATTGTTTTAAGAATAATTTTCAGCATTTTTTTTTCTTTTTTTAATCTATCTCTATCATGTGCAGACGATTGAATAATATAAATCCGTTTGCACTTAAATTAAATTAAGACAAGGAAATCTATGCGTAACGCTGACGTCATTTTGCGAATGACAACAGCAGGCGATCAAATTTAGCTTTTACTGCAGTCTTTTTCATTTTTTAAACTTCTAAGCATTACACATTTTCAATTTTTACACCGTTGAATTAGGGAAAAAATGTACTTTCAAATGCAGTTTGTTTGAAAACTATATTGCAATTTACTCAATTTTTATTGTTTTAAGAATAATTTTCAGCATGTTTTTTTCTTTTTTTAATCTATCTCTATCATGTGCAGACGACTGGAAAATATAAATCCGTTAGCACTTAAATTAAATTAAGACAAGGAAATCTATGCGTAACGCTGACGTCTTTTTGCGAATGACAACAGCAGGCGATCAAATTTAGCTTTTACTGCAGTCTTTTTCATTTTTTAAACTTCTAAGCATTACACATTTTCAATTTTTACACCGTTGAATTAGGGAAAAAATGTACTTTCAAATGCAGTTTGTTTGAAAACTATATTGCAATTTACTTAATTTTTATTGTTTTAAGAATAAATTTCAGCATTTTTTTTCTTTTTTTAATCTATCTCTGTCATGTGCAGACGATTGGAAAATATAAATCCGTTTGCACTTAAATTAAATTAAGACAAGGAAATCTATGCGTAACGCTGACGTCATTTTGCGAATGACAACAGCAGGCGATCAAATTTAGCTTTTACTGCAGTCTTTTTCATTTTTTAAACTTCTAAGCATTACACATTTTCAATTTTTACACCGTTGAATTAGGGAAAAAATGTACTTTCAAATGCAGTTTGTTTGAAAACTATATTGCAATTTACTCAATTTTTATTGTTTTAAGAATAATTTTCAGCATGTTTTTTTCTTTTTTTAATCTATCTCTATCATGTGCAGACGACTGGAAAATATAAATCCGTTAGCACTTAAATTAAATTAAGACAAGGAAATCTATGCGTAACGCTGACGTCTTTTTGCGAATGACAACAGCAGGCGATCAAATTTAGCTTTTACTGCAGTCTTTTTCATTTTTTAAACTTCTAAGCATTACACATTTTCAATTTTTACACCGTTGAATTAGGGAAAAAATGTACTTTCAAATGCAGTTTGTTTGAAAACTATATTGCAATTTACTTAATTTTTATTGTTTTAAGAATAATTTTCAGCATTTATTTTCTTTTTTTAATCTATCTCTGTCATGTGCAGACGATTGGAAAATATAAATCCGTTTGCACTTAAATTAAATTAAGACAAGGAAATCTATGCGTAACGCTGACGTCATTTTGCGAATGACAACAGCAGGCGATCAAATTTAGCTTTTACTGCAGTCTTTTTCATTTTTTAAACTTCTAAGCATTACACATTTTCAATTTTTACACCGTTGAATTAGGGAAAAAATGTACTTTCAAATGCAGTTTGTTTGAAAACTATATTGCAATTTACTCAATTTTTATTGTTTTAAGAATAATTTTCAGCATTTTTTTTTCTTTTTTTAACCTATCTCTATCATGTGCAGACGATTGGAAAATATAAATCCGTTTGCACTTAAATTATATTAAGACAAGGAAATCTATGCGTAACGCTGACGTCATTTTGCGAATGACAACAGCAGGCGATCAAATTTAGCTTTTACTGCAGTCTTTTTCATTTTTTAAACTTCTAAGCATTACACATTTTCAATTTTTACACCGTTGAATTAGGGAAAAAATGTACTTTCAAATGCAGTTTGTTTGAAAACTATATTGCAATTTACTCAAATTTATTGTTTTAAAAATAGTTTTCAGCATGTTTTTTTTTTTCATTTTTTTTTTAATCTATCTCTGTCATGTGCAGACGAGTGGAAAATATAAATCCGTTTGCACTTAAATTAAATTAAGACAAGGAAATCTATGCGTAACCGTGACGTCATTTTGCGAATGACAACAGCAGACGATCAAATTTCGCTTTTACTGCAGTCTTTTTCATTTTTTAAACTTCTAAGCATTACACATTTTCAATTTTTACACCGTTGAATTAGGGAAAAAATGTACTTTCAAATGCAGTTTGTTTGAAAACTATATTGCAATTTACTCAATTTTTATTGTTTTAAGAATAATTTTCAGCATTTTTTTTCTTTTTTTAATCTATCTCTATCATGTGCAGACGATTGGAAAATATAAATCCGTTTGCACTTAAATTAAATTAAGACAAGGAAATCTATGCGTAACGCTGACGTCATTTTGCGAATGACAACAGCAGGCGATCAAATTTAGCTTTTACTGCAGTCTTTTTCATTTTTTAAACGTCTAAGCATTACACATTTTCAATTTTTACACCGTTGAATTAGGGAAAAAATGTACTTTCAAATGCAGTTTGTTTGAAAACTATATTGCAATTTACTTAATTTTTATTGTTTTAAGAATAATTTTCAGCATTTATTTTCTTTTTTTAATCTATCTCTGTCATGTGCAGACGATTGGAAAATATAAATCCGTTTGCACTTAAATTAAATTAAGACAAGGAAATCTATGCGTAACGCTGACGTCATTTTGCGAATGACAACAGCAGGCGATCAAATTTAGCTTTTACTGCAGTCTTTTTCATTTTTTAAACTTCTAAGCATTACACATTTTCAATTTTTACACCGTTGAATTAGGGAAAAAATGTACTTTCAAATGCAGTTTGTTTGAAAACTATATTGCAATTTACTCAAATTTATTGTTTTAAAAATAATTTTCAGCATGTTTTTTTTTTCATTTTTTTTTTAATCTATCTCTGTCATGTGCAGACGAGTGGAAAATATAAATCCGTTTGCACTTAAATTAAATTAAGACAAGGAAATCTATGCGTAACCGTGACGTCATTTTGCGAATGACAACAGCAGACGATCAAATTTCGCTTTTACTGCAGTCTTTTTCATTTTTTAAACTTCTAAGCATTACACATTTTCAATTTTTACACCGTTGAATTAGGGAAAAAATGTACTTTCAAATGCAGTTTGTTTGAAAACTATATTGCAATTTACTCAATTTTTATTGTTTTAAGAATAATTTTCAGCATTTTTTTTTCTTTTTTTAATCTATCTCTATCATGTGCAGACGATTGGAAAATATAAATCCGTTTCCACTTAAATTAAATTAAGACAAGGAAATCTATGCGTAACGCTGACGTCATTTTGCGAATGACAACAGCAGGCGATCAAATTTAGCTTTTACTGCAGTCTTTTTCATTTTTTAAACATCTAAGCATTACACATTTTCAATTTTTACACCGTTGAATTAGGGAAAAAATGTACTTTCAAATGCAGTTTGTTTGAAAACTATATTGCAATTTACTCAATTTTTATTGTTTTAAAAATAATTTTCAGCATGTTTTTTTTTTTTCATTTTTTTTTTAAATCTATCTCTGTCATGTGCAGACGAGTGGAAAATATAAATCCGTTTGCACTTAAATTAAATTAAGACAAGGAAATCTATGCGTAACCGTGACGTCATTTTGCGAATGACAACAGCAGACGATCAAATTTCGCTTTTACTGCAGTCTTTTTCATTTTTTAAACTTCTAAGCATTACACATTTTCAATTTTTACACCGTTGAATTAGGGAAAAAATGTACTTTCAAATGCAGTTTGTTTGAAAACTATATTGCAATTTACTCAATTTTTATTGTTTTAAGAATAATTTTCAGCATTTTTTTTTCTTTTTTTAATCTATCTCTATCATGTGCAGACGATTGAAAAATATAAATCCGTTTGCACTTAAATTAAATTAAGACAAGGAAATCTATGCGTAACGCTGACGTCATTTTGCGAATGACAACAGCAGGCGATCAAATTTAGCTTTTACTGCAGTCTTTTTCATTTTTTAAACGTCTAAGCATTACACATTTTCAATTTTTACACCCTTGAATTAGGGAAAAAATGTACTTTCAAATGCAGTTTGTTTGAAAACTATATTGCAATTTACTCAATTTTTATTGTTTTAAGAATAATTTTCAGCATTTTTTTTTCTTTTTTTAATCTATCTCTATCATGTGCAGACGATTGAATAATATAAATCCGTTTGCACTTAAATTAAATTAAGACAAGGAAATCTATGCGTAACGCTGACGTCATTTTGCGAATGACAACAGCAGGCGATCAAATTTCGCTTTTACTGCAGTCTTTTTCATTTTTTAAACTTCTAAGCATTACACATTTTCAATTTTTACACCGTTGAATTAGGGAAAAAATGTACTTTCAAATACAGTTTGTTTGAAAACTATATTGCAATTTACTCAATTTTTATTGTTTTAAGAATAATTTTCAGCATGTTTTTTTCTTTTTTTAATCTATCTCTATCATGTGCAGACGATTGGAAAATATAAATCCGTCTGCACTTAAATTAAATTAAGACAAGGAAATCTATGCGTAACGCTGACGTCTTTTTGCGAATGACAACAGCAGGCGATCAAATTTAGCTTTTAGTGCAGTCTTTTTCATTTTTTAAACTTCTAAGCATTACACATTTTCAATTTTTACACCGTTGAATTAGGGAAAAAATGTACTTTCAAATGCAGTTTGTTTGAAAACTATATTGCAATTTACTTAATTTTTATTGTTTTAAAAATAATTTTCAGCATTTTTTTTTCTTTTTTTAACCTATCTCTATCATGTGCAGACGATTGGAAAATATAAATCCGTTTGCACTTAAATTAAATTAAGACAAGGAAATCTATGCGTAACCGTGACGTCATTTTGCGAATGACAACAGCAGACGATCAAATTTCGCTTTTACTGCAGTCTTTTTCATTTTTTAAACTTCTAAGCATTACACATTTTCAATTTTTACACCGTTGAATTAGGGAAAAAATGTACTTTCAAATGCAGTTTGTTTGAAAACTATATTGCAATTTACTCAATTTTTATTGTTTTAAGAATAATTTTCAGCATTTTTTTTTCTTTTTTTAATCTATCTCTATCATGTGCAGACGATTGGAAAATATAAATCCGTTTGCACTTAAATTAAATTAAGACAAGGAAATCTATGCGTAACGCTGACGTCATTTTGCGAATGACAACAGCAGGCGATCAAATTTAGCTTTTACTGCAGTCTTTTTCATTTTTTAAACGTCTAAGCATTACACATTTTCAATTTTTACACCGTTGAATTAGGGAAAAAATGTACTTTCAAATGCAGTTTGTTTGAAAACTATATTGCAATTTACTCAATTTTTATTGTTTTAAGAATAATTTTCAGCATTTTTTTTTTTCTTTTTTTAATCTATCTCTATCATGTGCAGACGATTGGAAAATATAAATCCGTTTGCACTTAAATTAAATTAAGACAAGGAAATCTATGCTTAACGCTGACGTCATTTTGCGAATGACAACAGCAGGCGATCAAATTTAGCTTTTACTGCAGTCTTTTTCATTTTTTAAACTTCTAAGCATTACACATTTTCAATTTTTACACCGTTGAATTAGGGAAAAAATGTACTTTCAAATGCAGTTTGTTTGAAAACTATATTGCAATTTACTCAATTTTTATTGTTTTAAGAATAATTTTCAGCATGTTTTTTTCTTTTTTTAATCTATCTCTATCATGTGCAGACGATTGGAAAATATAAATCCGTTTGCACTTAAATTAAATTAAGACAAGGAAATCTATGCGTAACGCTGACGTCATTTTGCGAATGACAACAGCAGGCGATCAAATTTAGCTTTTACTGCAGTCTTTTTCAATTTTTAAACTTCTAAGCATTACACATTTTCAATTTTTACACCGTTGAATTAGGGAAAAAATGTACTTTCAAATGCAGTTTGTTTGAAAACTATATTGCAATTTACTCAAATTTATTGTTTTAAAAATAATTTTCAGCATGTTTTTTTTTTTCATTTTTTTTTTAATCTATCTCTGTCATGTGCAGACGAGTGGAAAATATAAATCCGTTTGCACTTAAATTAAATTAAGACAAGGAAATCTATGCGTAACCGTGACGTCATTTTGCGAATGACAACAGCAGACGATCAAATTTCGCTTTTACTGCAGTCTTTTTCATTTTTTAAACTTCTAAGCATTACACATTTTCAATTTTTACACCGTTGAATTAGGGAAAAAATGTACTTTCAAATGCAGTTTGTTTGAAAACTATATTGCAATTTACTCAATTTTTATTGTTTTAAGAATAATTTTCAGCATTTTTTTTTCTTTTTTTAATCTATCTCTATCATGTGCAGACGATTGGAAAATATAAATCCGTTTGCACTTAAATTAAATTAAGACAAGGAAATCTATGCGTAACGCTGACGTCATTTTGCGAATGACAACAGCAGGCGATCAAATTTAGCTTTTACTGCAGTCTTTTTCATTTTTTAAACATCTAAGCATTACACATTTTCAATTTTTACACCGTTGAATTAGGGAAAAAATGTACTTTCAAATGCAGTTTGTTTGAAAACTATATTGCAATTTACTCAATTTTTATTGTTTTAAAAATAATTTTCAGCATGTTTTTTTTTTTTTCATTTTTTTTTTAAATCTATCTCTGTCATGTGCAGACGAGTGGAAAATATAAATCCGTTTGCACTTAAATTAAATTAAGACAAGGAAATCTATGCGTAACCGTGACGTCATTTTGCGAATGACAACAGCAGACGATCAAATTTCGCTTTTACTGCAGTCTTTTTCATTTTTTAAACTTCTAAGCATTACACATTTTCAATTTTTACACCGTTGAATTAGGGAAAAAATGTACTTTCAAATGCAGTTTGTTTGAAAACTATATTGCAATTTACTCAATTTTTATTGTTTTAAGAATAATTTTCAGCATTTTTTTTTCTTTTTTTAATCTATCTCTATCATGTGCAGACGATTGAAAAATATAAATCCGTTTGCACTTAAATTAAATTAAGACAAGGAAATCTATGCGTAACGCTGACGTCATTTTGCGAATGACAACAGCAGGCGATCAAATTTAGCTTTTACTGCAGTCTTTTTCATTTTTTAAACGTCTAAGCATTACACATTTTCAATTTTTACACCCTTGAATTAGGGAAAAAATGTACTTTCAAATGCAGTTTGTTTGAAAACTATATTGCAATTTACTCAATTTTTATTGTTTTAAGAATAATTTTCAGCATTTTTTTTTCTTTTTTTAATCTATCTCTATCATGTGCAGACGATTGAATAATATAAATCCGTTTGCACTTAAATTAAATTAAGACAAGGAAATCTATGCGTAACGCTGACGTCATTTTGCGAATGACAACAGCAGGCGATCAAATTTAGCTTTTACTGCAGTCTTTTTCATTTTTTAAACTTCTAAGCATTACACATTTTCAATTTTTACACCGTTGAATTAGGGAAAAAATGTACTTTCAAATGCAGTTTGTTTGAAAACTATATTGCAATTTACTCAATTTTTATTGTTTTAAGAATAATTTTCAGCATGTTTTTTTCTTTTTTTAATCTATCTCTATCATGTGCAGACGATTGGAAAATATAAATCCGTTTGCACTTAAATTAAATTAAGACAAGGAAATCTATGCGTAACGCTGACGTCTTTTTGCGAATGACAACAGCAGGCGATCAAATTTAGCTTTTACTGCAGTCTTTTTCATTTTTTAAACTTCTAAGCATTACACATTTTCAATTTTTACACCGTTGAATTAGGGAAAAAATGTACTTTCAAATGCAGTTTGTTTGAAAACTATATTGCAATTTACTTAATTTTTATTGTTTTAAAAATAATTTTCAGCATTTTTTTTCTTTTTTTAACCTATCTCTATCATGTGCAGACGATTGGAAAATATAAATCCGTTTGCACTTAAATTAAATTAAGACAAGGAAATCTATGCGTAACGCTGACGTCATTTTGCGAATGACAACAGCAGGCGATCAAATTTAGCTTTTACTGCAGTCTTTTTCATATTTTAAACTTCTAAGCATTACACATTTTCAATTTTTACACCGTTGAATTAGGGAAAAAATGTACTTTCAAATGCAGTTTGTTTGAAAACTATATTGCAATTTACTCAATTTTTATTGTTTTAAAAATAATTTTCAGCATGTTTTTTTTTTCATTTTTTTTTAAATCTATCTCTGTCATGTGCAGACGAGTGGAAAATATAAATCCGTTTGCACTTAAATTAAATTAAGACAAGGAAATCTATGCGTAACCGTGACGTCATTTTGCGAATGACAACAGCAGACGATCAAATTTCGCTTTTACTGCAGTCTTTTTCATTTTTTAATCTTCTAAGCATTACACATTTTCAATTTTTACACCGTTGAATTAGGGAAAAAATGTACTTTCAAATGCAGTTTGTTTGAGAACTATATTGCAATTTACTCAATTTTTATTGTTTTAAGAATAATTTTCAGCATTTTTTTTTCTTTTTTTAATCTATCTCTATCATGTGCAGACGATTGGAAAATATAAATCCGTTTGCACTTAAATTAAATTAAGACAAGGAAATCTATGCGTAACGCTGACGTCATTTTGCGAATGACAACAGCAGGCGATCAAATTTAGCTTTTACTGCAGTCTTTTTCATTTTTTAAACTTCTAAGCATTACACATTTTCAATTTTTACACCGTTGAATTAGGGAAAAAATGTACTTTCAAATGCAGTTTGTTTGAAAACTATATTGCAATTTACTCAATTTTTATTGTTTTAAGAATAATTTTCAGCATTTTTTTTTCTTTTTTTAATCTATCTCTATCATGTGCAGACGATTGGAAAATATAAATCCGTTTGCACTTAAATTAAATTAAGACAAGGAAATCTATGCGTAACGCTGACGTCATTTTGCGAATGACAACAGCAGGCGATCAAATTTAGCTTTTACTGCAGTCTTTTTCATTTTTTAAACTTCTAAGCATTACACATTTTCAATTTTTACACCGTTGAATTAGGGAAAAAATGTACTTTCAAATGCAGTTTGTTTGAAAACTATATTGCAATTTACTCAATTTTTATTGTTTTAAGAATAATTTTCAGCATGTTTTTTTTTTTCATTTTTTTTTAAATCTATCTCTGTCATGTGCAGACGAGTGGAAAATATAAATCCGTTTGCACTTAAATTAAATTAAGACAAGGAAATCTATGCGTAACCGTGGCGTCATTTTGCGAATGACAACAGCAGACGATCAAATTTCGCTTTTACTGCAGTCTTTTTCATTTTTTAAACTTCTAAGCTTTACACATTTTCAATTTTTACACCGTTGAATTAGGGAAAAAATGTACTTTCAAATGCAGTTTGTTTGAAAACTATATTGCAATTTACTCAATTTTTATTGTTTTAAGAATAATTTTCAGCATTTTTTTTTCTTTTTTTAATCTATCTCTATCATGTGCAGACGATTGAAAAATATAAATCCGTTTGCACTTAAATTAAATTAAGACAAGGAAATCTATGCGTAACGCTGACGTCATTTTGCGAATGACAACAGCAGGCGATCAAATTTAGCTTTTACTGCAGTCTTTTTCATTTTTTAAACGTCTAAGCATTACACATTTTCAATTTTTACACCCTTGAATTAGGGAAAAAATGTACTTTCAAATGCAGTTTGTTTGAAAACTATATTGCAATTTACTCAATTTTTATTGTTTTAAGAATAATTTTCAGCATTTTTTTTCTTTTTTTAATCTATCTCTATCATGTGCAGACGATTGAATAATATAAATCCGTTTGCACTTAAATTAAATTAAGACAAGGAAATCTATGCGTAACGCTGACGTCATTTTGCGAATGACAACAGCAGGCGATCAAATTTAGCTTTTACTGCAGTCTTTTTCATTTTTTAAACTTCTAAGCATTACACATTTTCAATTTTTACACCGTTGAATTAGGGAAAAAATGTACTTTCAAATGCAGTTTGTTTGAAAACTATATTGCAATTTACTCAATTTTTATTGTTTTAAGAATAATTTTCAGCATGTTTTTTTCTTTTTTTAATCTATCTCTATCATGTGCAGACGATTGGAAAATATAAATCCGTTTGCACTTAAATTAAATTAAGACAAGGAAATCTATGCGTAACGCTGACGTCTTTTTGCGAATGACAACAGCAGGCGATCAAATTTAGCTTTTACTGCAGTCTTTTTCATTTTTTAAACTTCTAAGCATTACACATTTTCAATTTTTACACCGTTGAATTAGGGAAAAAATGTACTTTCAAATGCAGTTTGTTTGAAAACTATATTGCAATTTACTTAATTTTTATTGTTTTAAAAATAATTTTCAGCATTTTTTTTTCTTTTTTTAACCTATCTCTATCATGTGCAGACGATTGGAAAATATAAATCCGTTTGCACTTAAATTAAATTAAGACAAGGAAATCTATGCGTAACGCTGACGTCATTTTGCGAATGACAACAGCAGGCGATCAAATTTAGCTTTTACTGCAGTCTTTTTCATTTTTTAAACTTCTAAGCATTACACATTTTCAATTTTTACACCGTTGAATTAGGGAAAAAATGTACTTTCAAATGCAGTTTGTTTGAAAACTATATTGCAATTTACTCAATTTTTATTGTTTTAAAAATAATTTTCAGCATGTTTTTTTTTTTCATTTTTTTTTTAAATCTATCTCTGTCATGTGCAGACGAGTGGAAAATATAAATCCGTTTGCACTTAAATTAAATTAAGACAAGGAAATCTATGCGTAACCGTGACGTCATTTTGCGAATGACAACAGCAGACGATCAAATTTCGCTTTTACTGCAGTCTTTTTCATTTTTTAAACTTCTAAGCATTACACATTTTCAATTTTTACACCGTTGAATTAGGGAAAAAATGTACTTTCAAATGCAGTTTGTTTGAGAACTATATTGCAATTTACTCAATTTTTATTGTTTTAAGAATAATTTTCAGCATTTTTTTTTCTTTTTTTAATCTATCTCTATCATGTGCAGGCGATTGGAAAATATAAATCCGTTTGCACTTAAATTAAATTAAGACAAGGAAATCTATGCGTAACGCTGACGTCATTTTGCGAATGACAACAGCAGGCGATCAAATTTAGCTTTTACTGCAGTCTTTTTCATTTTTTAAACTTCTAAGCATTACACATTTTCAATTTTTACACCGTTGAATTAGGGAAAAAATGTACTTTCAAATGCAGTTTGTTTGAAAACTATATTGCAATTTACTCAATTTTTATTGTTTTAAGAATAATTTTCAGCATTTTTTTTTCTTTTTTTAATCTATCTCTATCATGTGCAGACGATTGGAAAATATAAATCCGTTTGCACTTAAATTAAATTAAGACAAGGAAATCTATGCGTAACGCTGACGTCATTTTGCGAATGACAACAGCAGGCGATCAAATTTAGCTTTTACTGCAGTCTTTTTCATTTTTTAAACTTCTAAGCATTACACATTTTCAATTTTTACACCGTTGAATTAGGGAAAAAATGTACTTTCAAATGCAGTTTGTTTGAAAACTATATTGCAATTTACTCAATTTTTATTGTTTTAAGAATAATTTTCAGCATGTTTTTTTTTTCATTTTTTTTTTAATCTATCTCTGTCATGTGCAGACGAGTGGAAAATATAAATCCGTTTGCACTTAAATTAAATTAAGACAAGGAAATCTATGCGTAACCGTGGCGTCATTTTGCGAATGACAACAGCAGACGATCAAATTTCGCTTTTACTGCAGTCTTTTTCATTTTTTAAACTTCTAAGCATTACACATTTTCAATTTTTACACCGTTGAATTAGGGAAAAAATGTACTTTCAAATGCAGTTTGTTTGAAAACTATATTGCAATTTACTCAATTTTTATTGTTTTAAGAATAATTTTCAGCATTTTTCTTCTTTTTTTAATCTATCTCTATCATGTGCAGACGATTGGAAAATATAAATCCGTTTGCACTTAAATTAAATTAAGACAAGGAAATCTATGCGTAACGCTGACATCATTTTGCGAATGACAACAGCAGGCGATCAAATTTAGCTTTTACTGCAGTCTTTTTCATTTTTTAAACTTCTAAGCATTGCACATTTTCAATTTTTGCACCGTCGAATAGGGACAAAAATGCACTTCCAAATGAAATTTGTTTGGAAAGTATACCGCAATTCGTTTGAAGAAAGTATTTGAGCAATTTTATTGTTTAAAAAGTAATTTTCAAGCATGATTTTTTTTTCTTTGAATCTATCTCTATTGTGTGCAGACGATTGTGAAATATAAATCCGTTTGCACTTAAGTTAACACATTCACGTCGGGAAAGAGGAATTCTCGTTTTCATTAAAAAATAATCATTGACTAAGGGCGTGGCTTCTACCTTACAAAAAATGCATTTATACAATGTTGTCCATATTTTTTTTAGATTGTAAGACATTTTATATTAAATTCGTACATTGAAAGATATTTACCGATGCATAAACTTGGGGAAAACTATCTAGAACACCCATTTACAAAAGACTTTCAGAACAGGGAGGCGCTTCTACTGTTTTAAAATTCAGATTTGATTAAAATTGCACGTCGGTAATGTGTTAATAAAAATAGATCATAATTTGTGTCTTGCTTATAACGGGATTAAAACATCCATTAATGAATAAGTAAAACAATAAAATATAAATAAAACACAAATTTAAGACATCTAGTCGAATTTCGAGCTTAAACCACTGGAACGAAACGAATGAAAAGGGCTGATTGAAATTAATATCTTTGTCAACTTCTGGCCGTGAAATCCTGACGCGAGACCAATAGGAAAGCATTGTTTTTAATACATTTCAAAACTTTATGCGAACGCGTTATTGCTGTTTTACATAGAAATACGAATATTATTAAATGTAAAAGATCTATTAGTTTTAATAATAGTAATAATAATAATAATAAAAGCTGAAGATCCGTGCGAGGATTTCCCTTCGAAAAATATCACATTCATCGCTGTGTTTTTAGAATGAGCAGAGAAAAAATATATCGATATCAGAAATAATATATTATATATTATTTAATCAGGGCCTGATTATCACAGGGGCACACGTGACATGTGCCCCGGGCTGCACATACAGGGGGCCCTAAAATAAATTTTCTCTAAGCTCAGAAGATACAAATTAATGCAAATTTCCATTTATAACTCACAAGAAAAAAAAAAAAAAAACTTTTACCATATATGCGAACTAAACTATCGCAGTTTTCCTTACTAACGACAATAAAATGCAATGCAAATTTCGAAATTCAGAATACAAAGGATGTTTACATCAAACATGTTTCATTCAGACCCTTAAATTTAGAATTTTACTAATTCTAATTAACATACTGTGCAGTAGATTTTACTTCCCCATAATTTTTTAACGCATTTTTACATGTGTCTATAATGTACATTCTTTTTTTATAAAGCTGTTTCTCGTGTTTATAAAGCAATTTTCTTGAGAAATGGGGCCCCGTCACAGCCTATATGCCCCGGGTTCCACTTAAAGTTAATCAGGCCTGAATATATATGATGGTTTTCACTACATTCTGTGGATCCCTCAGTACTTTTAACAGCGTAGCTATTATGCGATAAAAATTCAATACGCAAAAATCCAGGGTGCGCTTAAAATTTAACTTTAAATCTAATAAAGATTTTATTTTTTTAAATATTGCTTTTTCTTCCCTTTTGAACACGCTAATATATCCAGAGGCGTCGCGATGGAGGTTATGGGGGGAGCCTCCCCCTCCAATATATGTGAACTTGGGAAATTTGAGCTTCGAGTTGGGAAATTCCAGATTTTTGAAACACTTTTCCTTTCTTTCTTTTTTAAATAAAGTAAAAAAATAAGAATTTTTTATTGTTTTTCTGAGTTCTGTAACAGTAAACTAGTTAAATTATTAAAAGAAATACAAAAAGCAGCCAGACTGAATTTGTAATTGCGATTCTCCGTGCTACGAAATATCATACATCTACCATATCTGAATTCCTCTACTGTTGTCCATCTCTGGTCTATTAAGTTCTGTAATCTATTTCCTCCAAAACTTTATTCCTTTCTTAAAAATTTCAAAATATTATGAGGCAATTTTAATATGAAGTACGATTTCGGAAGAAGTCGGAAATATTTCCTCAGTTGTGTAAAGCTACTCTAAAATTTAAGAGCCACGGTTTTAAATTTAAAGAAAAAAAAATTGTTTGATATTTAACATGTCACGGAGATCTGCTACAAGAACGTTCATCCGCATTATTGAATTTGAAAATTGAATTTAATTTAGTTTTCGCAAACATCAGTAAATTATTCTATTTTAAAATCCTACGTAAAATTTGTGGATTGAAAGAATTATTTTAATAGCATTTGTAAACATTGGATATTATCTTTTTTTGGATAATATGCATTTTTAAGCTTGCTTAAATAAAGCAAGGATAAGGGCCAGCTTTCCTCTTATTTATTCTGTCCTATCTATCTATCTATATTATAAGGGACAAACGTATCTATGCATAACGCTGACGTCATTTTGCAAATGGCAACAGGAGATGATCAACTTTCGCTTTTACTGCAGTCTTTTTCATTTTTTAAACTTCTAAGCATTACACATTTTCAATTTTTACACCGTTGAATTAGGGAAAAAATGTACTTTCAAATGCAGTTTGTTTGAAAACTATATTGCAATTTACTCAATTTTTATTGTTTTAAAAATAATTTTCAGCATGTTTTTTTTTTTTTAATCTATCTCTATCATGTGCAGACGATTGAAAATATAAATCCGTTTGCACTTAAATTAAATTAAGACAAGGAAATCTATGCGTAACGCTGACGTCATTTTGCGAATGACAACAGCAGGCGATCAAATTTAGCTTTTACTGCAGTCTTTTTCATTTTTTAAACTTCTAAGCATTGCACATTTTCAATTTTTGCACCGTCGAATAGGGACAAAAATGCATTTCCAAAAGAAATTTGTTTGGAAAGTATACCGCAATTCGTTTGAAGAAAGTATTTGAGCAATTTTATTGTTTAAAAAGTAATTTTCAAGCATGATTTTTTTTTCTTCAAATCTGTCTCTATTGTGTGCAGACGATTGTGAAATATAAATCCGTTTGCACTTAAGTTAACACATTCACGACGGGATAGAAGAATTCTCGTTTTCATTCAAAAAAATCATTGACTAAGGGCGTGGCTTCTACCTTACAGAAAATGCATTTATACAATGTTGTCCATATTTTTTTTTAGATTGTAAGACATTTTATATTAAATTCGTACATTGAAAGATATTTACCGATGCATAAACTTGGGAAAACTGTCTAGAACACCCATTTACAAAAGACTTTCAGAACAGGGAGGAGCTTCTACTGTTTTAAAATTCAGATTTGATTAAAATTGAACGTCGGTAATGTGTTAATAAAAATAGATCATAATTTGTGTCTAGCTTATAACGGGATTAAAACATTTATTAATGAATAAGTAAAACAACAAAATATAAATAAAACACAAATTTAAGACATCTAGTCGAATTTCGAGCTTAAACCACTGGAACGAAACAAATGAAAAGGGCTGATTGAAATTAAGATCTTTGTCAACTTCTGGCCGTGAAATCCTGACGCGAGACCAGTAGGAAAGCATTGTTTTTAATACATTCCAAAACTTTATGCGAACGCGTTATTGCTGTTTTACATAGAAATACGAATATTATTAAATGTAAAATATCTATTAGTTTTAATAATAGTGATAATAATAATAATAAAAGCTGAAGATTCGTGCGATGCTTTCCCTTCGAAAAATACCACATTCATCGCTGTGTTTTTAGTATGAGCAGAGAAAAAATAAATTGATATCTGAAATAATATATTATATGTTATTTAATCAGGGCCTGATTATCACAGGGGCACACGTGACATGTGCCCCGGGCTGCACATTCAGGGGGCCCTAAAATAAATTTTCTCCAAGCTCAGAAGATACAAATTAATGCAAATTTCCATTTATAACTCACAAGAAAAAAAAAAAAAAAAAAAAAAAAAAAAAACTTTTACCATACATGCGAACTAAACTATCGCAGTTTTCTTTACTAACGACAATAAAATGCAATGCAAATTTCGAAATTCAGAATACAAAGGATGTTTACATCAAACATGTTTCATTCAGACCCTTAAATTTAGAATTTTACTAATTCTAATTAACATATAGAGCAGTAGATTTTACTTCCCCATAATTTTTAACGCATTTTTACATGTGTCTATAATGTACATTCTTTTTTTTATAAAGCTGTTTCTCGTGTTTATAAAGCAAGTTTTTTGAGAAATGGGGACCCGTCACAGCCTATATGCCCCGGGTTCCACTTAAAGTTAATCAGGCTCTGAATATATATGATGGTTTTCACTACATTCTGTGGATCCCCCAGTACTTTTAACAGCGTAGCTATTATGCGATAAAAATTCAATACGCAAAAATCCAGGGTGCGCTTAAAATTTAACTTTAAATCTAATAAAGATTTTATTTTTTTAAATATTGCTTTTTCTTCCCTTTTGAACACGCTAATATATCCAGAGGCGTCGCGATGGAGGCTATGGGGGGAGCCTCCCCCTCCAATATATGTGAACTTCGGAAATTTGAGCTTCGAGTTGGGAAATTCGAGATCTTTGAAACACTTTTTCTTTTAAAAAAATAAAATAAATATTGTTTTTCTAACTACTTTTCTGAGTTTCGTAACTGTAAACTAGTTAAATTATGAAAAGAAATAAAAAAGCAGCCAGACTGAATTTGTAATTGCGTTTCTCCGTGCTACGAAAATATCATACATGTACCATATCTGAATTTCTCTACCGTTGTCCATCTCTAATCTATTTCCTCCAAAACATTATTCGGAACAGATGTCATAAGTTCCCACGGCCGCCATCTTTGAATTTTTCTTGCGTGAAAACCCCTTTTCCGCCAAGTAGTAAATGTCGCCAAGCACCGTTTATACGGATGTTTGGCTTAACGAAAATAAAATATAAATAATAAACAAAATTCGCTAAAGTGGCAATCAGTAATCTTGTATGTGCGCTTCGCGCACATTAACCGAAAAAAAACATCACTGCATCAGTAGTTCTCTCGGTGTAACATTCTCAAAATTCAGCAGTTCTCGCTTTCTAGCAATCTCAAAATGTAAAAAACTCTTAAAGCAGCAAAATATACATAAAATTATCAACATACCTTAACAGATATCTGCTTTCTTGAAAGCTCCAGCACGAAATCTCTCTCATAACACCACATTCATTTCCCAAAATAGGCTTATGAATACGCATTGAGACACAATAAACAAACCTACTTTTCTTCTAAAAATTTCCTCATATTTCTTAATTACTTCAGCAAAAGCGTTTAAACGGATTACAGAAACCATAGTCAGTCAAATACATCCAATAAATTTAACATAAAAATAAAAAGACAGGACGATACAATACGATATCAAAATACATCCACAAAATCCACCACTTCTCAGGGGTTGCCAAAACACAACACGTCAGAATACACACGTCACACGGGGCTCCACATATCGAGGTTGCCATAGCTATAAACACCGCCAACACGCCAACAAAAAAATCGCCAAACAATTCAAAACAACGGCTGAGGGAACATAAGGCATCTAAGCCCATTATTCCTTTCTCAAAATATCAAAAAAATTTCAAAAAAATCTCAAAATGAGGCTATTTTAATATGAAGTACAATTATGACTCGTACACAATAGAAGACAGAATCTTTCATTAAATGAACCAATACTTATAATTTTTATGTTTTTAGTTTCAGTATTTTTCCTTGGAAGATTTTTTTTTTTTTTTAAACATAGAAGTATCGTTATCATTAAACGCACATTGCACATATCATTTCAGTTGGAAAATAGAGTTTTATATCGCCGCTCTCTTATAATAATTAATTACTCTTAACTAAGGAAGAATGCATAACTATAAGATTACTTATAGTTTATTATATACATTATTTACAGCAGCTGCTAAACGCAGCTCTCAGAACAAGTCATTTATTACAACTGCAGAATATTCTCGGCTACGTGCAAAGCCTTACAATTCCAGACTGTCCGTGTATGGTGCTGCCATCTATTAATACAGATCGCTACTAATTGTTGGTCTGCGATATGACACCCCCCCCCCCCCCCCTCATAGTTCAAACGAACTACAGGCAATCTTGCTCTATTGCTTCTTTGAGCTGGAGCACTTTTCTTACAGTCCTCGTCATTGTTTTTAGTCAAATTGTCTTTTACAGTTTTATCTGTCGTAACATCATTTTTATTACTCACAACTGTACCTGCCACAATATCACGCTAATATGCTTAATTCTATTATTTTTAAGAAATTCCTCAAATTCATCACTTGTGAACGCGGGACCATTATCACTGACCAATTCAACCGGTAATCCAAATGTGGCAAAAATTCTCCTTAATACCTTAATTGTAGTTTTACTATCAGACCTGGGTACTACCTCTACTTCCAACCATTTAGTATAAGAATCGACTACTATTAAAAACACTAGGGGATCGTACCCGGGCTTCCCGGGTTTTAAAAAATACAGGTGAAAACATTTTTTTTTTTTTTTTGAAAGCTAATATATTTTTTTATATGCAATAAATTTTTTAGATTGCCCACTTGCATTAAAAAAGCATTTTTCATATGGAAAATATGAATTATACAATCGAATAAATTTTTAAATTTATCAAAAGCGATATTTTCTTATTAGCCGCATGCTAAGAGTTATTTGACCATGATTTTGCTACTTAAGGCATCCTTTTATATTCTGATAATTTCAGAGCTTATACATGTCTGCTAAATTTGTGTTTTATTTATATTATTTTATTTATTTATTCATAGGGAGGTTTTTTTTTTTTTTATGGATATTAGCCGTAAGAAAATGATGAACTCTTTATTTTGTTTTAAAGGCAAACGGATTAATCTTTCGTAATCGAGCTCCGCGCTATATAGATAAATTAAAAAATATTTCATGCTTTAAAATTGTTTTTAAAACCATAGATAATCAGTATACTCAGATGAACTTTGCAAACAAATTCCATTTGCGAAAAAAAATCTTATTTGGTGATCTAAAAATTTAAATTGTACGATTTCAAATATGTTAGATTTGTGTTTCAGTATTATTTGTGTGTTTTCAATATTATTCTTTTATTTGTTTATAAAAGAAGCATTAATTTCTTTAATTTGTCTTTCACAAATATGTTAGATTGGTGATTTTTTTAATATTATTCTTTTATTTGTTTATAAAGGGAGTATTAATTCCGTTATGCAAAAATAGTCAGAAACAATGCTGAACAATGTTTGTTGCTTTATGTGCAAAATATTTATTATTATTATGTATTGTAACCGGCGCGTGATAAGATAAATTTAAAATAAAATCATGCTTAAAAATTATTTTAGAAAGTATAATACATCAGTCAATTAAGATACAGTTTTTAAACAAATTGCATTTGAAAGTAAATTTTTTTCCCCTATGCGACGAAAATTGAAAATGTACGATGGTCAGAAGATTAAAAAATTACAGTAGCGAAAATTTCAAGACCGAAATTTGATCGTGAAGTGTTGCCATTCTCAAAATGACATCAGCGTTATGCACAGATACGTTTGTTCTTTATAATATAGATACTTAATCAGTAAAATATAATAAAAATCAGTTATTAGGATGTGGTTATCAATTGAGGCTCTTATGCTTGGTATTCCGGAATCAAAAACAGCAATTTTCACCTTCTCAAAATTTGCATACGCACTTCTCATACCATATTCATCATTTTAAAAAAAATTGTATTTTGTTTGATCATTTAAAAATAATTTTATCTCAAAACTTGAAGTCACGATTGTCATCAACATCTTTTACGTGAACAGACGCACTCTTTATTTGAGATACTAATCTCAATGCCAGAGATTAAAAATTTCCGTAATTTATGTTTTTTAGACGCATTTGTGTTAAAATGTTTAGTTTTATCTAAAATAATGATCGTTTTCTTTTAAACATGACTTCATTTTCACTTAAATAAGCATTTCGCCTGTATCTGAAACCTAGTATCAGTACACATGCAGAAGGAAAAACAATATAGAAAATTTATGAGGGAAAATGAGTGTTTTCAAAAGCAGTATGTCATTTTCCGTTATTATGCCCCTAATATAATATTCTGCTCCTAATGGGATTTTGCGACACTAAACCCTATACAACAATTTTTATCAACAATTTTGAATTTTTATCAGAAAATAGCATGAATAAAGATAAAAATACCTCATTATTTCTCTCTTGTCTGCAATAATGAAAGCTATCTAATTTTCACCATTTTGAAGAAATTTCATAAAATGCTTTTAAAATTAAAATATAAAAATGGGGATATTTAAGAAAAAAAAAACAGATAGTGCGACCACATCTACAAATGAAGCGCTTTCAGTTAAAAAAAATATTAGTAAAATTGATTCAGCAGAAAAATCAGGGCAGATGACTAAAAAACATACTTGTGTTTTAAATAGATAGATTATATAAAATTAGGAAAAATTAAATTAAGCAAATTATGTTATTTTGATAAAATTATAGAAGAATATCCTAAAGAATAGCATTACAATTTTATTATTCGAGAGAATTTTCGTCAAAAACTTCAGGAACATAATATTGTTTTAAACCACGAATTATTTGTTTGCTTGTCTGACTGGGTGAAGCAAATCCATCTAGGCGAGATTCATCAATTTCTGTAACATAAATCGCTATTATTTGCATGTCACCTCTCCTTTATAAAGACACTCTAAATTTTTGTAAAACATTGCGTTTTATCACTGTGTGATTTCGATTACATTATTTTCAAAAGTGAAGCTTTTTCACTTGTGAAGAATTTCAAAGGAGCTGGGCTGTGAAAATGACGCACTTCTACAAAACATAATTCAGGTTTAAGAATTCAAATATACGCTTTTTTATAAAATGACGTCATTTGCATCCGCTAAAGCAATTCACTTTAACAATCCAGTCTTAAACTTCGTCTATAGAAAAGTATGCATATGACGTCATTATCACGGAATAACAGACAATATTCTTGTCATAGCCCATATTTTAACTTTTTTTTCAGGTTTTATGAGAAAATGGCAACAAAAAGATACAGTATCGCCTATTTTCGACTATTTTTCGTTTACTTTCAGACTTTCAATGGCTTTCAATAGAAATGGGGTACTTTTGTTGCCACGATAAGAAAAATGTTATTTAAAACTACAAAAAAGTTAATATCTCAAAAATAAATTGAGATACAGCTTTCAAACACATAGCATTTAAAAGAGCATTTTGTTCCTTATACAACGGTGTAAAAATTTTAAATGTGCGATGTTTAGAAGTTTAAAAATTTGCAGTAGAGAAAATTGCAAAACCAAAATTTTATTTCAAATTTCAAAGTGTTGCCATTCGCAAAATGACGTATGCGTTACGCACAGATATGTTTGTCCTTTATAATATAGATATTACCTTCAAAAGGACCGGCATGATCTATATGGATCCTTTCCCAGGGCAGTTCAGATTTCCATTTCAAGGGTTCCATTTTGGGACAATCCCTCGCAAACATCTGACATCTATTACAAGAATTTACTATTTGTTCAATTTCTTTATCCATATTTGGCCACCAAACTACCCCCTAGCTTTCGCTTTCATGCTCGATATACCCTGATGAACGGAATGCAGTAATTTTAATATATATTCACGGCCTTCCTCTGGAATGATCACTCTATGTCCCCACAATAGACAATTTTCTAGACAGGAAATTTCCTCCCTTCTACGAAAATATGGTTGATATTCTTCTTGTTTAACCTTTCGCGGCCACCCATGTAACACCCATTCTAAAATTTGTTTAGTTACAGGATTTTCAGTTGTCCACTTTGCAATAGTTTTAGAAGTAATAGGCCAATTATCATTATTTGAAACGAACATTATTTCCGCAGGATTACTCACTATATTTACAGTTTCTGGGAGAGGTAATCTACTTAATGCGTCAGCATTTTTATTATATTTACCTTCGCAATACTCAATTGTATAATCATACCCAGCTAACATTAATGACCATGTCAGCATTCTAGGTGATAATGTATCAGGTACCTTTTTAACAGGATCAAATAATCTAATTAAAGGTTTATGATCTGTTATAATTTTAAAATCTTTTCCAGCTAAATATTGGTGAAATTTAGTGACACCAAACATTACAGATAAAGCTTCCTTATCAATCATTGCATAATTTCTTTCAGTTTTGTTTAAAGTTCTCGAAGCATAAGCAATAGGTTTCTCTTTACCCTCAACAATGTGGCTTAAAACTGACCCTATACCATATTCAGAAGCATCACAGTTTAAAACTATATCTTTGTCTACATCATATAATTCTAAAACAGGAGATGTACATAATAATTGTTTCACTTTTTGAAACGCTTTTTCATGCTTTTCTGATCATGTCCAGTTTACATTATTATCTAATAATCTATGTAAGGGTTCTAAGACATCTGAAATATTAGGCAGGAATTTTCTATAATAAGAAATTAAGCCTAAAAATGAACGCAATTGTGACACATTATTTGGAATAGGAGCATTCAAAATAGCATTAACTTTTTCTGGAATAGGTCTAATTCCTTCCAGAGATATTTTATGCCCTAAATAAGAAACTTCCGAAACCATAAATTTTAATTTTTCCTTATTTAATCTTATACCATACTCAGAGAAGCATTTCAGAACACTTTCAACTCTTTCAGAATGTTCTGATTCATTACTAGCGCTTATGATAACATCATCTAAAAATACACCAACATATTTAAATTTTTAAAAAAATATGTTCAATTTTTCTTTGGAACGTACCAGGAGCACATTTTACCCCAAATGCTAATCGTAACACATTGAATAAACCTTTATGTGTATTTATAGTCAAAATCTTACTACTTTCATTATCTACAGGTTGTTGTAAATATGCATCATTTAAATCAAAAACAGTAAAAAATTTACCACCTGATAATTTAGAAAATAATTCTTCCATTCTAGGAAGAGGATAGTTATCATTTTCAGTATTTGCATTTACTGTTGCTCTATAATCACCACATATTCTAACAGAACCATTAGGCTTAGGAACAATTACTATAGGACTAGCCCATTCTGAATGATCAACAGGTTTCAAAATACCCTCATTAGTTAATCGTTCCAATTCAACATCAGTAGCTTTCCTTAAAGCAAAAGGAACAGGTCGAGACTTAAGAAAAACTGGTTTTGAATCTTTTTTCAAATTTATTGAGGCGGGAGGACCCTTGATTGTTCCGATCCCGTCAGCAAAAACATTAGGAAAATTTCTAATTAAATCATCTTTCGAAATACATTTAATCAGATTTACATTAGGCCAAAATAATTTTGATGCTTTTAACCAAGTTTTTCCGATTAGACTCAGACCCTTCTCTTTAATTACCAATATTCTTAATTCAGGTATAGAATATTCATCAACAACAGCATTTACTTTTAATTCCCCCAAAACAGTTAAAGAGTCTTTAGTATAAGTT
Source organism: Maratus speciosus (assembly GCA_963932465.1). Taxonomy (NCBI): domain Eukaryota; kingdom Metazoa; phylum Arthropoda; class Arachnida; order Araneae; family Salticidae; genus Maratus; species Maratus speciosus. The sequence goes on along the minus strand of OZ010799.1, from coordinate 30,385,353 downwards.
TGCAATTTTATTTTAGATTTAATTAAAGGCAGCTTACCTGAGAACAATTTATGAGCAACACTTTTACTTACAATAGTATGGGCCGCACCACTATCAATTTCAAATTGTATATTTATACCATTTATTTTAACCCATTTTATCCATGACACCTTATTGGAGTTGTCGTCCATAAAATTTAAACAATATTCTTCCTGAACAGTTTTAATTTTTCTGTTCTTATAAGGTTTCTCACTTTTCATCCCAAATTTTCTATTACGACAACAAATTTTTAAATGTCCCAATCGATGGCAGAAATGACATTCTGCAGATTTAAAAGGGCATAATTTTGGATTATGATTTTTAGAACATCTGTAACACGGTTTCTCAGGCGCGAATTTATCTTCTTTAGGCTTAGGTACATGAGCATACTTCTCCACTTTCGTTTTCTCTCTTTTCGAAACGCGAACTTGATTGACAGTCGTATCTCCGATGTGTAGGGATTTCACTCCAGCCTCAGCTAGCTCAAATGACTCAGCCATTTCTATCGCTGTTTGGAACGTTACGTCTCTAGAATCCAGTAATTTTTGCTGTATTTTGTCATCCTGGATCCCAAATACCAACTGATCACGGAGGCGTCATTAAGCGTATTTCCGAAGTTGCAATGTTCGGATAAACGACGTAACCCTCTTATAAAATCGGCTATATTCTCTCCTTGCTTCCTTAGCCGTTTCTGGAACTTAAATCGTTCCACAATATCACTAGAGCTTGGTGAAAAATGATCCTTAGCTTTCTTTAAAAGATCCTCGTAACTGATTTCCTTCAGCGTATTCGGAACAATAATATCACGAAAAATAGCAAAAGTTGTTGTTCCAACTGAACTTAGTAAAATATTCTTCTTCATTTCATCATTTTTGATGCTATTCGCTGAGAAGTAAAAAGCAATTTTCTCGACGTAAATAGTCCAAGGAACATTTGCATTATATTCTTCTAAAAGTCCCAGAGAAATTATTTCTTTATCTGCCATTTTCCGTGCCACTTTTTTTTTCTCTTTCGAAAAAAGATTTTTTTTTTTTTTTTTTTTTTTTTTTTTTTTTTTTCCACAACATAAATTTTTTTTCACTGCATTTTAATCTGGGTTAAATTCCCATTTCGTCGCCACTTTTATATCGCCGCTCTCTTATAATAACTAATTACTCTTAAGTAAGGAAGAATGCATAACTATAAGATTACTTATAGTTTATTATATACATTAAGAACAAACAATCTTCTTGAAACACGATCAAAAATTTGTAAATGCGCTAGGCCTTTCGAAAGATCTGAGTCTTTCTTCGTCAGGCGCAAAAAAGACGTCCTTCTACTATGAAAGCAGAGGCAAGACTGAAATGAGAGACAAGAGAAAGGAAACAAGCTGAAGAAACAGGCAATAGGAAGTTAGAAATCAACAGCCAATAGGAAAGTAAAGGACAACAGCCTATCACAGAAGAGAATAATCAAAACAAAAGAACACAAAGTAGGAGGGGGAAAAATACATATAATCCAATATGGGAACACATGAAATTAAAAATGAATAAATAAATGAATAATATATATTAAAAAAAAAACAGACTAATAATAATACAAAAATAAATTAAATGGTAGTACTGAAAAGGTTTTTCCAAGCTGCAGAGAGCATTGTGGAATCAGATTTATCATTAACAATAACATCACGATTAAGATAAATAGTAAAAACCTATTTATCTTAATCGTGATGTTATTGTTAATGATAAATCTGATTCCACAATGCTCTCTGCAGCTTGGAAAAACCTTTTCAGTACTACCATTTAATTTATTTTTGTATTATTATTAGTCTGTTTTTTTTTTTTTTTTTTTTTTTGTTGCCTAGCGCATTTACAAATTTTTCATGGTGTTTCAAGAAGATTGTTTGTTCTTAGTCATTCACACCAGTTTTAACTTATTTTCATTTATTATATACATTATTTGCAGCAGCTGCTACACGCAGCCCTCAGAACAAGTCATTTGTTACAACTGCAGAATATTCTCGGCTACGTGCAAAGCCTTACAGTTCCAGACTGTCCGTGTATGGTGCTGCCATCTATTAATACAGATCGCTACTAATTGTTGGTCTGCGATATGACATAGACCAATTAGTTTCAAGTTGGGAAATTTTTGAATGCCCCCCACCCCCTCCCGAAAAAAAAAATCTGTAGTTACGCCCTGAATATATCATTTACAAAATAGGTTAATCAACACACCGTATGTTTTAAAGGTACAGGGTCTCAAAGCGGTTCCAGGAAAAGCGACGACATCTCTATGGGACGACGGGCGCGCTGTTCTTGACTTTGAAAACAGGACAATTGTAGTTTACAGCACGCTAACTAGGAGCGCTGCGATCGTCTCCGTCAGCGAAGAATCTGCGCGCGCATATTCTCCCCGACACAATTTTGATTATCAATCCAGTATCGCCTCATTTCAAGGTGGAAAATGCTAAAGCTCTCGTTGCGGTAATCGGATACGTTCGTTGCACGTGGGAAAGCTGGTAAGTCATGTGTACTATGCTCGTTATTTTTTTTTTATTAAATCCCATTTAATCGAATTTAAGTTCGTTATTTTTGCATATATTTGTATGTCCATAAGATTAATTCTCTTTTTAAGATTAAATAACCGTAGATATTTTTATCATAGAGATTTAAAATTGAGTGAAAGTTGAAAAATACCTTTCAACAGTTTTCATTTATCTTTTTTATTGTGCACGCTTGCATAATATGTAGCACATTTTTAGTTCGTATTAATTAGTGCTACTTCTTTAAACGTATTTTTGTGTAACAAATACAGAAAGACATTCGTTTATCGTTTGTTTACATTATTTGATGCTCCACAATTTTAAAATATAACCATATTTATGTATTTAAAAAATCTTTACTAATTTCGATTGAATTGAATTTATTCTGTGTATAGTATTTGAAATGTAATTTATTCAAAGTTGTTAAATCATTTATTTTTTAATTATTTTAAGCGCTTTTTTTATTTTCACTTATCCTATTAATCTGTTGCTGTATAAAATTTCAAATAATACCGTTCAACAACAGATGGTTTTAAATGGGCAATCTTAATTCATTAAATTTTTGTTGTACAAGTTCTTTGAATTGGAAAATCTTATTAAACGTATTTAATACTTTTCATTTCCGTGAAATTTAAAGTAAATTAATTTTGATTAAATCAATTTAAATATTTGACATTTTCAATGCATATAATAATAGATATGAGAGATTTTGAAAAAGAAAAATTTAAGAGAAAAATTAAATAATGTTACTTGATTTAAATAAAAATTAAATTATGGAGCATCAAGTTCAAGTTTGATATAATGTAAGATACAAATGATTCTGAAAAAAAAAAAAAAAAAATCTTTACGAAGAGAATAATCTTTACGAAATCAAATTATGCAAAATTATTTAGCTTGAGACTTTAATGGATTTAATGAAGCTAAATTAACTGAGCATAGCTTAGACTTATCAGCAAAATAAAGGACATAGAAAAAAAAAAGATAAGAAACAATAACACATCACAAACAATATTTCGTGGACTTCATGAACAAGGTATAGAATACATTTTAACTTATTTAAACTGTATATGAATTTACGGTATAAAGTAATAGTTGAAACTTTTTAATTTAAGTAACAAAAAAAATTTCATTTATTCAATTTAATTTTTTTTTTCAAAGTTATATGTATTACTGAAAAAAAGTCAATTTTCTTCAGAGCAAAATTCTTTTTTTTTTTTTTTTAATCCTGATCATAGTTGTGCGCAAAAAAGCAATTTTTTAAGAAAAAACACCTAAGTTAGTATTTACTTAAAATGTAATGTACATCTGATTTTTTTTTCTAAAGGCTTCCTGCTTATAATAAAACCAGTTATGTACCCTTGTAAAACAAACAGTTCATACACTTGCAGTAAGGAATTTTTTTATGAAAACTAACCGTTGAACTTCTCATTTATTTCGCGACAGTATAACAGTAACGAAACGACAATCAGAAGTTTTCAATTCTGTCAGTAAACAAACTCGTTGAGTGATGAAATATTTTAATTATTGATAAAAGTAATCGGATTATGTATTTCTTTTATATTTAATCTTATTTATTTTCTATTTACTTTTTATAATTTATAAGGCGTGAAAAATATGAATGTTTTTACAAGAAAATATTTGTTGTAAATATTAATCCCATATAGTAAATATTCCATTGAAACAAATTGTCGAATGCATTAAATAATATATATATCTATTATTTCAGAAATGGATCTCTCTTAAAACATTCGTATTCTTCACGCCATTATAAATTATAAGAAGTAAACAGAAAATATTAACAACTGAAAGAAATACATAATGAGATTAGTTATCAAAAATTTAAATACTTCATTAATCTGAGTTTAATCATAGCAGTTAAATTTCTAATTGTCGTTACCGTTGTACTGCCGCGCAATAAATGAATCGATCCGTGAAAGCAAAACCAAATCCCTCGTGGAGTGCCCCGCCCACTACCGAACAATTTAGTTTACAGCACGGCCACTAGTGGCGCTGTTGCAATACTATGAGGCATCATTTAACATGGGAGTGTCTTCGCTTTCCTATATAACCGCTTTGCAGGGTCTGTCCAGGAAGTAATGAGACTGAATTTTTCGCGCCAAGAAGAAGGCCAAAGGGGCGGAATTTGCGAGCGGTACGTGGGGTGGGGGCTGTCAGCTACAGAATCTAGAGGAAGTCAGTTGGCCTACACTGCCAGAAAAACCCGTCAATATACACCAAATTATTCCTAATTTTTTAACAAATAATTTCCGTACTCCTAGAAAACATGTTTTATCCGTGAATCCCCCCCCCCCCGGATGTCTAAGAAAGAGGAAGAAATACCGTTCATTCCTAGCACGCATGCGTATTGGGTCTATTAATAATAATTCCGAATTTATTTTTAAAATGAAAAATGAAAAATTCTACAAATTAAGAGTTCTAATTTAATTAAAAAAGACAAAAAATTTTCGAATTTAAAAATAAATACAAATTAATTAATTAATATTCTCATTCATTCAAACGTACTCACAATTTATATTTTAAAGTCGAATAAATTGAATAAAGTTAAATAAAGTTGTATTTATAAAGTTGTTTATAAACTAGCAAAAGCCATGCTTTTTTAGGATCGCGAAGCATTATTTAATAAGATAAATATTTGAAAGTAACAATATATTTTTATATTATTTTTGCATCTTTATTAGCCAAAAACGTTATTTTATGTTTTGGCGCATTTTAATTTTAGAAATGTAAATTCAGTCAAATAACTAAGAATTTCCTCGGAATTTTCTATTTATGATATAAAGAATTTAACAATTAATTTTATTTATTTACAATTCATTTGCTGCTACTTAAAAAATAAATAAATAAATAAAATAAATAAAAAATCATAATATAATTTATATTATAAAGGACAAACATATCTGTGCTTAACGCATACGTCATTTTGCGAATGGCAATACTTTCAAATTTGAAATGAATTTTCGTTTTGCAATTTTCGCTGCTGAAAATTTTAAAACGTCTACATATCGCACATTTTCAGTTTTTATACCGTCGTATAAGGAAAAAAATGTACTTTTAAATGCAATTTGTTTGAAAGCTGTATCTCAATTTATTTTTGAGATATTAATTTTCTTTATAGTTTTTAGTAGGGGAGGTTTGATACATAGGGAGGGTTGATACATTGACAATTTTTGTCAACAAATGGCATTAACAGCCATTCTAACACATGTGAAGGCTTCTTTTACTTGCTGAAGCCATCATTAGCTGGTCTAATCAGTGAAGAACTGACAACTTTTCTTGTCTTTTAATTTTGAAGGTTTTTGGAATGTCAATGTAAATTTTTTCACTGACTGATTTTCTTTCATAACTCTTATTATTGTGAAGATAATATCTTGTAAATTTTTTATTTATAAAGCACATTGTTAGGATTAATTTTACTAGAAAGTAGATTACCATTTTGCAACTGCATTCGTACAAAGTGATTGAAAATCCAATAAGGCATAATAGGGAGAAATGATACATTAGTACTGGGGAGGAATGATACACTTGTATATTTGAAATTTAATAGTTTTTTTAAGTTTGCAAACTAATATAGGATTGTAATATTCATTATTGTTTTACAGCAAGAGTTACTGAAATTGGTAAGGATGAACAAAGAGACTATTCATAGACATTAGATAGGTTACATAGAAAAGCAGTGCGATGATAGATGGTTAGTTCGCCTTGCTCGTCATGTAGAAGGGAAAAAATTTAAATGGCCCGAAAGGGAAAATGTTTCTATAATTTACGAAGGGCAAATTGAAAAAAAAAACGTTAAATCTACCCGATTTTACTTATCAAAATGATAGAGTTATTAGTTTTTCTTTTAACAATTTCAGGGGTGGTAGTATGTTTATGAAAACACTTAATTTTAATTCCCAAACGCCACATTGGCACCAGCATTTTAGTAAAATATTTTCCATTTATTATGAAAGTGAAATAAATCCCTTTTCTTATTTCTAATTAAATTTGTTGGTAAATCCCGGTGCCATTCATTTATTCAACACTTTGGCATTGAAAATGCTTTGCCCCTGAAAGGGTTAAAGGAATCTTAAATGTGCTAAATTTATGTTAAATTGTTTGCAAATCAGCAATGTTCACTTCATTTTTCCTTGCAGCTAGATCTCTAGGGTTTTTTTTCATTATTTATTTTCGAAAAAGTGTGTTAATGGGATTGTTTAAATAATAGCAATAGTTTAAATATTTTTGTGAAAAACATTTCTGAAACAAAAATGTGTCAATGTCATTTCGTTTCAAATTTTACTTAAATATTTCTAGATTTATCATAAAAAATTGTATGGCGCATAAATTGAATTGTCTGCATTTGTTTTTCAATTTACATAACAATGTATCAAACCTCCCTTGCCAGTGTATCAATCCTCCACAGTAATGGGGAGATTTGATACAGTAGTAACCATTCAAAATAATTGGAATATATTTTTTGAATGACTATTTTTTAAATTCACAATATTTTAAATAAATGAATAAAAGGTCACTTTATAAGAAAACACGAAAACTTTGTTTAAAATTAGCTTTCTAATGGGTTGTAAAAAATTATTTAAAAAAAAGTGTATCATACCTCCCCTACCTCCCCTACCAATTTTGTAATTGTAGCAACAGAAGTACTCCATTTCTTACTTTTTTGTTGCCATTTCCTCATAAACATTGAAATTAAAATACATGCTATGTCAAAAATACCGTCTGAATCCGGTGAATTTTGGTTTTATTTCGTTTCTATTCATCAATTGAATGTTTCTTAATTTATAGCAAAAATATTTTACAAACGATATATAGTCCAGGCAATAGGGAAATTTACATAGCAAAATTAATGGTAGTACTGGAAATCGGCTTTCTAGTTGTTTTTTGGGTCGCTGAATCCGAATTTGTAACTTCCCACCAAAATTTCCCCCGTAAACCTCCCCAAATTTTGGTAAAAAGCCCCCCAAAAAAGGTTTTTATTAAAAAAATCATTTTTTTATTGTTTTAGAGAAAAAGTATCTAGAAATTCAGAAAGTAGACAAAATTTCCAACAAGTTAGATATATGACATTATGACTTAGGATGAAGGGGAAGGGGGGATCTGCCTCGGAACATGCGCGCGGCGCTGCGTAAACTAAGTTGCGCAATTCCACTTAACCACACACACGTTTACATTCGCCCTCCCATCTCCCCTCCGAACTTTCTCTATAAGGTTTACTTTAAGATTTTTGGGTCGCTGAATCCGAATTTTTAACTTTCCCCCAAAAATTTCCCCCTCGAAACCCTCCCCCCCCCAAATAGTTGTTTTTAACTTAAATTTCTTATTGTTTTAGGGGAAAAGCATTACGAAATTCAGAAACTAGACAAAATTTGCAACAAATAGGATATATGACATTATGAATTAGGATGAACGGGGAGGGTGAGGGCTGCCTCGGAACATGCACTGCGGCGCTACGTGCACTAAATTATGAAGTCCAGGCAATAGGGGATTTTATCTGGCAAAATTAATGATAGTACTGGAAATCGACTTTCTAGGTGTTTTTGGGTCTATGAATCCGAATTTGTAACTTCGCACCAAAATTTCACCCGGCAACCCCCCAAAAAATTGATTTTTTGAAAAAATTTGGTTTTTGAGAAAATCGCGCGGGGAATGTTTCGAGGCAGTCCCCTCTCTCCCCGTTTATCCTACGTCATAATGTCATATATCCTATTTGTTGCAAATTTTGTCTAGTTTCTGAATTTCGTAATGCTTTTCCCCTAAAACAATAAGAAATTTAAGTTAAAAACAACTATTTGAGGGGGTTTCGGGGGGGGGATTTTGGGGGTAAGTTAAAAATTCGGATTCAGCGACCCAAAAAACTTAAAGTAAACCTTATAGAGAAAGTTCGGAGGGAAGATGGGAGGGCTAATGTAAACGTGTGAGTGGTTAAATGGAATTGCGCAACTTAGGCCACGCAGCACTGCGGCGCATGTTCCGAGGCAGATCCCCCCTTCCCCTTCATCCTAAGTCATAATGTCATATACCTAATTTGTTGCAAATTTTGTCTATTTTCTGAATTTCTAGCTACTTTTTCTCTAAAACAATAAAAAAAATGATTTTTTTAATAAAAACCTTTTTTGGGGGGATTTTTACCAAAATTTGGGGAGGTTTCCGGCGGAAATTTTGGTGGGAAGTTACAAATTCGGATTCAGCGACCCAAAAAACATCTAGAAAGCCGATTTCCAGTACTACCATTAATTTTGCTAGGTAGAGTCCCTATACGGTCTTCATTGCCTGGACTAATATAACACTTTCTCTTTACGAAAACGCATTTTAAATAACTGTGTGACTTTCCTTCACAATTACTTATTTCGTATCAGAAAGCTGAAAGAATGCAATTTTATTTATCCGTGTGTAATAATATTTTTCGAATTTTGAAAAAAATGATTTCTGATAATGATTTCTGATAAAACATGGTGGTATTATAAACAAAAACAGGTGGAGGCATATGTAACATTAAGTATCCAATTTTTTTCCCCCGAGCTTCTTGAATGACGGTATTGTTACTTTCTTCTATCTTCAATAGAAGAAAGTATTGTAATCGAAATTTTTTTCGACTTCCGGTTTTCGACGGATTTGCATGTTTTAGGGGTCAGAGATTCCAAAAAACATGTTTATAGAAAATGTCCGTCCGTCCGTCTGTCCGTCTGTCTGTCGCCATTGTGCCATCAAAAAGTGTATGAAGTTATGTAAAGAATTAAACCAAAATTTTATTATAAGTTTTTGGCTATGGCAAGCAGGTCCTCCCGGAATTTGGAAAAAATTCGCCGGTAGGGGGCGCTGATATAACAATTTTTGTGCGATTTTGAATATTGTACCATCCAAAAGTGTATGGAGTTATGCATAGAATTGAACCAAATTTTTAGTTTAAGTTTTTGGATAAGACAAGCAGGTCCTGCCTGAATTTGGAAAAAATTCGCCGGTAGGGAGCGCTGTAAATGCGTTTTTTGTGCGATTTTGAATATTGTACCTTCGAAAAGTGTATGAAGTTATGCATAGAATTGAACCAAATTTTTATTTTAAGTTTTTGGCTATGGCAAGCAGGTCCTCCCTGAATTTGGAAAAAATTCGCCGGTAGGGGGCACTGTAATAGCGATTTTTGTGCGATTTTGAATATTGTACCGTCCAAAAGTGTATGAAGTTATGCATAGAATTAAACCAAATTTTTATTTTAAGTTTTTGGCTATGGCAAGCAGCTCCTCCCTGAATTTGGAAAAAATTCGCTGGTAGGGGGCGCTGTAATAGCGATTTTTGTGCGATTTTGAATATTGTACCGTCCAAAAGTGTATGAAGTTATGCATAGAATTAAACCAAATTTTTATTTTAAGTTTTTGGATATGGCAAGCAGGTCCTCCAAGAATTTGCAAAAAAATCGCTCGTAGAAGGCGCTGTAATAGCGATTTTTGTACAATTTTTGTGCCATTTTGAATATTGTACCGCCGAAAAGTGTATGAAGTTATGCATAGAATTGAACCAAATTTCATGTGTTTATTTTTGGTCATGTCCCGAAGGTCCTCCCTGAATTTGGAAAAATTCTGTCGGAAGGGAGCACTATAATTGCGATGTCTGTACCATTTTCATTATTGTACCATCGAAAAGTGTATGAAGTTATCCATATAATTGAACCAAATTTTTTGTGCATGTTTCTGGCTATGGCAAACAAGTCCTCCCTGAACTTGAAAAAATTCCGAAAGAAGGGGGCGCTATAATTCCGATCTCTGTGCCATTTTCATTATTGTACCATCGAACAGCGTATAAAATTATGCATACAATTGAACCAAAATGTTTGTGCTTGTTTTTGGCTTTGGCCAACAGGTTCTCCTTGAATTTGGAAATATTGCGCGGTAAAGGGGCTCCGTGCTAGCGATTTTTGTATACTTTTCTTGATTTTTCGTAGTTCTATTGTGCATCGGCGGCTCATGCAGCGGCGGGAACTCGCTTCCTGCTATGCCGGCTATTCGCAAACAGCTGATAACGACAGAATAAGGAAAAATTAATAATTTTAACAAATATCATGATATAGATTAACTCGTTTTTAGTCCGTTTAATTGACTTGAGCAGAAATTTAAGATGAAAATCAAAGTTGGTATAGTATTGAACTAATAATATTGAAGTAATAACATGTGTAACTAGGTTTTGAAATATTAAGATGTATAAGATAGAAGAAAGTTTTGGGATTGGCACATCCAACTAGTTTTTTGCTGTGTTTGTGTATTATTCTGCGATAATGATGTCATTTGAATGCTTTTCTATAGATGTAGGACTGGCTACAAAATTTAAGAATTCTAGAAGCTCTATCTATATTATAAAGGACAAACATATCTGTGCGTAACGCATACGTCATTCTGCGAATGGCAATACTCTGAAATTTGAAAGGAAATTTCGGCTTTGCAATTTTTGCTACTGCAAATTTTTAAACTTCTAAACATCGCACAGTTTAAATTTTTACACCGCAATATAGGGGAAAAATGTACTTTTAAATGCAATTTGTTTGAAAGCTCTATCTCAATTTATTTGTGAGATATTAATTTTTTTACAGTTTTTAGCACCAATTTTGTAATTGTGGCAACTGAAGTACACCATTTCTGTTAAAAGTAAAGGGAAAATAGTCATGGTTTATTTTTATTGATTATATCCTTATTGATGCCATTTTCACACTACAAATAAAAGTAACTTTTTTTTAAAATAATTTCTGAACAGAAAATGACGTTAGCCATTAAAAAAAAACACGCATTCTTCTTCATAAATCAGTTACATTTCAATATTTTTACTCTTACGCTGATACTGAGTTTGAGACGCTAGGCAAAATAATTCAGTGAGTAAAAATGATGTCATATTTAAAACAAAACGATCATTTTCTTTTATAAAACTAAATATTTGATCGATACTAAATGGCCAATTCTATGACAACTAAAGGCAAATTTCTGAATTTTTTATTCCCGGGTACTGAGATTAGAACTTAAAGTTTGTGGGAATGTTCACATGCAAAGTTGTATCGGACAAACGCAACTTTAAGTTTGGAAATACATTTATTAATAATCTATTGAAGGTTAAAATACTTTTAAATTGTGAACTTGAGTGGTGCGTATGTAAATTTTGAGAATGTGAAAATAACGTACAGCTTAGATTTTATGGGGGAAAATTTCATGATGTGACAAAGCAAAATCCTTTTTCCCTGTTTTTTCATCCCGTAAAAACAAACGTAAGAGCTTCAATCGATAACTGCATCATAATTATTCATCCTGATTACGTATTCTAATACGGTTTAATTTTTCAATAATTTAAGCAGTTGAAATTTGTGGAAATAACATTTTGGTAATTTTAGGTTAAAAATATTATTTGTTTTAAGAGTTAGACAACCAATGTAAGATGAATTTTTTATTGTAAATATTTTTGTAGGTTTATCATAAATTTGATCTAACAGTTTCTTTCTAAACATTTTATTTCGTCGAATTTCGACGGGTTTCAACTCGTATAGATAATGTTTGAGACTGGATCATAAAAGTGGAATAATTTAGCAGATGCAAATGACTTCATTTCATAAAAAAGCGTGTTTTTTAATTCTTATAACTGAAATATGTTTTGAAGAAGTATTTCATTTCACCCTAGCGGCTTTGAAATTCTTCACAGGTGAAAAAACTTTTAAAAATAACGTAATCGAAATCACAGGCTGATAAAGTGCATTGTTTTACAAAAATTTACAGTGTCTTTACATAAGAGCAGTGATATACAATGTGCATGCTCAGTTTGGAAGCCTTTGTTAAAAAAATAGTGACTTATATTAAAGAACTTGATGATTATCGCCTGGAGGAATTCGCTTTGTCGAGTTATACAAGGAAACTTGGCAATAATTTGGGGTTTAAAATAATATCAGGTTTCCTTATGTTTTTGTTCAAAATTAATAGAATTTTACTGAAATTCTTCAAGAAATATTCTACTATAAATTTATTAAAATAATAAAATTTGCTTATTTTATTTTTTTATAATTTTACATTATCTACTAGGGGGCTCTGCCCTCTGCAAGCTACGCTCGCCAACCCCCCGTCCAGACACCGCAGAATCTAAAAACTCGCTAATCTGATGGGTTTTAAAAATATAAGAGAAGATTGAATTATACTGAAAAAACCTGTGCAGATCTCCCTGTAAATGGGTTTCCATTCAGTTCCCTATGATTGCAAAAATGTAGGGGCGAATCAGTTGCTGTTAAGACATCCAATGGTTATTTTTCGTTTTTGATTAAAGAGGATCTATTAAACATTTGAAAAGTAGCTAAAATAAAATGAATTAAGTATAGAGAGTCCTTGTCACCCGGTATTTTAAAACAATCTCTTTAACAATAGCCTAAGTCATGTGACTATCATCAACAGTTCCGGGCGGAGCACTTCGTTTTTTATACTCTAGGTGCCATTTTGGTACTTTAATGTTAGCCATGCACAGGTGATAAGTCACCAAATATTATTCTATCGCCATCATTTCATTTATATTATAATAGTTCAAGTCATCAACTGTCATAAACAAATACGGTCTGATCCCTTCCCTTTCATATGAAAGTTTGGCACAGATGTCATATACGATATTGGCGCGATTTTTTTCCGACGCCAATTTGGGGAACGCATCAACAGCATAAACAACAACATCCGGCTTACCATATCAAGCAAAAATAACGATACTTTGGCGCCAGTTAAGTACCCGTTGCGTATATGACATTGGCGTCAGAAAAAAAAAATCGCGCCAATATGGGGTTGTATATAACATCTGTGCCGAAAGTTTTCCATTTTGTTGCCCAAGTTTTCCAAAAATCATTTCTTTTTCAATTAAAACTATATAAAAGTTGTGATGGTCGCAAAGAATTCTTGGTACTGTTACGCTGGCCGGGTGCAAATCTCGCAATTAGCTTTTCTTCAAATTGCCAGTTAGCATTTTTTTTTTTTTTTCGAGTGGAAAATTAAAACATTGATTTGAAGTTGAAATTAAATGTCATGGTTTGTTGCATTATTGGGAAGGTTCCATATTGTGTACTGGTTTGGCGCGATTGGCGAAGGAATCCAAAATGGCGCCAAAAAGCCATTTTAGCATCTTATAAAATTTTTCAGGATGGCGGAAAAACATGGTCTTTAAATATTTGTAAATATATATTTAGGGATGCACAACCTGTGGCCCGCGATGGGTTAACAAATGGCCCTCGGATTTCGTCAATTAATAATTGGCAAAAATTGCAATTTTTGACCATAGGTTGCAGGAAAATATCATGAATTTTGTCAATTTGCCGCGGAAAACAATTGAAAATTTCGTCATACAGTTAAAAATTGCGAATTTCATTAATTGCCCGGCCCATACTATTTGTATCAATATAGGAAATTCCCGAGTTGCTAATTTCGTCAGTTGCTAGTCGAAAAATAAATGGAATTTCATCGATCCGGCGCGGAAAATCGCGTGTTTCGTCGATCGCGCGAGAAAAAGTCGCGAATTTTTTTTTTCGAAACCCTGGAAAATCGCGAGTTTCGTCAGTTTATCGGGAGAAAAAGTAGTGAATTTCACAATTTGCTGCGGGAAAATTGCAAATTTCAATTAAGAACTGCAAATTTCGTTGACTGGGCGTGGAAAAATCGAATTTCGTCTATACGGCACGGAAAAATTGCGAGTTTCGTTGATCAGATACGAAAAAATCGTGAGTTTCATCGATCGCGCGCGGAGAAATCGCAAGTTTTGTCGATCGCGCGCAGAAAAAACGATTGTTTCGTTGACCTTGCGCGGAAATATCGTTAGTTTCGTCAGTTTATCGAGAGAAAAAGCTGCGAATTCCTAAAATTTGCCACGGGAAAATTGCAAATTTCGTCAGTCATTTTAGATATGCGAATTTCACCGATCGGGCTCGGAAAAATCACAAGTTTCGTCCATCGGCTGCGGAAAAATCGCGAGTTTTGTCAGTTTATCGCTAGAAAGTCGCGAATTTCGGCAATTTGCCGAGGGAAAAATTTAAATTTTCGTCGTTCGTATAAGATTCGCGATTTTCGTCGATCGGGCACAGAAAATCGTGAGTTCTGTCGATCGGGCATCGAAAAATGTGGAATTTCGTTGATCGGTCACTAGAAAGTTGCAAATTTTGTTGATCGACTGAGGAAAAATCGTGAGTTTCGTCAGTTTATTGCGAGAATAGTAGCGAATTTTGCCAAGGGTTTCAGTCAGTTAAGAATCGCGAATTTCGTTGTCTGGACGAGGAAAAATTGCGAATTTGGTCGACCGGGCACGAAAAAATTGCGAGTTCTGCCGATCAGGCGAGGAAAAATCGCGAATTTTGTCTGTCGAGCGCGGAAAAATTGCGAAATTTGTCGATCGGGCGCGAACAAAAATCGCAAATTTCGTTGATCGGCTGAGAAAAAATCGTGAATTTTGTCGATTAAGTGCGAAAAAAATGCAAATTTTATCGATCGACTACGGTAAAATCGTTAGTTTCGGTAGTTTATCGCGAGAAAATGTTGTGAATTTCGACAATTCGCCACGGGAGAAAATTGAAAATTTCATCAGTCAGTTAACAATCACGAATTTCGTTGACTGGGCGCGGAAAAAGCGCAAATTTCGTTGATAGGGTGTGGAAAAATCGCGAATTTTGTCGATCAGGCGCGGAAAAGTCTAAAATTGTGTTGTTCGGCTGCAGAAAAAATGAGAGTTTCGTCAATTTAACTTCCTTCATAAATTAATATTTGGAAATTTTTCCAGAGAGAAACATTCGCCTTGAATACAACATTTCAAATGAAAATCAAAATTCAAATTATTTTTGCTTAAAAGCGTGGTATTCCATTTTGTGCTGCGTTTGTAGCCTTGCCAACTTGTAATAGTGAGAAGTTCCAGGCTGGGTATCGTTCCATGTGGTTTAGCGGTAGAACGTCAGTGCGCTATACTGATGGCCCGGGTTCGATTCCCGGCATGGAATCTTTTTCACTAAGTTGGTCTTTGCGCCTTTTAAGCAAAAATAATTTGAATTTTGATTTTCATTTGAAATGTTCCTTCATAAAGTTCACATTTTTTTTCGGCACTAGGGGACACTTTCATGCATATATTTGTTTTTTAACACTTTTAATAATGCAAAATTTTATCTCCCGAATAGGAATATTTTCACTCTTTGAAAATAATGCTATATCTCTGTTATATATATATACAAACATAAACTGTTGATATATCCTTGCCAACTGAATTGGGTATGGTATGTTGACTGGGTTGGGGAACCTAAAGGGGTAAAATTGCAAATCCTCTGAAACCATGTTTTTTTTATAGGCCACATATCTCCCCACCTCCTCGAAATAGAATTATCTCTGTGTTACTGATGTGCCCCTCGACAACCCAGGCATTTTTGTAAGTGGCCCTCCTCTTAAAAAGGTTGTGCACCCTAATATATATATATATATTTAATAAATGTTATATATGTAACGTGTTAAAAAAATACGATGTTTATACAGATAGTTTTATATATATTACGTATAGAGATATACCGGGTGTCCCAAAAAGGACTGACTGATTTTAAAATTCAATAACTTGCAAACGGTGACAGATATTAAAAAAATTCTTGCAGGAGGGTTATGCATAAGGTCAAAAGTTTTATTACAGTGATTTTCAATTTTAGTTCGATTTACAAACAATAGATGGCGCTGTAAGCAATAGTCGCTAAATACAGGCTCGATTTTCGCTCCTTTATCTTATTCCATGCAGAAAAAGGAGATGGAAATGTATTATCCGGGCCATGAAGTACCAAAAATCGAGCCTGAATTTAGCGTCTATGGATCGCAGCGCCATCTATTGTTTGTAATTCGAACTAAAATTGAAAATCTCTGTAAAAAAACTTTTGACCTTATGCATAACCCTCCTGCAAGAATTTTTTAAATATCTGTCCCCGTTTACAAGTTATTGAATTTTAAAATCAGTCAGTCCTTTTTGGGACACCCGGTATCTTATACATACATAATATATATACACCTATAAATAAATATTATGTACGTATATATAATTTTATGTATTTATTATATTTATTATACATGTCAAATTAAAACAAAAGTTATATATTTTTCCTGAAAAATATAGGCTAAATGCAAAAAATTACTCAAAAAACATATGAATAAAGTCCATTCCAGAAAAAGCAACCCCAAAGGCTGAAGATCACAACCACATCCATTCATTTAATGCCAAAAAAAGCTCGCCAAAAAAAGCAGCACACAATATGGAACTCTTCCCGCATTATTTAACATTTGGCCAGATTTCATATCACTGTCGTGAATTTTTTTTTTTTTTTTTTTTTTTTTTTTTTTTTTACGAAAATTTGGCGAAAACCTCGATTTTAAATACTAGTTACATATGCATTTTTGATATTACTTAGTTATGCCGTCAACCAAAAATCTATCGCCAAACTATAAGATTAAATGTCAATAATGGTTGATCGTAAATGTCACATTCACTTGACTTAAAGTAAGTTACGCGTTTTTACGTCATCAAGTGATTTTTATTTAGACGTTTTATTTGTATATTTAATAATGTTATACTAATTTATTTGTTCTTTCGTTATTTAAAATAAAAATTATGTCAATTTGTATAATTTGGCGAAATTGGTCGACGGAATAACTAAGTAGTACCGTATTTTTTAATTATTTTCTATTATTTTCAAAAGGAAATAACAAAAAAATTAATAACTATAAAACAAAATAATTTATGTAATTTAAAAAAAGAAATAAAAGTAAATAAACATTTATTATTAAATAAACAATAATAGCCGGGTTACCATATCAATCAAAATAATGCCATTTTGGCGCCAATCAGAATCTTTCGATTTGGCGAAAGATTGTTCAAGTAAATTGAATTATGAATAAAAGTAGCATGATACATTTCTTAGCATATATTTAAGGGAGGCTAAACTGGTTTCCAAATTAGTTTAAAATTATAACCTTTTCTGATATCTGAAAAAAAAAATACCTTTAATGATTGAAATTTCAGTTGCCATCATAAGAAAAAAATATTTAAAATGAGAAAAAAATTAATGTTTCGAAAACTAATTCGAATTTAAAAATTCTAATACCAGTTTTGAGATCTGTGGATCAATACGGATTTTTGGAGTTAATATATAAAATACGGGAATTTTTGTTCTTCAGTATTGAGATTAGTATCTGAAGTTAAGAGTGCGACTGTTCACATGCAAATATGTTGTTGACAATCGTGACTTCAAGTTTTGAGTTAAAATGAATTTAAAATGATCAAATTAAAATACCATTTTTTTTAAACATGGTGAATCCGGATATGAGGAGTATGTATGGAAATTATGAGAAGGGGAAAATGATGTCGGGCTTAGATTTTAAGGAGGGGGGGGGGGGGAATCTGATTGTATCTAACTAGAAAAAATTTTATCGTTTTGATTCGGAAAATCTATAAATCATAATTTATTTTTATATTTAATTTCAAGTCAAAATACGGAATAGTTTTTTTTTTTTTTTAAGTGTATGACAAAATGTAATTTGTGTAGCCTAGTAGAAAATTCGCTTCGCTCATCCTAATAAATATTCGCATTTAAAATATACTTTAAATGAACACATTTAAAGGATATTTTAATTAAGAAAATTAAATGAAAAAAATACCGATATTACTAAAAAAAAAAAAAAAAAAAAAAAAAAAATCTTATCGAACAAAAATTTAATATTCGTATTTTACCTCTAACAATCTACGTAAAAATATTTAAAATTCATATTTTTATACAGGGCCACGCCGATCTATTGTGCAATGTGTGCGGCGCACACAGGTGCCAGAGTAATAAAGGCACCAAGCACCTAAATCGAAAAAAAAATTAAAAATACACATTTTAAAATTTTATTAAAATTAATTATTCTTGAAATTTTAATTATATATTATGGATTTAACCTCAAATAAATTACTTATAATTCCTAAAAGGTTATTATTCTTTAAAATGAATGTGATAAATTTATCAATTTCAGTTCAGAACGTAAAAATTTATCTTGAAACATTACAAAAAACTTGAACATTTGTTAGGATTCTATCCAGTTTTAGATTCCTCATGGGACAGACACTATTTCAGATACACTATCTCTCTATTCTAAAAAAAAGTAACTACCGCTGTCACCGCCGCCGCCGCCACCGGTTTTGAATTTTTTGTGACCGGAGGTCTTTCTTCGTTAATATTAAGAAAAATAATGCATACAAAAATATGAAAATCGGTAGTATTATACAGTAAATCGGTATTTTTATACAGAAATGTTTGATAAACACGTTGATGCAGACAGTTTTCAAATCGAAGAATTATTTTAAGAGATATTTAATGCTAAAGTTGGACAAAATCGTTCCACTAAAAAAGTTTTATAGGAGCAAAAACTAATCATGGGAATTTAATCTTTTTTAGATCATTTTATACGTTTGAAGTTCTCGGTGTGCAGATTGTTTTTCTTTTTTTAATTTAGCTAATTTTTTGAGGTTTTATTTCTATTTTAAATTCAAATTTTCAGCATTTCTAGAGATATTTTTTACAGATTTTAGAAAGTGATATTAATTTAAACTGTTGCCAACTGTATAAACAGCGGAAACAATAATGTTTGCTTCAAAAAAAAGAAAAAATTATTTATACGTGTAATAAATTAAAAATTTATTTACACGTGACTATTATAAACAGAAAAACATTTGGAATTAGAATTAAATAATTATGTACAAAAAGCAGGAACTTACTAAAAATTACGTCATAAAAAAATTACACGTGAATTTTAAGAGAGAAAGGAATTTGTAAAATAATAAATTTATTAACATGCGTTAGAAGTCTTAAATAGGAGAAATTACGTCATACTTACGTCACATTACAGTTATTACATAAAATGAACACAAAATAATATTGCAAAACGGTTTAAATTTAGAAATTGCGCTAGATATTTATTTGGCACAGATGTCATATTCGCCCCATATTGGCGCGATTTTTTTTCCGACGCCGATTTGGCGAAAACATCAACAGCATAAACAACAATATCCGGGTTACCATATCAAGCAAAATAATGACACTTTGGCGCCGGTTAAGTAATTGCGTATATGACATTTGCGTCAGAAAAAAATCGCGCCAATATGGGGCGAATCTGTGCCATTTATTTGATATTTTGAGAGGATACATTTCAACTATTTTTGTTAGGAAAGCGCAAATAATATTTCATTTCTAACACAAGTATTTTCACGTGAATATTAAAAAGAGAAAGAATAGTTTGGTCAAAATTACGTCAGATTAAAAACGATTAATTTAAAATGTCTTATTTAAAAGAACTTTCTTTTCGCTTTGTTAAAAAATACCGGGAGACAAAGATTCTGTTTACTTAATTCCTTTTATATTAGCTTATTTTGAAATGTTTATCTTATTTTACTTAATCAAAGACGAAAACAGCGATTGACATATGTATTTTTGGTACTACTTAGTTATCCCGTCGACCAAAAATCTATCATTCGCGAAACTATAAGATTAAATGCCAATAATGGTTGATCGTAAATGTCCCATTAACTTGACTTTAAGCAAGTTACACGTGTCTACGTCATCAAGTTATTTTTATTTCGACGTTTTATTTGAATTTTTATTAATGTTGCACTAATTTATTTGTTCTTTCGTTATTTAAAATAAAAATGATGTCAATTTGTATAATTTGGCGAGTGCTTTGGCAATTTATATAATTTGGCGAAATTGGTCGGCGGGTTAATCAAGTAGTACCGCAGCGGATTTGGCCTTAAAATTCCCCAGTCAAAAAGAAATGAATAGAAATCCGTTTATAGGGAGATCGCCATTGTTTTTTAAATTATAATTCGATCGTCCGAAATCTTTTTAAAGCCGATTAAATTAGCGTACTTTTAGAGTCTGCGGTGTCTGAACGGGGATTGACGAGCGTAGCTCGTAGGGGGCAGAGCCCCCTAGTTTTATTAAAAAAAGTAATTTAGACATAAGTACATGAGGTCGGGGATTCAACGATGGATTTAATTCCGCGGCAAAAAATATACTTAAGGCTGTTCTCAAATCCAAAAGGGCAACTTTCTGACATAAGTTTACATTTATTTTTGGTCGGAAATGCATGAAACTAGTCGGTGTTGTTGTTCAGAAACTATGTAATCAAGCTGTTTTTTCCGCTTTTTTTTTTTTTTTTTTGCAAACGCAATAGATCTTTCAGAAAATAGTGTCAAAGTTGACGTTTCGAACCGAAATTCCCGAAAAGAGCAGAAAAACCGGTCAGCGAAGGGAGAAAACATCTTTGTTGCGTGATCAGAATCGCTTATAACTCAATAGGTAATTTATTGATAAAAAAATGGAAAACACAGTTCGATTCCAAATCGCTTCCATAGTCAGGCCTTCGAATTTTATATCTTTGTGTTAAAAAATTAATCTGTAAATGTGTCAAAACGTTTTGCGCTTTTTGAACAGAGCAGTTGAGAACTTACTCAACTGCTTCGTCCGCAGCCCTTTATTCTTCTACTCTAGTCCGACTCTTTTGCGGAAGAGCAAGATTCTTAGGTCCCCAGGAATCTCTAGCGAAAGCCAGATTGGAAAAAAAAAAAAAAATCAAAAATTGAAACCGGACAAATTTAAAAGGGGAACTTGCTCAACCTCAGAAGCCTAAAAAAGGATTAGTTTTAGATTGGAGTATTCGTGCATTTTATGTGCCATTTACAAATAGTAGTCTAAACCTGATAATGAAGTTGTGAATATAATCATGAAAAACTGATTTTGATTTTTACAATAGTAAAATTTAATAATATATTTTTTTCTTTTCTGTTTATCAGAGAAATATTTTAACTACTCATTTAGCTGTAAATCATCAGCCATTTTGAGAAATCTGAAACATGATTGTCGATTTTTTTTTTTTTTTTATACACGATGTAAATTATTTTATTTTCTAGCTTTTGTACTCTTCGGCTTAGATGCCGTATGTTCCCTCCGCCGTTGTTGTTTTGAAATGTTTGGCGATTTTTTGTTGGCGTGTTAGCGTGTTGGCGTGTTGACGGTGGTTATGGATATGGCAACCTCGATATGTTGAATGTCGTGTGACGTGTTTTTGTGACGTGTCGTTCTGGCAACCGAGAAGTTAATGTTGGAATATTGTGAATGTATTTTGATATCATATTGTATAGTTCTGCCTTTTTATTTTTATGTGAAATTTATTGAATGTATTTGATTAACTATGTTTTCTGTAGTCCGTTTAAACGCTGTTGTTGAAATAATTAGGAAATATGAGGAAATTTTGACAAGAAAAGAAGGTTTGTTTATAGATTGTGAATATGTATTGATAAGCTTATTTAGGAAAATGTCGGCGATAATATTTCGAGCTGGATCTTTCAAGAAAGCAGATGTTTGTTAAGGTATGTTGATAATTTTATGTATTTTACTGCTTTTGAGTTTTTTACATTTTGTGATTGCTAGAAAGCGAGAATTGCTGAATTTTGAGAATTCTATATCGCGAGAAATGCTGAATTCGGCGATGTTTTTTTTCGGAAAATGTGCGCGAAGCGCACATACAACGATTGCTGGTTGCCATTTTAGCGAATTTTGTTTTTTATGTGTATTTTTGCTTTAAAAGTTTTTTATATTTTGAGATTGCTAGAAAGCGAAAACTGCTGAATTTTGAGAATGCTATATCACGAGAAATGCTGAATTCGGCAATATTTTTTTTTCGGAAAATGTGCGCGAAGCGCACATACAACGATTACTGGTTGCCATTTTAGCGAATTTTGTTTTTTATGTGTATTTTTGCTTTAAAAGTTTTTATATTATGAGATTGCTAGAAAGCGAAAACTGCTGAATTTTGAAAATGCTACACCTCGAGAAGTGTTGAATGCAGTGATGTTTTTTTTTCGGAAAATGTGCGTGAAGCGCACATACAAGGATTACTGGTTGCCATTTTAGCGAATTTTGTTTATTATTTACATTTTATTTTCGTTAAGCCAAACATGCGTATAAACCGGTGCTTGGCGACATTTACTACTTGGCGGAAAAAGGGTTTTCACGCCAAGAAAATTCCAAGATGGCGGCCGGGGGGAACTTATGACATATGTTCCTACTCTTTTTTTATGTATTTTTTCTTTTACATATTTGTTTTATAATTTCTGTTTTTTTTCTTTTTAAATACTTAAACTTATAATTAATATATTTTGTAGTACTATTTCATTTGTGCTCGCTGATCAGTTTTATAAAACGATAGTTTTTCACGGACGGGTACAATTCGCAAGTTAAAGTTTTGCACACAGGCGCCGAATATCACTGGCGCGCCCCTGTTTTTATACTGTATTAATGCTAAAGTATAAAAACCCCAGCCACAATCTCATTAAAGACGAAATCTTTCCAAAATGAACTACAAAATTAAAAGCGTTTTAAAGAAATTGATCAAGCCATGCCCATCTGAAGCGAACATACTTACTTCAAAGCATTTCGCTGCTGCACAGCTACAGCTCAGTGCTAGCGTTCTCGTCTCGTAATGCTGAGATGGCTGGTTCCAATCCAACGCCAACCGCTTTTGCTTTTTCCCAACTTTCTTCAATTGACGGATATTTTACCTCCTGTAACAGAGGGGGAAAAAATGGATATTCGTCAATTCATAGAAAAATGCTGCAGTACTGCTGCAAGTAGAGTTTCCGTGAATTGAGGAAATTTTTTTTTGAGAGTGTAGAGCAGTGGTTCCCAACGTGGGGCGTTCGCCCCACAGAGGGGCAATATGACTTTTCAGGGGGGCAATTTCTGATTTCTTTTTAACAAATTTTATGTCCTTAGTGTCGTAGTCTAAAAATAGAAATAATAGATGACAAAATTAAAAATAACTGAATAAAAATTAATTTTCGACACCTTTCCATTTCAAAGATCAGAATACACTTACGCCAGGATAATTATCAGAATTTTATTTTACATATTTGGATATCTTTTGTGTATTAAAAAATCATATTAATTTTTGTGGTTTAATATTATTTTAGTAAAACACATATCTTTTTTGTACTATTTATTGTTAAAAAAAAAACTTCTATTAATAGTGCAATGTGTCTCATGAAGAAGCTTTCACTTATGAAATTTTGTAGGGTATATCTAAAATTTATTCTATTTATTAAAATCTATTTTGACATGGTTAATCTAAGAAAGTGTTTTGAATTATTTAAATGAGGTACTTCTTTTATGAAATTAATAAATCCCTGTGCGCATCGCGGAAGAAAATAGGTAGAAAGTAAACTTCTTATGGCTTTTCTGCAGACTTACATCATGATTTTATAGAGGCTTAGGTGGGGCGCGGCCAAAAAAAGGTTGGGAACCACTGGCCTTTACAGTGCACGGATCGATCTAGAAGCAGGCACGTGTTTAAAAGTGGCGTTCGGGTTCCAGAATGCAGCGTAGTGTCGAGCAGCAATACGCGGTAAAGTTTTGCGTAAAACTAAACAAATCGGCTACTGAGACGCTTGCCATGTTACAAGAAGCCTACGGGAAGGATTCTTTGCCCAAGGCTCAAGTGTTTAGGTGGGACAAAGCCTCCAGAAAGACGGAAGAGGGGATGTCGATGACGAACAACGCATTGGGCGTCCATCAAGTTCTCGAACTTCAGACAGTGTGGCTAAAATTCAAGCACTTTTGAATCGTTGGATGCGTGTCCGAATGAATGTAGAGACATTGGGACTTACGAAATCGATTGTGCATAAAATCGTCAAGAAAGAACTTCAAATGCGGAAAATTTGCGCCTAGCTGGTTCCAGCACATCCTTCAAAGTGACCCAGTTCCTGTTAAAACACAGCACCTCAATGCTGCCACAACCACCGTACAGCCCCGATCCATCACCGTCGTACTTTTTCCTATACCCTTGGTTAAAATCCAGCTTAAAATGTCACCGTTTTGACAATCTGGAGAGCTTGCGGGAAAATGTAACGTGCGTTTTGAACAGCATTCCAGTTAAAGGTGGGCATGAAAATGTGACAGAACTAATTACGGTGTATTAATTCAGGAGAAGGCTATTTTGAAAAATATTAAGTATCTCTAAAACTATCTTCAAATAAACGAATTTTATGGAATCAGTCTCATTTTTTCCAGACAGACACTGTACTTTTAAGATTTTCTTGTTTTCTTTCTATTCTAAAAATTGTACGTGCAACAAATGATTAACAGCAACTCTGAAATTATTATGCAATAAAATTCAATCGGATAATATCAATTCTTTTTTAAAGTAAAATTACTTTCTTAAGGGGTCTAAGGATTCTTAAAACTGGAAAAAAAAAGTAAATTAATAGATTACAACGACCATTTGAATATATATATATATATATATTTTACTTAATATTTACTTAGTTTTAATTTTGGTGCATTTCGACAAGAGAAGCTGAGAATGATAAGATATTAAAAATCGAAAGCAGTTCCACCGAATCATCCACAGATCGTGACAAATCACCTTCGTAACAAAATTTAACCGAAAAATCTACATTTCGCCCACCAAATGCCGTCGCATCCTCTTCAACAACAGATCGCAAAGATCAAACTTCAGACGACCAAACCTTCATCAATAAACTCTCCAAGTCCCGTTTCGAGAAGAAAAACAGTTTACAAATCGAAAGCAGTTCCACCGAATCAGCCACAGATTGCGACAAATTACCTACGTTGAGCTCAATTTTTCGCGGTTAGAATCGACCGATTGTAAAGCGCTGTGGCTAGTGGATTGGAGCCAATCGAGACATGGCCTTTTACTATTAATCGATTAAACATTAGATTGTTTCCTTTTTCGCGCTCGTCTTTTATTCTGTAATCGATTTTCATGGGCTACACAATCAGTTGAAGACCTCGATTTTCATGGCCTACATAATGAGTTGAAGACCTCGATTTTTGCTTTGCAAGACT
Organism: Maratus speciosus; assembly: GCA_963932465.1. Classification (NCBI taxonomy): domain Eukaryota; kingdom Metazoa; phylum Arthropoda; class Arachnida; order Araneae; family Salticidae; genus Maratus; species Maratus speciosus. The sequence goes on along the minus strand of OZ010799.1, from coordinate 30,359,908 downwards.
ATTTTCCTTTCGTCGTTGCTCTTTGGCTTTGGATTTTTCCATATCTGATAATTTGCGCTTACACATTTTGTAACTTTTTCTATTTTTAACGATTTTATGCCTTTTGATTACCTATTCAAATAATTTTTAACGATTTTATGCCTTTCTATTACCTATTCAAATAAAAATTCTTCTAAAAGTAAAGAATATCGTTGAATTTCGTTAAAAAAAATAAAATGCGAGCATCATTTTGCCCCATCCTCGATCGAAAACAACAACCATTTCCAAATGGTTAAAAAAAAGACCATTTTCAACATCTAATATCTTAAAATGTATATGATTTTAAGAAACAAGTTTTATTAGAATTGAAAGATACAAGTATTTTCTTTCATTTCATGTATTTAAAAAATTGCAAAATGCAGAATTAGAATTTATAGTGGTTCCAAACTGTCAGCCATTTCATGAGAAGAAAATTGGTATAACAGCTTACGCGCAGGATTACAAAACAAATATTGCTACTCGAAGGAAAATTTTGGTGCTTGCTTATACTTTAGACTGTAATAATTACCCTGAACCTAAATAAATTTGTATTTAAAGTATTTTTATATTTTTAATACAAAGTTTTAAAATACAAAAATTTGAAAATTTCAATAGTATAATCACCTAAAAAAATATTTTTTTGAACAATAGAAAGGAAATTTTTGGTTCAGTTTACACAGACTAACATGGAACCTATGCTTTGAAATTTTAATGAAAAAATATTCAGAAGTTTTTGAGATATCCTGCGCGTTATGTCCATAAACATCATCTGTAGAAAAATGACTTTAAAGTTTCGGAAACGCCGCTTTAGTTATTGAGCAGATATAATTCTAAAACCCAGAACTTCTGCTCTAATGGGAATTTCAAAGAAACAATTTTATCAAAATCCATAAACATCACATGGAGAAAAATGACTTTAAAGTTTCGGAAACGCCGCTTTAGTTATTGAGCTGGTGTAATTCTAAAAGCCAAAACTTCTGCTCTAGTGGGAATTTCAATGAAACAATTTTATCAAAATGTTCAGAAAAGATAGGAGTTTAAAATCAAAAAGATTAAAATTTCGAAAATTTTGAAGCTTCAAGAGTCCTGAGACCTCTTAAATAATAATAAAAAAAATGTGACATATCCAGGAAGGTTTCCTAAATGCACAGAAAACTTTAACAAACATATCCAAACTATACACAAATATATCCGAAATATACACTAACATTGAAGAAATATCAGCAAAAAACACGCAGAAACGTTTCCGAATATTCAACGGAAATATGCGGAAACGTTTCCGTATATATAACCGAAGTATCCGAAAACATCTGCGAATATCTGACCGAAATATGCGGAAAGATAACAAATATCTGACCGAAATATTCGGAAACATAACAGAACCGTTGAGCCTCACAGCTGCCCACCGGGTAGAGCAAAAGATTACGATTTTTTTTTTCTTTTTTTGTAACAATGAACTGGTTTAATCATAATTTCAATCTTCCTTAATCCTTTTAGAGTACAGCAAATCAACTCCTTTTTAGAGCCTGCAGTGTACGGACGCGGGTTGGCGAGCACAGCTCGTAAGGGGCGGAGCCCTCTAATTATATAAAAAATTAACATTTAAGTTTCATTTGTGTCTTCGTTTTATAATGTCTTTTAAAGAGTGTTTTAAAATAAAGATTTCGCAAACTTAAGGCAAACTTTCGCAAACTTATTTTTTCTTTCGTTATTTAAAATAAAAATTGTCAATTTGTATAATTTGATAAGTAGTTTGGCGATTTATATAACTTGGCGAAATTGATCGACGGGATAATCAAGTAGTACCTATTTTTCAATGACGGTCTGCCCGGGCAACGCCGGCGGGTCAGCTAGTATCATCAAAATACATCGTAAACGATTTCCCCCCATAAACCGCAATGTAACTTAATTCTTTTGAGTATCCCTGCAGATGAACCACAAATGCAACACACTTCATTTTCAATACCGAATATGCCATCATACCCCAATAACGTATATCAATTTTATGGCAATTGGAGTATATTTACGCCAGTTAGAGCACGCACAAACAGACGAACAGACAAATCTAATTCATAAACACTTTTCAACTACGTATGTTGGAAAGTGTTAAAAATGAGTCCGAAAATATGTCAGAAAGCTTCGCGTTGTGGAACAAAGAACACACCACCTTAAATTAAAGCAGGCTTAGAGTGAAAATTGAAAACTCATTAATCCGAGATATAACGTGTTTACTAAAATCTAATACGCCTCCGAAGCTAAAATGCACCCCAATTTTTGCCCGAGAAAATAAGAATTTTATGTTAAAAATTGGGTAAGTGTGATCACAGATCGCACAAAGGGTTTCGTTTAATATTCCTTCCAAAACACTTTATCCTTTTGCAAAATCTGTTAGTTCCACATCTCGCTCCCAGGGGGCTTGTAAAATAGTGTTAATTCCTCAAGCTCAAATAGTACAAAGATATTGGCCATTATCAAAATGTTATATCGCCCAATAGCAAAATTTATATTGGCCAACGTAAAATGACACTTCTCTAAATGATGTTCGAATAATATTATATTTTGTAATCTGGAAATTTTAACAGATATTTCCACAAAACTCTGAATATCCGTTTTTGATACTGAGTGATATCTTTTTCTGTCATATATCTTGAAATGTCCGAAAATGATATTGTTTTTACAAATATTGACCAGATATATCTGAATATTGTAATAGTAATATCATTTTTACAACATTGGCCAATGTAAACCAAATATTAACAAGTCGTTAATTGTACGTCAAACGTGGTAAATGAGGTGGCGTTCGTATTATAGCTAGTTTTATAAATATTTAGATCTTGGTGCAGTAGCCGCAGCACTCTTAAGCAAAAGTGCATGAATACAAAATTTATTACGATTCTCTATATTCAATTCAGTAATACGGAAATAATGGGACTCCATCTTAAATCGGACGCCATCGCCATGGCAACTTAGAATCATTACCTATCATGGGATATCATTGAATTAATTATGTATGATAGGGTTTAATACAATGAAGAAAACTTTTATTAACATATTTTTAAGTTTTGATTCGATTTTCATTAAATATAAAATGACTCGACAATCTGCAGCGATTTTATATATTAAATTTCAAACCATCCGGTTGGGTAGTTTTTGCGTTGTTGCATGCGGACTGACGGACGGACAGATGACGACTATAGGTGATACGTATTTATATAATTACAAAAGCACCTAAAAATAAGGCATTAAAAAATCAATTTTTCTAAAAACGGGAAATTTATTAAATGTTGTTGATTGGATTACTATTTCTGTATTATAATGTTATAAGTAAAGCAAAAAAAAAAAAAAAAAAACTAGAAAACAGGAATTCTGCTTTTTCAGAATTTAGTGTCACCCCCGATAAAAAAAATATATATATATATGTTTGTATAAATAGTACAAAACTTATTTCAATTTTAAGACTTAAAGCACACACTTTTATTTTATGCAAAATGACGCCATTTGCATCCGCTCAAGAATTCCACATTTACGATCCACTCTTAAACATCTACAGTAAAGCATGGATAGGATGTCACTATCGCAAAATAATACACAAATCCAGCGAAAAGATGCCGTCATTAAAGAAACTTGACAAAAGAAACGGCTATCTAATGATTCATAGGCCTTTATTTGCTTGCAACATTAATATAGATAACTTAAAATTAAATATAGTTTATAAGAGCTCCATATTTTAACAGAAATTATTCGTTTATATTTTTTCTAAATACCACGTATTTTAATTACATTTTCTTTCGGTTGTTCTGAGAAAATGGCAACAAAAAGATATAATTGCTATTTTTCAACTATTTTCGCTTTACTTTCTGCATAAATGGAGTACTTGAGTTGCCAAAATTAAACAAATGGTGCTAAAAACTAAAAAAAAATTATATTTCAAAAATCAATGGAGATACAGTTTTCAAACAAATTGAATTTAAAAGTACTTTTTTTCCAATACGACGGTATAAAAATTGAAAATGTGCGATGCTTAGAAATTTTTAAAAATGTTATAGAGTATTTAATTGTACAATAATACATCTGCTTTGTTTATTGCTGGCTTCTGTAAGATAACGTTATTTTTTAGACTCAAAATAAGCTGGGAGAAAGAAATAGCATACCGTACCGGGGGCTAAAAAGCAAAAGAAAAGAGAAATCATTTAAATGCTTTCTTTTAAAAACTAATTCGAAGTTATATCTGTGAATATGTTGTAAATATAACGTGCGGGGTTCAGCGACTTTCGAAATTTTGGCCTACATTGGGTAGAACATCCGCCGATATCTGTGTTGCCTGTATATACTCGTACCATCGGATACATCAGCATTTATTTCACTGCATGAATTTTGATTACTGCCTTCGGGCGTTGCTTCGTTATTCTATTGGTTGAAAATCGAGTTTTTTCAGGTCCATCATCCCGTATGTCCGTTCAAGATTGTCGTTACTGAGTAATAAATGAACTAATATAAAACACGAACATCTAGTGTTTTGACGGAATTATAAGTGTACTCAATTGCAAGACCAATTTAAGGACACGGTAGACATTAATTTTTGATTTATTTTCATCATAGATATAAAATTTTGTGGAAATATGCATTTCGCCATAAGTATTCAGAACACTTTAAAAGAAATTTCCAATCTTATAATTTTATGATAAAAAAAAAAAAAAAAAAAAAAAAAAAACAACTTTAAATCTTAAAACGAAATTTTAAAATGCTCCATACGTCTTAATTTTGGAGATATTTCCTTAATTTTGCATTTAATCACTTAAAACTCTATTACAAACAAATCTGTGTATCGATTTTTTAATTTCTTGAGTAGTTAATTTTTTCTTAAGTAGTTTTTTCTGAGTTCCAAATCGATTTTCATCAAAATTTTGCCTTTTAATAACTTAAAAATCAGATTTTATGAAGTCTAATTTTAAAATGCATACACTGTTTCTTTGTAATCAATATAAGGATTCTTCTTTATCAATTTTATGAATTTTGGTTAAAAATTAAGACGTGTGGAGTATTTCAAATATCTAAAAACACTGACAAATCAGTTTTGAGAAAAAAAGATTTAAAGTACACTGGTGTCCAAAATTAAGGGCCAGTAACAAAATGCTAATTTGTAAGTAAGCAAATACTCAAAAGGAAATAATATAATTCGAATAATTAATATCGCTACAGCACAGATAGTCCATATAGTATATCATTCATGTCACATATGGTCACAAGTGTCACAGTCACTACGGTGAAACAAAAAATAGGAAATTCCACACGTCTCATTATGAGTCTCAAATGATCACTATATGTGACTCCACTGAGAAGTCAATGTGACTGCTGCTTTGCGACGAGTCACCAGGTGACGTTACCATGTAGTTACATTGTGACTCTCGTGTGACTGTCATTTTAGATTCAATTTCAAAGTTATGATGAACGTTGCATTATGGTAAGTCATCAAATAATATCACATTATAGTCACATGGTGACTTTTTACAAAAGAGCACAATGGTGACCTCACAATAGTCTCTCTGTCACCTGAAAGTCATCATGTGACTTTAATGTGGCATTACTTGGTAACTTATCACAATGCAGCGTTCACGATGATTTTGAAATTGAATCTACAGATGACAGTCACATGAGAGTCACAATGTAAACTACATTGTAAAGTCACATGGTGACTCGTCACAAAGCAGCAGTCACAGTGACGTCTCAGTGGAGTCACATATAGTGATCATTTGGGACTCATAATGAGATGTATAGAATTTCCTATTTATTTGCTTCACCGTAGTGACTGTGACACTTTGACCATGTGTGACATGAATGAGATGTTATATGAACTAGCTGTGCTGTAGAGATAGTAATTATTTGAATTATATTATTTTCTTTTGAATATTCGCGTACTTGAAAATTAGCATTTTATGATTGGTCCTTAATTTTGGACACCAGTGTATATTAATGGAAAGGGCCAAAAAATTGTTTATGTACAAAATTCAAACACTTGTGACTTTGCAACAAATAATTGTACCTGCATGCGGTTCTTTGCAATTGGGGTTGGTGTTATTTATGAAGGCCGATTACCTGCACTAGGGATATATGCCCGAGGGGGAGTGCCCTCCGTGGGGATCTTTCTAAGGGAATCTAACCCGCATTTTTGCACGGGAATCCAAGGTTCGAAGAAAACCACGGAAAACTGCGAACGATTAGTCCGACGTACGCTATTGGATTCGAACCCAGCACCTCCCATTTATCAGGTTCGAGAACAGAACCTCTCGGCAACTGGTGGGGTGTTTTTCGTAAATGAATCATAAGCAGCAAACTGGAGAATAATAATATGCACATAAATATTTTTCGATTTTTGAGTCACTTTCCTTTTCAAATAAAGGTCCACGGTCTCCTATAGTATGGAGGGCTAACTTTCTATTCTGTTACATTGAATCCGTGGAAATATAAATAAAGAAGAATATATCGTCCAAAATGATGAAGCCTCAACAGTAAAGCGGTTTCGCCGGGCTGATTACTGCCAGCGGGACATTTCATGTCACGCGTGGGACAGCTTTTTTAAATATTTCTGCTGTTTTAACAATGTTATTATATCCTTAAACTAAAACAACCATCTTAATATGAAAATCTAGAGTTTTTTGTTATTTTTAACGTATAGTTTATGTTTTAAAAACTTATAAGTCAATAGATATAGGTATTTACGTAAGTATCGCGCGCAGGATATTTTGTCAGTGTTTCATAGAATGGCTCTGAAACAGACTGATTACTAAGGTTATAGCGGCTAGAATATGTAGTGTGGAAATCGCCTATCCCTGTAATACTTAAAAAAGTGCTAAAATATTGTATCCCTTAAATGTGCAACGATGCTGATGAAATATGAAGATCGCAGTGACATCTGCAGGATATTTTTTACAACTGCAATATATTTATTGCCTAAGTGGGGCAGAATCACCAGACCTCAAGGGTCCGATGTAGACTCTATTTGCCCCACCCGGAGTGCTCCCCGACACGCGGGGATTCGTTAAAAAAAAAAAAAAAGAATAATAATAATAATAATATGTACAATACAAGCTCCTCCCGCCGGAGCACAGGCTGCTCCCTCGCGACAAGGGGCGGGTGAGCAGAATGGGTGAGCGTGGAGTGTGCTGGATCACACAAAAAGTCCAGTTAATTGTGGAGGAGTAGCCACAAGGTTGTGGGTAAGTTGCAGCACCATGCAGGTCTATGAGGTGAGGTTTGTTAGTTCCATTTGAAATTTATAAATTCTATTTAATTTATACTAGATTAATATTAACACAATTATTCTAAATTGGTAAACAAATCATATTAGATGTAAATTTCCAACTGGGCGAAAAATGTCCGGACCAGGATTCGAACCCGGGACCTCCCTGGCTGAAGCCGCCAGTGCTCTGCCATCTGAGCTATTCCGGACGATTCTGGTCGAACTTTTTCACCCAGCTAACCTTGATGATTACAGCATCTGGTCTGAAACCTGGTTCAGTTCAACAGAATAAATCTCAGGTAATGGAACTCCAGAAATCGCTGGATACGAAATTATACTAGATTAATATTAACAGATATACTTAGATAACAGATATACAGATATAACCTAGATAATATTCAGCCAGGGAGGTCCCGGGTTCGAATCCTGGTCCGGACATTTTTCGCCCAGTTGGAAATTTAGATCTAATATGATTTGTTTACCAATTTAGAATAATTGTGTTAATATTAATCTAGTATAATTTCGTATCCAGCGATTTCTGGAGTTCCATTACCTGAGATTTATTCTGTTGAACTGAACCAGGTTTCAGACCAGATGCTGTAATCATCAAGGTTAGCTGGGTGAAAAAGTTCGACCAGAATCGTCCGGGATAGCTCAGATGGCAGAGCACTGGCGGCTTCAGCCAGGGAGGTCCCGGGTTCGAATCCTGGTCCGGACATTTTTCGCCCAGTTGGAAATTTACATCTAATATCTATTTAATTTGCCTATAAGAAGGGGTCTTGTTAGAATATTGGAAAGCCAATTTTTGGGAAGGATGCGGGGGCGTTTAATATGCCAGGCTTGGGTAAGTGTGCAGTGATAGTAGCTATGTTCTGGAGAGCCGACCTCGCCACACTCGCAGAAGGGGGTGGCTGCCCGATAGAAACGTTTCAAGTATTCTTTGAATGGGCCCGGGACCCATCCATGGCCAGAGAGGAATGCTGTAGTTGCTGGTGAGAGACAGTACATTTCTCTTGACACTATACGTATGAGATCGTATGTGTATCTACCTTTGGTAGACGCATCCCAATAAATTTGCCACTCTGAGATGATTTTTTGATTCAACCTTCTGCGAATGTGTGAGGGGGGGAGGGGAAGGGTAAAATCTATTGATGTTCTAGCCGTTGCTTCTTTAGCCAACCTGTCAGCCCGCTCATTGCCCTCAATGCCAATGTGGGCCGACACGTGACCCAGGGCGACTTTGTGTATGAGAGAGAGTAACTTAATTTTTATGTCAAGGACTAAAGGGTTCTTAATTCTGTGCGCGAAGATTGACTGTAAGCCTGAAAGACTATCACTGTACAGCCTGGTGAAGGAAGGAGGTTGGGAAGAGATCCAATCTAGTGCCCGCAGAATCGCAAAAAGCTCTGCTTGGAATACAGAGTTATCATCTCCGATTCTACAGGCCCATTCATGGACCACCACATCGTTCCGCATGACGCAGAATGCTGACGCCACGCCCGATTCCGTGCGGGATCCATCAGTGTATACGAATGGGACTCTTGAGGGTACAAATGAATGTTTAGAAGGGTTGACTTGCAGATGTGATGTTTCTTTTGCAGGATGCAGGAACCAGCTGCTGACTTTCCTTTGTATGTCTGTTTGTGGAAAATGCGCGTCTTGCGTTTGTTTGTGATCGAGGTGAAGGATTCTGTTTTTGGTGTATTCATAATTTAGTGTTATTTTTATGGGAGGGATACCCGTAAGTACTGCGAGCGCGTCTGTGGAGATTGTTTTATACCCCCTCGCCATTCGTAGTAGGAACATCCTTTGCAGCGAGGGAAGTTTGTCCTTGACTCTATTGGTGAGGTTTCCTCCCCAGACGCCCACGCCTTAGAAGATGATCCGTTCCACAATTGTCTGGTACCACATTTTTAACATGTTGGGCTTAATGCCCCAAGATTTAGATGTTAATTTGCAACTATTATTGTGAAGTGTTGCTAAGCGTAATTTAAGTGCGTTGATGTGTTCCGTCCAGCTCCGATGTTTGTCTATTGTAATTCCTAATAATTTCATGTGTTTAACGTGTTTGACGCTGCGCCCGTTGATTCGCATCACGGGGTTGCGTTTGAGAACTATGGGTTTGTCAAATGTAAGTGCTTGAGATTTTCCTGGTGAGAGCTGGAGGTGTAGGTCGGTCAGCAGCTGTAGGAAAACAGGGAATGCTTGACGTGCCGCAATTTCAAGATCTAGGCGCCGGCGACCAGAGAAGATAAAGCTGAAATCATCGGCAAAGGCGAAGAGCAAAAAGCCTAATTTATCGAGTTCTTTTAATATTACGTTTGCTATGAGCAACCAAAGAATTGGTCCAAGGCAGGACCCTTGTGGGCAGCCTTTTTCTAGTTGGTGCACTGATGTGCCAGTGCCCCAGTTAATTAATATGCTTCGGCGAGAGAGATATGAGCCGATGGTTCGTACTATATTTCCCGGACAGTCGATTGCAATAAGCTGGAGTAAGATGTCCCGCCACTAACTGCAAGATATTGCTAGTTTATACAATGTAATATTAGTAATACGAAAATCCCGCAGATGTTGCTGCGATCGACACTTGGGATTTTAGCAGCATCGTCGCACATTTAAGGGATACAAATTTTTAGCACTGTTTGGATAGCACATTTCCACACTAGTTATTCTAGACGCTGTACTAAGGTCTAGGACTTGAAATGTGGAGATTTTTATTATTTGTTATTTTTATTATGCATTTATTATTAAAAACGGACAGCTTACTAAGGCCTGGGGTTTAAAATGTAAAGATTTTAAAACCTATTAAAATACAATTTCGTATCAAGTGTGGAACAGTTTTTCTACATATTATATTACTGCTGTTGTAACAATTCCATTGTATCCTCAAATTAAAAGAATTATGCTAATATGAAAATATTTGTTATTTTGTTAGTTTTAATGTATAGTTTATATTTTAACAACTTATAAATTAATAGATATCGGTCTATATGTAAGCGTCACATACCAGGCATTTTGTCCGTTTCTCATGGAATGACCCTCCCACCAGTACATTTGAATAGAAAATTTCTTCTCATTTAAACACCTTATAAATGCAGAATTTCATGAAATTTATTTCCAATTTATGGAAAAAATAGATATTACTGATGGAAATTTATCACCACAGTAGTCAGTCCCTGTCACTGAGCTCTTTGGATGTGATTTTCTTTTAAAAATATGACGAAGTTGCAACAGTTTTCACTGATATTTTTTATTGAAAATACTACAGGTTTTATTTAATTTTATCACAAATATTTAATCTGAATTTGATATTATTTAAAAATAAAAGTATATGCAAGTAGAAAAGAAAAAGGAAAATTTGTTAAGAATCATCAATGGAGGATATTCCATCTACGTCACGATCACGTGGTCAAGGCAAAAACGTCTAGCGTAAAGAAGGGAAGGCTCCGTAGACGCACTATAAATTCGCGCTAGCCAATGAAATAGTTCATGGGGGAAAGCAGTAGTAGTTTCCCGTTTTCCTTTTTATCAGTTAGAAGTTCTTTGGGTAAATTACCAGTACCACGTGACTTTTTTCAGCCTCGAACCCATATTTGGAATATCCTCCATTAAGAAGAATCGCATAAAAAAAATGTAGAAAAAAGTAAAAATTATAAAAGAAATATGCGGAAAATTTAAAACAAAATGCCTCTAATACATTGAGAACATGATTCATTATTTGCGCTCATTACAAGTGTGATTCGGTGGCAGCAGAAACTGGGCCAGTGAGTTAGCTCTCCGTTTTGTTATGGAGGTCAGTGGTGCGGCTAAGGGAGCCTATACTTGAGAGAGGCGACATAGAGTATATAACTATAGCGCCTAGAATAAATAGTGTGGAAATCTGCTATCCAAACAGCTCTAAAAAATGTATCCCTTAAATGTGCAATGATGCTGAAATCAATGAACCGATCGCAGCGACATCTGCGTTATATTTTCAAATTTCAATGTACACAATCTGTTATAACAGCGTCTAGACCCAATCGTGTTAGAGTTTCAGAAAATATCCTGCCGATGTTGCTGCGATCAACTCTTTGGATTTCAGCATTGTTTGACATTTAAGAGATTCAATATTTTAGCACTTTTTGAAGTATTACAGGTACAGGGATAGCCGATTTCCACATTATATGTTCCAGTCGCTATAATCCAAACTATGGCAAACCACATTTAGAAATTGGCGATATTCGCCTGGACAAGTTCGGTTAGACGAATGAGACAAGTCAACAAACATTAGCTTGGCGATAATGGCAGGTTCACCCGCGACCAACGACATACAAGGCTAGTTCATGGCTTTTAAAACGTCACACGGAGTGTATCATCTTTACATGGCGGTTGGCAAAAAACGATGGGCGCGCTGCTTTGTACCAATCACCGTGTAAAGATGATCCACACTGTGTGACGATTTATATGTCATGAACGAGGCTAACGAAAAAGACAGGCTACCGCGGTGCTTTATGCGTATCTTTTTTTACAAACCGGTGGAATCACGTGATGCTCGAATGCTCGTGATGCTCGAAAGCGCGTGATGCACCAATGCAGTTGTACAAAAAGAGCATCACGTCAATCTAGCGGTCTGCGAAGCTAACGAGAAAGATAGGCTATCGCGGTGAATGCCAGGTATCTTTTTTTTTCAGACCGCTGGAGTCACGTGATGCTCGTATACACCAATGAAGGTGTGCGAAAAGAATATCACATCACTCTAGGGTCCGTAAAGAAAGAAACGTGGAATGCGCCGCGGTAGCCTGTTTTTTCAGTTAGCCTCGAGCGGTGTGTAAAAAAAAGGTTCGTGGAATGCAGCGCTGTAATCTGTCATTTTCGTTAGCCTCGTGCCATGAACTGACCCTGTATGTCATTGGGCGCAATTCACCAAGGTTACAGCGTCTAGAATACATAGTGTGGAAATATGCTATCCAAACAATGATAAAAATTTGTATTCCTTAAATGTTTGACGATACTGCTGAAATCCAAAGAGTCGATCGCAGCGACATCTGCGGGATTTTTGTATTACATTGTATAGACTAGCAAAATCTTGCAGTTTTAGAAAATATCCTGTAGATGTCGCTGCGATCTGTATATTTCAGAAGCATCGTTGCACATTTAAGGGATACAATATTTTAGCGCTTTTTTAGGTGCGTTCGTAATTATATAAATACGTAGCACCTATAGTCGTCGTTCAGTCCGTCCGTCTGTCTGTCTGTCCGTCCGCATGTAACAGAGCAAAAACTACCCAACCGAATGGTCTGAAATTTTAAATATATGATTGTTGCACAATTTTGTCGAGCCATTTCAAATTTTATGAAAAACGGATGTATAGTTTAATTACAGGGATAGTCAAAAGTTTTTCTTTACATTACGGCCAATGGGAAAAATTATTGCAAGTGCATTTTAATGATGTTACAGCCTTCAGAATGGTCTGAAATTTTAAATATATAACTATTGTAAAATTTTGTCGAGCCATTTCAAATTTTATGAAAATCGGATGTATAGTTTAATGACAGGGACAGTCAAAAGTGTTCCGTTACATTACGGGGAATGGGGAAAAAATTATTGAAAGTGCATTTTAATGATGTTACAGACTATGCACCTTATGAAGCCTTATGAAGTGCAAAAAATTATACATTCAGTACAATATGGGGTGCAAAAAATAATTATAAAACTAGTTATAGTACGAACGCACCTCATTTGCCCCGTTTGACGAGCAATTTCCAACTTGTTAAGTATTACAGGGATAGCCGATTTCGTCACTATATATTCTAATCGCTATACCAAGGTGCTTGGCGATTCTTTTTTGTCAAAATTCATATTCACTATTCACAATTTATTTCCCGTATGACACCATTCTCAAATAGAGACATCCTACTTGACGAAAGTAAAACTCATTTGAGTGAATGGACTTTATTCTAAACATGGGTTCGAGGCTGAAAAAAGTCACGTGATACCGGTAATTTACACAAAGAACTTCCAACTGATAAGAAGGGAGGCTGCACTCTAAATAAAAAGGAGTGACTATTCACTCCAGTGAAGTGAATGGTCACTCTATCGCAGAGTCAAAATATGCCCAACCTCTTTAGAGTGACTATTCACTCTGAGCAAAAGTGAAATTTTTGACTCTCTGAAAGAGTGAATAGTCACTCCTGGGAAGTGAATATTCACTCTAAACAGGTGTGGATAATCACTCTTTCGGAGGAGTGACTATTCACTCTTGCTAAAGGAGTGCGGTTTTTCACCCCTGCTAGGAGTGAATAGTCACTCTTTCATAGAAGTGAATGTTCATTTTTTATGGAGTCAGTTTTTTTTTTATTTTGCTTTTATGGGCATTTTAAAAGAATCACATCTTTTATAGCATGCAATGAAAATAGATACAAGCGTGGTAAAGATTGGAATAAAATACTTTATTAGCAATATTTATATAATTCACAGTTTGTAACACTAATTGAACTTTTAAGGAAAAAATCAGTTAAAGTTACATATGAATATAATTTAGATTACTGACAGAAATAAACTAATATATTTTATTCCAATCTTATCCTTTGTGTTTGCTTTTATTGCATGCCCTATAAAAATATTACTTTTAAAGTGTTATAAATAACTTTTTAATAGGTGGATGTTATATGTTTAACAATGTTTGATGTCATTTCAATTTTTGGTTTTAAATATAAATTCCTATCTTTTTACCACACTTTTTCCATAAATTATTGCTATTTTTGTAAAGTCCTATTGTTCTAAAATATTTTTCATTTTTTTACTTAAAAACAGTGCTTATTATAAACTTACATATATATTTTAAATGAGTTCTAAGTATGATTTAAATATTAAGAATGTGTATTTTTTATCCGCGTTAATTTGCTTTTGTTTTATTTAATATGATCATGTAGTCTAAATTTTAAGTTCTCTGGAATATGTATATATATTTCTTTTAAACATATTCTTTAACTTAATCATGATTTCTAATTTTCGCCCATTATTGTTGAAAACAATACTTATTAATGAAACGACACGATAAGTCATATTTAATTTAATTTTTTTATTCCCGTAGATATTGTATTTTGGGAATATGAGCAAAATAGATTTGATATGTTTTATAGGAAAAGATTGACCTAGGAAATAGAAAAAAAGTATATAAAAATAGACACATTACATTTATTTGTATCTGTATGAATTTTAATAAAAATAAAGTAAATGACTGCATATGAAAAGTTCTTATTGTTTGAAAAATATTTTAGTATAAAAAAAGTAGTTATTAATCTCTTTAAAAAAATATTCAGTCCTAAATTATGTAAGAAAATGTGAACTTTTTAAAAAATATACTAAAGCTGTCTTATCGATAAACTTCAAAACAGGCATAAAAAACATTTTATTTCAATGCTTAAATATCATGTTTTATTTTTTAGTGCCAAAAATTATGCGCATCAAAAACGTAGAAAATGAGTTTAAATTGAAGGAAATTTAATAACTGATGCAGAATGTCTATAATTAATTTTTTTTTATATTACTCAGTCTCGAAATTTTAAAATCATAAACCGCAGAAAAAGCTTACATATAGTTTTAAAAAATTAATGTACCAACTAGAGATCTGCACGGGCCGGCCCCAGGGCCGAGCCCGGGGACGATTTTCATTCACGGCACTCGGGCCGGGCTTGGTCTCCACTCTTTTTCGGGCCGGGCGGGGTTATACTTTTTTCTGAAGGCTCGGACCGGGCCTAACTTATTTTTTCTGTAAAGAGACGGGACTAGTTTCATTCCTACACTGTAAAAAAATCCGAACAGTATTCCTGTAGGAATAAGAAAAATAGTTGCCCTTATCGTACCGGAAAATTTTCCGGCCCAGCTCGGAATAAAATCCGTAAAAAAAGGAAACATTCATTAAAACGGTACTTTACGGATTTTATTCCAAGTTTACGGATTTTATTCCGATTTTACTGATTTTATTCCGAGCTGGGTCGGAAAATTTTCCGGGACGATAAGGGCAACTAATTTTCCGATTCCTACAGGAAATCTGGTCCTATTTTTTTTACAGTGTGGTGTTCACGGCCCAAAATGTTCAGTCGTAGTGTTGACACAGCCCGTATGAAAATTATTGTCTCAGCGTGGCCTGGTCCATTCAAAGGTCAGTTAATTTAGGCCTGGCCCAAAAATTTTGCAAAAAATACATACATTTTTAAATCGCCACACTGTAAAAAAATAATGTTAGTTTTCCGGTAGGAATCGGAAAAATAGTTGCCCTTATCGTACAGGAATAATTTCCAACCCAGCTCGGAATAAAATGCGTGAAATCGGAATAAAATCCGTAAAATACCGTTTTACTGACTATTTCCTTATTTTTACGGATTTTATTCCGAGCTGGGTCGAAAATTATTCCGGTACGATAAGGGCAACTATTTTTCCGATTCCTACCGGAAAACTGGCAGTATTTTTTTTACATTGCATTATTCTACTCTTAAGCATTATTATTATTTTTTTTTTTTTTTTTTTTTTAAGAATAGTAGTTTTCTACGCTTATTAAAATATAACTAAATTAAAATATAGTAAAACGTGAGAAAAGGAGCCTGCCCATGACAGAACCCTGTTTTAAACTCAAAATCGTATTGATCCATGCAAAATTATTATACTAATACGTAAGAAAAGAATATATAATACATTTACACTTGCTAAGAAGGGAACTTGTCTATACCGCATTTCTTTTTTTTTCTATGCAACTCCGTCTTAGAAGATTTTACTGTATAGCATTTTTAAGATTTTTAACACTTCAATACATGGAATATGGATTAACAATATTAATGATAACTGAAGCATTTACATACAAGCAATAGAGATTCATTAAAAAAATAAATATTCCAGCCTGCGGCACTTCTATAAAAATGAAGATTATAAACATGAAAAAAAAAGTTAAGAAAAATATTTTGGATCAGAACTCCTCGTACGAGACAAATTTTTAACAAAATCGACGTAAAAATCAATGTTTTGCAGAAATTCATTCGGGCAGGGCCGAGCTCGGGCCGAACTTTTAAGTTTTTTACCGGGCCGGGCCTGGAAATTTCGTCCGTGCAGACCTCTAGTTTCAACCTTTTCGTAATGTTATAATCATCAAACATCATATTTAACTCCGAAACAATAATAATGATGATAAATACTCTAAGTGTGTAATATCTGAAATCAGCAATAAACAAACAAACAAAAAAAACAAAAAAAAAACAACTCACAGGCAAATTAATATTGTTTACATCGCATCTGCTAGGCATGAAAGAAAATCCAGATGTCTTCTGAGTCACCCAGCTTTGCAAACGAAACAGATAAAACTTTTTTTTTTTCGATCGTTGGCGGGACACGAGACAAATTTTCGTACTTCAAATCGTCGTTCGAAAGGAATTGGGAAAATTGAATGGGAGGAATAAAATATTTCCATTCATTTATTTTTACTCACATTGGCCCAATTAATGAAGTTTTGATTATCTTTTGTGAGCATTTGTGTGTTTTTCAATTGTTAAAACAATTATATTGTTACTCGTATATTTCAAACCGCTACATGAAGAAACATAATAGACAATCTCTTCTAGAATCTAGAAATCTCAAATCTAGAAATCAGGAGGACATTCCTTGATCAATCTTTTTCTATACAACATACAACTATTCTGCGCATAATCTTAACATATCTACACGAATAAATGGTTAAAATTAAATAAGACTTACCTTTATTTTATGTATTCCATTAAGAACAACTTTAATGATATCCTAATCTGTTAATCCTAAAATGGCGGACGAAAATGTGATCATTTTTTCTTATCTTACGAGGGCGCTGTCGCCTTGCTGTTCTGATTGGCTACACTGTTAAAAATCTGAGCAATTTGCTGCATCGTCACTCCACCGCTTTTACAGAAAACGGTTACTTCACTGTATCATGGAGCATTCTCATTGGTCAAAATAGAGATATTCTATAAAAGAGGTGGAGTGACGATGCAGCAAATTGCTCAGATTTTTAACAGTGTAATACGCAATGCATACGCAAGCCACTCTTTCGGGAGTGACAACTTCACTCTCGATAACGGAGTGAGATATTGCACTCCTTTCTAGAGAGTGGAAAATTCCACTCTTTAAGGAGTGTATTTTTACAAAATTCATCGCAAAAAGAGTGAAAAGGCCTGTCACTCTTTCAAAGAGTGACTGACCTTTTCACTCCTCCCAGTTTTAGAGTGTACTACTGCTTTCCGCATGAGTTGTTTGACTGGCTGGCGATGGTTTTTCATTACGTCTACGGAGCCTTCCCTTCATTACGCTAGAAGTTTTTACCTTGACCAAGTGATCATAACGTAGATGGAATATCCTCCATTTACTCAAGAAAGATCTTGTCAGTATCCAGATAGATATTTCGTTATTTTCAAAACGGGATTGGTCGATCCGTATTTTGGGAAATTTTCGGAAAAAGGGAAAATTTTGTTAAAATGGAAGCTTCTCATTAGTCAGTATTTCATATTATTTTCTCGTTCAACACAATTTAAATCTCAACAAAATTAGCTTAAAATGATTTATTGAAAACTATATTGAAACGTCGTGTTCCATTCTTTCGAGGCTAAGCAAGCATACGGACTGCCGCACACTTTGATCTCTTTTCGGAACTCATGAGTGATGTGATGCTCTTTTCGTGATGCAGGTACCGGAAAAGCGAGGCTAACAAAAAAGACAGGCTACCGCGGTGCATTCCACGTATCTTTTTTTTACAGACCGCTGGAGTCACGTGATGCTCGAATGCACCAATGCAGGTGTACGAAAAGAGCATCACGTCACTCTAGGGGTCCGTAAAAAAAGACACGTGGGATGCGCCGCGGTAGCCTGTCTTTTTCGTTAGCCTCGCGGAAAAGCCACCGCCCTCGGAATACTAGTCCTACGAGCTGACACAAAAATGGCGGCTGTCGTAGACGGATTTTTTTAAGCGCTTGTATGGTCTATAGCGACTAGAATACATAGAGCGCGTTCAGAGACCGAAACACGGGTAACTCCGAAAAATGGAGAAAGACGTCATACTGGTTTCTCGGTGTAAGGTTGGGTAAAAACGGCTGTGAACGCTTTCGGGTAAAGTTGCGGGATTTTTTTATTTACATTTACAAACATGGCGGCAGCTGCACTTTCGACAGTGCAAATAAATTCAATTATCACTTTTTACTTTCTTCTATCTTTACAAGAAGAAAATATTGGATTCATGAAAATTTTCGAATTCCAGTTTTCGACGGATTTACACGTTTTAGGGGTCAGAGATTCCAAAAAACATGTTTTTACAAAATGTCTGTCTGTGACTCTGTGAGTCTGTCTGTCTGTCTGTCTGTGTGTATGTGACACAAATTTTGTGGGCGCTCTATCTCAAGAACTAATGCACGGAATTTAATAAAAATTGATATTCAGTTAGTGCCTAATACAAATTGATGCTGATTAGTTTTTGGTGTAAATCTCTCAACAGGTGGCGCTGCAATGCTGCATTTTTCACGATTTTCGCAATAGCTCTATCTCAAGAACTAATGCACGGATTTTGATCAAACTTCAGATTTAGTTAGTCCTTGATATGAATTGATGATGATTACGTTTTGGTGTAAATCGCCCAACAGGTGGCGCTGTTATGATGAATTTGGCAGGATTTACACGATTTCCCCAATAGCTCTATCTTAAGAACTAACGCACGGATTTCCATCAAATTTCAGATTAAGTTAGTCCTTGATATGACTTGCTACTGATTAGGTGTTGGTGTAAATCGCCCAACAGGTGGCGCTTCTCTGCTGCCTTTTCCACGATTGCCTCAATAGCTCTATCAATAGAACTAATGGACCAATTTTCATCTAACTTCAGATTTAGTTGTATGTTGACACAAGTTGTTGTTAATTAGGTTTTGGTGTTAATCAAGCAATAGGTGGCGCTGCTATGCAGAAATTTTCACGATTTTCGCTATTGCTCTATCTCAAAAACTAATGTACGGATTTTCTCCAAACTTCAGATTCAGTCAGACGTTGACATAAATTGTTGCTGATTAGGATTTGGTATAAATCACCCAATAGGTGGCGCTGCTAGGCAGCATTTTGCTGAATTTAGGCGATTTCAGCGATAGTCATATCTCAAGAACTAATGCACGGAATTTCATATCGTTAGAATCCTCATGAGATGCATAGATTGCCATTTAATTTTGGCAGTGTGATAGCGAATTTTGAAGTATTAACATGTATGAGATAGAAGAAAGTTTTGGGATTGGTACATCCGACTAGTTTTTTATGCGAAACTGTTCCAAAAGTTAATTTTTATGTGGAATACTATCGCAATAAATATGTATCACAGGTTTTGCTAGCCATTTTAGGCTGAATCGGAGACTTGTCATAGGCAAAACTTACATTTATCTTCTAACTTATCTAAAAGTTAAACTTAGACCAGAAATGTTTTTATTATTATTTTTGTAATACGAAAAAACAGAAACAATGTGCGATAAAACTGATCAAAACAGTGATTCCGATTAACAGTCACAGTTAAGCTATAAAATGGTAAACAAATCAGATTTCCCAACCACGTGATCACTTTACCCAACAAAATTTTTCAGGTAATGTGGGTTCCCCGAAATCCGGGTAATCTCCGGCTCTGAACGCTACGTGAAACTCCGGAAAAGTCACGTGATGCCGGCTTTGAACGCTTCGGGCTCCTCACGGGGAAACCTGGGGAACCCAGAGTGCGATCCGTGAACGCGCTCATAGTGTGGAAACCGGCTATCTCTGTAAAGCAGGGAACCCACATGCGGAAAAATATAGACGGAAATCTGCAGTGGCAAATTTTCCGCTACGTCAAATTTCCGACTTGGAAATGAGAATCGCACTTGCGTTTTTCGCTGGCTCTTCGGCGTTAACTACTGCGCATGTCTGTGACAAACCTACATAGTTTGATTTCTACAGATGCCGTCGCAGAAAACATGTTTAACTACAATTCCGCTGCGTTTTCGCATTTGTACGCGGCAAATATGGGGTCAATTTGCCGTTCCGCTGTCCAATTCCGTCGTATTTTTCCGCATGTGGGTTCCCGGCTAACCCACATGCGGAAAAATACGACGGATATCTGCAGCGGCAAATTTTCCGCTAGGCCAAATTTCCGACTTGGAAATGAGAATCGCACTTGCGTTTTTCTACTGCGTATGTCTGTGATACATGTCTGTGTACAGATGCCGTTGCGGAAAACGGAAAAAGTTAAAACATGTTTAACTACAATTCCGCTGCGTTTTCGCATTTGTACGCGGCAAATAAGGGGTCAATTTTCCGTTCCGCTGTCCAATTCCGTCGTATTTTTCCGCATGTGGGTTCCCGGCTTAATACTTAAAAAAGCGCTAAAATATTATATCCCTTAAATGTGCAACGATGCTGCTGCAATATACAGATCGCAGCGACATCTGCAGGATATTTTCTACAACTGCAAGGTATTGCTAGTCTATACAATGTAATACTAGTAATACGAAAATCCCGCAGATGTCGCTGCGATCGACACTTGGTATTTTAGCAGTATCGTCGCACATTTAAGGAATAAAATTTTTTAGCCCTGTTTGGATAGCATATTTCCACACTAGGTATTCTAGACGCTGTAGCATGGTCCCTTATTTTTAGACACCAATATTTTCAATATATAATAGTTTTAGTTGACTTACTTAATCTCTGAAACATAAGGAGCATAAAACTGTTAAAAATTATTGGTATTAAAATTCAAGGGACCGTGCAAACGCAGAAAAAAATTCGGTTACGACAGCCACCATTTTTTGGTTGAGCGCATTCAGGGGACGGTTGAAAAGCACAAATGTATATGCATGAAAAGAGCATCACGTGACCTTAGTGGTCCGAAGGGAGACGAACGCGAAATGTGTGTCTTTATGATAGAGTGGCGACATACGGGATATAAAATTAGGCTGGTTTAAATGTTTTTGGAGAAAAGCGAATCGCCAAACACCTTTTCGAACATGCCATCATTGCCAAGCTAATGTTTGTAACTTGTCTCGCTCGTCTAATTGACCACGCCGAGGAGAATATCTCGAAGTTGTTCTGGAATGTAGATGTTCCATAGTTTGTACAAAAATGTCTGTATAAGAGCAGTTTGAGCATGCGCCCCTTGGATATGCCACCATTCTTATATAAAGGCATTCTGGAGAGACAAGCTTATAAACGTTAGTTTGCCAATAAAGTCAGACTTGCCAAGGTGATTGGCGATTCGTTTTATCCAAACTCGTCTTGATCAATGAAATTTTACTTTTCGTATGTTTCCACCATGGAGCTATGAATATAGAGGAGTCGACATAACAAACAGTCTTCTTCTGTGGAAAGTGCTGATGACGAAAAAGAGTTCTTTCCCCCCTCTTATGGAGGATATTCCATCTGCGTCATGATCACGTGGTCAAGGCAAAACGGCTAGCTTAAAGAAGGGTAGACGTAATGTAAATCCCTGCTAGCCAATGAAATAGTTCATGAGGGAAAACAGTAGTACAGCGCCTAGAAGATACAATGTGGAAAACGGCTATTCCTATAATGCTTTAAAAAGTGCTAAAAACTTGTATCCCATAAATCTCCAACAATGCTCAGCGGCAATATGCTGATACGAGCGCCATTTTGTAACTCTTTTCAATATAAACCCTGTGTTTTCAAAAATTATAGAATGTTAAATATCGGAAACTATAAATATAAGATATTTTAGTCTGTTATAAGCTAATTTAGTTAAGGAATGACGTGAAATAGGTTAAAGAGTCTCTTTTAGAATGACTATCGTATTTAAATCACTACGATGGCGCTACGATCGACATCTTATTATTCAGCATCGTTGTACATTTATGGGATTCAATTTTTTAGCACTATTTTGTAGCCGTTTTCCACACTGTATCTTCTAGGCGCTGTAACAGTAGTAGCTTTCCTTCTTATCAGTAAGAAATGGAGGACATTCTACCTACGTTTTGATCACGTGGTCAAGGTAAAAACTTCTAGCATAAAGAAGGGAAGGCCCCGTAGACGTAATGAAAAACCCTCGCCAGCCAGTGAAACAGTTCATGCGGAAAGCAGTAGTAGCCTCGCTTCTTATCAGTTAGAAATTCTTTGGGTAAATTACCGGTATCACGTACTTTTTACAGCCTCGAACCCGGATTTGGAATAAAGTCCATTTGGTAAATGGGGGATATTCCATCTACGTTATGATCACGTGGTCAAGGTAAAAACTTCTAGCGTAAAGAAGGGAAGGCTCCGTAGACGGAATGTAAATTCCCCGCCAGCCAGTGAAACAGTTCATGCGGAAAGCAGTAATAGCCTCCCTTCTTATCAGTCAGAAATTCTTTGGATAAATTACTGGTATCACGTGATTTTTTTCAGCCTAGAACCCATATTTCGAATAAAGTCTATTAGATGATTATGTACTTTACTGCCATATTAGGCTTTGACCAATAGCAGTCCAACTAGCAGCCGCGGCTAAATATGGCCTATGCGGGAGAGGGGGGATTAGCAACGGCATTAACAGGATCCAGATAGATTTTTCGCTGTTAGCGAGACGAGATTGACCAATCAGAAGACTGCATTTTTGCAGGCTTTTCGCTGTATATTTCAAACAGCAAAAAGCCTGCAAAAAGGAGACTTCTGATTGGTTCAATCTCATTTCTCTAACAGAGAAAAATCTATCTGGATCCCGACCCGAGGCTAACGAGAAAGACAGGCTACCGCGGTGTGTCCGATTCTTCTTTTTTTACAGACCGCTGGAGTCACGTGATGCTCTTTTCGCACACCTTCATTGGAGCATTCGAGCATCACGTGACTCCAGCGGTCTGTAAAAAAAGAAGAATCGGACCCACCGCGGTAGCCTGTCTTTTTCGTTAGCCTCGATCCCGACCTAAGTAACGTCATTTATGACTCCTCCATCTATTGGATCTTTCTTGATTTCTACTCTCATATAGAGACATCCTACTGTATAGTGCTATACATATATACTATAGTAAATAGTACATATACTACATAGGTACTATAGTACATCCTACTATAGTAAATAGTACATATACTACATAGGTACTATAGTACATCCTACTATAATTTGATTTCCCAAAATTTGTATAAAAACTTCTAATTACTCGATAGTTTTGCGTGTGCGGAAATTTTTTTATTCTGTCTGGATAACGGCCTAGATTTTCCAAGCTGCGAAATTTCAAAATTGTATTTGAACCTCGTTCTTATTCATATTGATAACTCATAATCGATATTTTCATATTTGATGAAAGATCGAAATTTTCGGTTCAAGACCTATAAATTCGTCAAATGTGGAGGTAGTTTTGTCTTAAGTCTTGTTGTTTGTTGTGAATATGTCTGCGCTTAAAATGTCAACTGTGTTTGTAGTTCTTGTAGCTTTTTTCCATGCTTATTCTGCAGGTATGTTAAATATCATTCCGTAAAGCCGAAATGATTTCTAATATAACGGTTATATTTTATTTTCTGTGCTGAAAGTGTTTATAATCTTTTTGAGCCAATATTTAAATTTTATATGTATGTGCGTAAATGAGTTTGAGAATTTTATTGTGTGTATGTATGTATATATATATGTAAAGTTCATGTATTCCGTCCTAATCTCCCTACCCTTTTGCACGTCATTAAATAATCTAGGGTTAAATTGGGACATACAAGTTGTGGTTACATTTCTTATGTACTATTTCAATGGTCAATGGAAAGTTCCTTAGTAACTGTGCAAGGTTTCTTTTCAAAATTCTTAAAGTATGTTGTTCTCTGTCCAAATTCCACTTTGAAATTGATCTCTATTATTTGTCATCAGTATGACAAACTTAAAGCTTTCTTTAACTTACGTTGAGAATTGTGCAGCAATCATTGTCCGAGGAATATTATTAAAGTACCGTTTCGGGGGAAAACTGGAAGGTTAGGACAACTTGAATTGAGTTATAGATTATTCTTTATGGTGTTCCAAAGGCATTATTCGTTGAGGGGGGAGGGGGATCTCTAATTTATCTTCCCAATTGTAACTAACTTTGTCGGTGTTGAAAGAGTACTAATGGGAAAATTTAATACTTTAAAGAATTTAATTTTTCTTTCTATAACAAACGTAATGGCTTCATGAATTGATATAGAAATGTAAATATTTCGCAGAAATCGAACAGATTGTTTATATACAGAATCAACATGTTTACAAATAAAAACTACCGTGAACCAATCTGTCACTTTTCCTGATAATGCGATATCGGATTGTCACTATTCATACACAATCTGATTGTATCTTTTTTGTGACGTCAGCTGCGCGTTTCTTATCAATCTCACTAGAAATTTATCTAGCGATTGCAGGAATTGTATAACGTATTTTAAAAAATAGTGATTCTTCTGCAAGTTAACAATTTTCATAGTCTTGATTTCGGACATTGGGATTAATATAAGAATTGCAGATTAAGTGTGGATTTAATCCCCCTCCCTGTCTAAAAATCATGGGAATTGGAAGGGAATGGGGGGGGGGGTACACAAGGCGGCTCATTGGAGAAGGCGGTGGAGGCTCTCGCCTTTACAATCTGCTTTTAAAATAAACTGAATTAAAATATTTCTAATAAAATGCAAGATGACTATGTAGAACTTAAAATTGTCAGAGGCCCGTGACAAATAACAGAATTTGGTCTATTTCTGAGACTAAGGCTCGAAATGTTAGCCGCTGGTATCGCCGTTTAAAAATGAACAAATTCTGTAGGGGAGGGGAAAAAATTGCCAGTCAATCAAGATTTGATTCTTCAACCTGCCCAATCTTTGGTTGATGGAAGAAACCGTAGGGAAGAACTCCATTGGCGTCATGATTACGGCTGTTAAATAGCATCAGAACCGGCCTTCTTAAATGAGAACAGTGCAAGAATGTTTTAAGCCCTAAATTACTTCGTAATGTCTTTTGTTTCATAGTCCCCATAGTTTCAACTTCGCATCTTATTTTTGACTTTCTGTAAACAGATTTAGTTTTTCAGTCTTAAGGTGACCGTGAACCCTCCTTTTTTAGTTGAGCAAAAATAGTCTCAAATCTAAAATTAGTCTTGTGCATATACTCGTTCTCCAGTTTATCCTGAGCCATTTGCCAAAAACCGCATTTGATGAGATTATTTTTCACAAATTTACATGCGTTTGAATTTCGTAAACTATTTTTCGGTCTTTTAATATACTTAATCCTGTTTTTCTCAAAACTGGTCTTTGCACGTTTTTAGATTTTTGAAATGACCCATGCGTCATAATTTTTGATCAAAATTCATGAAACTGATAAGGAAAACTCCTGACATGTCTTACAAAGACTGTGTATGCATTTTAAAACTACATTTCATTGAGATAATTTAATTTTTAACTTATTAAAAGGCAAAATTTTGATTTAAATCTACATAGAATTCAGAAGAAAAATCTGACAGTCAACTAGTAAAGGAATAAAATATCTATACAGATTTGTTTTAAAATAATTTTAAGTGATTAAAATGCAAAATCGAGGAAATATCTGGAACTAAGACGCATAGAGCATTCTAAAAGTGTTTTTAAAAGTAACTTTTTTAAATCTTAAAATTTCAAGATAAAGTTTTTTAAGGTATGGTGAAATGTATTTGCACAACTTCATATTTCTATGATAAAAATTGCAAAAAACTTTAACGTCCACCGTCCCCTTAAAGCAATTTGCGCGGGACTAAGGTGCATTGCACACGCCACTTATAGTCGGCACTAAAGTTTCTGTTCAGATACGGGACAAAGTAAACATGCATCAATGCATTTGTTCAGATGTTTTTAAATATTTCTAAAATGTTTGGTACAAAATGTGTCGTACAAATACGCAGTCTTATTTCCATTACATGAGATTTCAAACTATTTACAAATAGAGTGCTGATCACTAAATTAGGGCGGGGGGGGGGGGACGTATTGCTATTGATTTCGGCCTTTCGTATGACTCGCCGGCCGGCACTTGTAGACTCTCCCAGTGAAAATTGATTTAAGTCTGCCATTTTGATGAAATATGTAATGGTTTAGAATGAACTGGAAATCTGCACCACCCTTCCCTTTCTCTCTGGAACGAAATCGTGAAATCAACAATTTTTTTTTTTCTTAACCTCTAATTGATGTCGCAGAAATTGTCACATAACTAGTGTGAAGCGGTCTCTGAGACCGCGCCATCGAAAGATGAATAAAAGGCACGATTAACTCATAGGATGGTGTTTTTGTACTAAACTTTTTGTACAGGACTGTTATCATTAAAATTCACAAATTCAAAAGTATTTGGTGATAGTACTAAAGTTCCAAACGGAAGAAAATATCGGCAGTGTTTGTAGTTAAACTGAAAATTGAGTTAAACTATAAAGCCGCGGTCTGAGAGACCGGTAACATCAGTTAAAGGTTAACCATGTTCTGTTTTAACCGTAAATTACTTTACGAGGCGTCCTTTAAAGGATCTCAGGACTCTTAACTTCAAAATTTTTTTTTTTTTTTTTTGTTAAACCGTATATTTCTCGAAACATTTTTGATAAGTTTCTTCGAAATTCCCATTAAAACAGAAGTTACGGCTTTTAAAATTATACCCGCTCAATAACTGAAGTGGCGTTTCTATAACTTTGGCGTCATTTTTCTCCAAATTACGTTTTCGGGCATAACAGCACGATATCTCAAACTTCTGAATATTTTTTTCATGAAATTTTAAGACATGTTTCATGTTAATTTGTAAAAACTGAACCCAAAATTTTATTAAACCTTTTTAAGTGATTATATTGAAACTTTCTAAATTTCGTATTAGCTAAATACAACTTTGTATTAAAAATATAAAATACTTTAAATAAAAATTTATTTAGGTTCAGGGTAATATTACAATCTGGAGTATAAGTAAGCACCAAAATTTTCATTCTAGTTGTAAAATGTATTTCCTAATCTACACGTAAGCTTTTATGCCGATTTTCTGCTCGTCAAATGCCTGATAGTTCGGAGCCCCCTGTAAATGCTAACTCGGCATCTTCCAATTTTCAATATTTGAAATGAAAGAACATGTTTATCTTTCATCCCAATTAAAATGTCTTAAAATCAAATACAGTTTAAGATATTCAATGTTGAAGAAAATGGGTTCTTTTCAAATTTTGAGTCCCAAGACCCCCTTAAATCATTGATGGTCCCTATAAGTTTCGGGCCTTGAATGCTGCTAACTTTCTGTAAATAGATTTGAAAAGTGTTTTTTGGTTTTGTTAAGGGGACGGTGGAGTTTAAAATCCTTAATTTTTTTTTTTTTTTTTTTTTTTTTTTTGTAAATTTCAACTTAAATATTATTCAGGGGTACATTATAACATGCATTTATCACAAATTTAAAAAAATTATTTTTGAGGGGAAAAAAATGAATTTTATGCGTCGTGTTTGAAATCTTCGAAATGCCCTATGCGTCTTTCATATCAATGAAAATCCCGAATATTTTTTATAAAAGTTTGGTTTATATATAGAAATGAAATAGAGCATCGAATTTTACATATTTGAATTTAAAGGTAAAAAAAAAAGAATTTGAAATTTTTTCGAAAAATTTTTAAATTTTTTAATTTTTTGTAAATTTAATCTTAAATATTGTTCAAGGGTACATTATATGCATTATGGCATGCATTTATTACAAAAAATTAAATTTATCCTTCTATATATAAAAAAAAGTTTTGATTTGGAAATGGACCAATGAGCATCTGCGTAGATATTCCGGGTTGATCCGCATCCAATTTGAATGCTTAAGCACGGCTTTTCATCGTTAATATTAAGAAAACTGTTGCATACAAAAATATGAAAATCGGTGGTATTATAGAAAAATGTTTGATAAACACGCTGATGCAGACAGTTTTCAAATCGAAGAATTATTTTAAGAGATATTTAATGCTAAAGTTGGACAAAGTCGTTCCATTAAAAAAGTTTTATTTGAGCAAAAACTATGCATGAGAATTTAATCATTTTTAGATCATTTTATACGTTATAAGTTCCCAATGCGCAGATTGTATTTATTTTTCTTATTTGACTCATTTTTTGAGGTTTTATTTCTATTTTTAATTCAAATTTTCAGCATTTCGAGAGATGTTTTTTACAAATTTTAGAAAATGTCCTTAATTTAAACTGTTGCCAATTGTATAAACAGCGAAACAAATTATCATATCAAATATTTCTTCAAATTAAAAATTTATTTACACGTGACTATTACAAACAGAAAAAAAAACTTTAAAATTAGAATTAAATGATTACATGTTAAAAGCAGGAAAATTACGTCATAAGAACCATATTTACACTTGAATTTTACGTCATATTTAAAATGCCCAAAAAATATGGTAAAACAATTTAAATTGAAAAATATATTTGCGCGAGATATTTTGAGATAATCTTTACAACTATTATCGTGAATTCGAAGACAGCGCATATAATATTTCCTTCTAACAACAAAAGTATTTTTACGTGAATATTAATAAAAGAAATAAAAGTTTGGTGTAAATTACGTCAGATTTGAAACGATACATTTAAAATGAATTATTTAAAAGAACTATCTTATAGCGCTGCTAAAAAATACCGGGAGACAATAACACTGTTTATTTAATTCATTTTACATTAGCTTATTTTCAAATAACTAATGTGTTTAATTAAATACGAAAACAGCCATTGTATCTCTTAACAGCAACAGATTTGGTCTTAAAAATCCCCAATACAAGAAAAACGAATGGAAACCCGTTTACAGAGAGATCGCTACTGTTTTTTTTTTTTTAAATATTAATTCAATATTTTTAAAGCCGATCAAATTCGTGCAATTAGCGTGCTTTTTGGGTTTTGGTGTGCCTGAACGGGGGTTGGCGAGCGTAGCTCGTAGGGGGCAGAGCCCCCTAGTCGATTTAAAAAACAAATCAGTAGACCCGTGCGAGGCTTTCAGGCCGCAATCTTTGAGCTTATTTGCTGATACGTTTTTTTTTTCATTTTTTTTACTAACTGCATTTATATATAGTATATACATGTATATCAAACAATGTGTTTTGACGATACATAAGTATACTATGTCAGGAGCCGCTTGCAGAACCTTCCAAAAAATACCCCATTCATCGCTGTGCCTTTAGTATGTGAGGAGAAACAAGTCGGAAATTGTACGACAAAAATGCAAATGAGGTACGCTCGTACTATAAATAGTTTTACAGATATTCAGATCTTGGTGCAATAGCTGTTTCACTCTTATGCAAAAAAGTACGGATATAAAATTTATTACGATTCTATATATTAAATTCAGTCATACGGAAATAATAAAATTCCATCTTAAATAAAACGTCATCACCTTGGCAAGCTAGAATCTTTACCTATCATGGGATATCACTGAATTAATTACGTATGATAGGATTTAATAGAATAATCACCATGGCAATCTAGAATCATTGCCTATCATCTGATATTATTTAATGGATTACGTATGAATTACGTAGGATTTAATAGAATGGAGAAAACTTTTATTAATATCTTTTTACGTTTTGATTCGATTTTCATAACATTTGAAATGACTGGACAGAATTCTGCAACGATTGTATTGTATTAAATTTTAAACCATTCGGTCGGTTAAAACTAAAGATAAAATCGGTTTAAAAATAAACAAGTCGGAGATTGTACGTGAAATGTTGCAGATGAGATGCGTTCGTACTGTAACTAGTTTTAAAGAAAAAATGGAATTTTGCGCGTCGTCTTAGAAATCTTTGAAGTGCCCCCTGCGCGTTCCATATCAATGAAAATCCCCAATATTTTTTTATAAAAGTTAGATTTATATATAGAAATTAAATAGAACATCGAATTTTATATTTGAATTTAAAGGTTAAAAAATTTTTTCGAAAATTTGGAAATTTTTTTTTACTTTTTTAAATTAAAATAGAGCATCGAATTTTATATATATTATTTCTATATAAACCAAACTTTTATAAAAAATATTGGGGATTTTCATTGATATGGAACGCGCATGGGGCATTTCGAAGATTTCTAAGACGACCTAAAATTCCTTCTCAAATTTTAATTTTTTTGTGATAAATGCATGCCATAATGTATATAATGTACCCTTGAATAATATTTAAGTTGAAACTTACAAAAATAAAAAAAATTATTTTTAATGATTTTAAGCTCCACCGTCCCCTTAAAAGCGTTAGAGTGAGACTAGGGTACATTACATACGCCACTTATATTCGGCACTGAAGTGTTCTTATGATACGAAACAATAAATGTGTAAATACATTGGAGGTGTCATTTTTAGGAGCGTTCGTAATTATATAAATACGTAGCACCTATAGTCGTCGTTCAGTCCGCGCGTCTGTCCGCATATAACGGAGCAAAAACTATCAACCGAATGGTCTGAAATTTTAAATATGATTGTTGCAAAATTACAGGGACAGTCAAGTTTCTTTACATTACGGCCAATGGGAAAATTATTGCAAGTGCGTTTTAATGGTGTTGCAGCCTTCCAAATGTTCTGAAATTTTAAATACATAATTGTTGTAATATTTTGTCAAGCCATTTCAAATTTTATGAAAATTGGATGTATAGTTTAATGACAGGGATAGCCAAAAGTGTTCTGTTGCAATAAATTGTTCCCCTATTCCCCGTAATGTAAGTGCATTTTAATGTTAGACTATGCGCTTATGAAGTGCAAAAAAATATATTCAGTACAAAATGGGGTGCAAAAAATTAAAACTATAGTACGAACGCACCTCGTTTGACGAGCAATTTCCAACTTGTTAAATATTTCTAAGATGTTTTGGTACCAAATATCAAATACTCAATCTTATTTCAATTTTATGCAACTTCAAACTATTTATA
Organism: Maratus speciosus; assembly: GCA_963932465.1. Classification (NCBI taxonomy): domain Eukaryota; kingdom Metazoa; phylum Arthropoda; class Arachnida; order Araneae; family Salticidae; genus Maratus; species Maratus speciosus. The sequence continues at coordinate 30,328,822 of OZ010799.1, read as the reverse complement.
ACTGGAATACTGATCACTAAAGTGATAAAAAGAGGATGACTGGTCATGTTTTGCTATTGACTTCTGCTTCTCTTATGACTCGCCGCCCGCCACTTGTAAACTCCCCCTCCAACTTAAATTAACTTTAAACTAATTTTGATAAAAATATGAAATGATTCAGAGTGAATAAACGGGAAATCCGCTCACCTTTCTCTTAAACGAATACGTGAAATCAAATGTTTAACTGGATCTATTTTAGACTGGAAATATACATTATTTCTGGAAACACTCAATTTTCTCCTGGAAATTTTAGTTTGTTGATCTAAGATAGTTGGACAGATTACCTGACATTAATAAATTTCGAAATACTAATATCCCACCTATAAGTCTTGAACATCGTCGGTTTCTTTAGCATAATCTAGTTAACCCTTTCCGTCGCGGAGTAATTATGTTCATAAACTGATAAAATGGACTAACACCAGAATTTATAAACTCATTTATTAGAAGATGCGAACTTGCCTATTTTCACGTACGTTATAAAAATTGATTAAATATTCTGGGTATTTTAGGACACAGCCCTCGAAATGGTTAAAATGGGAAATTAACATCGTCGATCAAAAAATAATCTTTGTCGTCTATCATTGCCCGTTTTAAACTTGACGATTATGATCCTTCTAATGAAACATTTTGCAATGTCTGCCATTAGATTACTGCAAATTGCATATTTGGAATGCTTTACATTTTCTGAAATTATGCTAACTAGGTTCTGCCGTATTTATCGGTGAAGTGCATAGTCACTGTCAACATAATTTTTGAACAGTCTTAAAATGTTTAGTTACTAGCGTTTGTACAGCATTAACATCGCAGTTCAAAACTCCCATTCTAGGGTCTTAGTTTGGTTATTTTTGAGAAATCTCAAAGAAATTTTTGACCCTTCTATTACCTTCTTGGGGGTGGATCTATGTGTTGATATAGCAATTGCTGTCATAATCGCTGTTGCTCTAACTTCTCCGTGCCCTTCAGAGCCTACGCTAATCGCGGAAAGGCTCTCAAACTAATGTAACCCTTTATGCCCGGTTATGCACCATTAAAATAATTTGTTATAAAATTCATTTAATACATCGATTAGTAGAGAAATTGGTACTCATTTTAGAATGTGTTTACAGAGCAGGTGGGGGCAAAAGATACGCACTTTCCATACATTTTCATTTTTAACACATTGGTCTAAACTTATGCAATGAGTGATTAAAATGTTAGATTAGAACCTTAGGCAAGTGCTAAATTCAACCCACATTCTGTCAAATTATAATTCTGCGAGAAATTGCAATCTTTAAAAACATTGCTCTGCGTATCTTTGCCCCATAGGTTGGGGTAAAAGTACGCTCTGGTGGGGCAAAGGTACGCAGTGCTGATTTTTGCCCCATTACTGTGGGTTTTTGCCCCATTTCCAATAAAACGAATGAGTTATGCAAAAACATTAGTAAATTTCACTAGTATGTATAGTTAAACTGAAACAGTAAGTTAAACCATGAAGAAAACAGCGTCTGCGAGATCGCAAATAGCAGTTAACCTCAAACTACTGTCTCAAATTATTGCATAAATACTGTGAGCGGTCTTAAAGACCCCTTGATCGTAGAATGAATAAAAGGGTTGACTGACTCATAAGATACTGTTTTTGCACTAAACTTTATGTAAAGACCTATTATAATAAAAGTTCTCATTTAGAAGTATTTAGCGATACTATTAAGTTTCCCCACGAATAAAATTAAACTAACATAAATAGTTAAATTGAAAATTACAAGTTAAGCTATGAAAAATGAATATAGCAGCAGTCTGAGAGACCGTTAACAGGAGTTAAGGGTTACGACTTTAAAACAAAATAGTTTTATGAAACAAGAATATTGATGATTTTTAAAAGTAGGCAAGTAGATACCTACGTTCTATATTAAAAAAACTTAACTAGAAAAATAAATGTAGTTAACTAGCTTATATTAGTTAAGTAATATTTTTTATACAATATAAAAAATATAACTTACCACGACGTAATTGTGGAAAGCTTTGCATCTAGATAAAACGATAAGGCAAAGCCCCGAATCTTAAACTTGTGGGTATCTTTGCCCCAAGACGGATGCGTACTTTCACCCCCATTCTGCAGTATTTTACTTAACCGGCTACCTACAAGTTTAAACAAATGCGATAGAGATAAACTATACGGCATTTAGAAGCATAGAGCTTTCGTTCTCCACGGAATTTGTGGATTTGTAAAAATTCGAAGTATTGTTAGCTAAACAAAGTGAAAATTTAAATATTATATCAAAATTCAAAAATTTAAACATACCTCATTTTCTTTGCACGGAGTGTTACTTTTTCATAAGGTTTGAACACACTACTGCACGGACCAAACTACTAGCGGTCATGATTGTAGAAATGTGTTTCATATTAAATCAGGCAGTGCATATTTTTGCCCCCGCCTACTCTATATGGTGTACTTTATCTTACTCCAATAGCATTATTGGTTGAACATGGCAAAAAGATGGATTTCCTTTTTCATTCGCATCTTTTGATTTCTTGACATTGAAAGATTGTGTGAAGAGTTCGGAATTATTCCTATATTTCTACTGCAAGAGCATTATATTTGTAGGTTTCCTAATTCTATGAAGTAAAGTATTTTAAATAAAAAATATTAAAGTTATTGCACAATCCCTATAAATGCATATTTAAATTTGGCAAAATCCCTGAATTTTTTTTTAAATCGTAAAGTAAATCTAATTTGGTTTCAAAAATTCATGAAATGCTTTAGAAAATAATTTTCATGAATAATTTGGGACATAAAGGGTTAATATGGGAGCGTTCTTTGGATATTTCGCTGACATTTTAGTTTTGAACTTCTTGTAAATACGAAATACCTTTTTTAGGTATTTATTGTAAGTTTACACTTATAATTTTTTTATATGCAGGTACTTTTAAAATCGGTTAGAACGGTTCTGAAAGTGAAACTATTCCCACATAAACTTAAATCGAAAGTACAAAAGCACGTTATATCGACCTCAAGTATCCTGTACAAAAATGTGAATGAGAACGGGAAGCCTAGACTTCTCCTATAGGTTTAACATTAGCGTTTTTCTCCGCATGATTAATGTAGGTTCTTAACTCGCGACATTTCAATTGTTTAAAGTTTCTTTACTGTAGGCTATTAAAAGGATCTCTTTTCTTCATGATTAGTTTTTCTTGAGCATAAGAGTTGTCGAGTGCGCCCAGCAATGCACCATACCAGATACAAATTGCTAAAATTTAAGCGGAGATTTGCCTATAGGCCGAAAAGAGGGAGTGGCATTTTCTGGAATAAAAGATTTTAGATCCGGATTTTTGTATGCTATTGGTTCAAGAATATTAAAATTAAATTGATGCGGCAAAAGTTGCGTGGTTGGTTGTCCCAGCATTCTCCATGTATTTTCAATCGGGCGGGATCGGATAGATCGCCAGTCGTCCGAAAACTTTGTTGATTATGAAAGTAAATATAGTCTGGAGCTTCAACCACTTTGAAGTTTAAAATCAAAGTGGTAACCATTTGAAGTCTTTTTTTTTTGGGGGGGGGGGGAGCACTTGGCGTGCTTAGAAATTTTTTTTTATATAAATGGATAAAAGTGGTCAAGTTCCAATAAATCTTATCTTTTAAACTTATCAACATCAGTGTTTGCGTTTTGATCTCGCCAAAAGTTTGAAAGCTATTTTGTGTAAAATGTGTTTATAATACCCGAAAACGTCTTAAGCCAGCTGAAGCATTGTGTTAAACCACTATGGAAGGACTTCAAATTCTACCAAATCTCTTTACAGGGATAATTTACGTAAACTTTTCTTCACCGAAATAAAGCAATGCTCTTAAATGTTTTAGCCAGGATTAGTTTAAAAATAAAACTTGTTCTGGTAATCCTATGTGAGAACTGATTGGTTAAAGAATTTTTCTTTTAACAGATCCAATATGTGATCCTCTTTATAAACTCCAGTGTGATGACGGTTCTTGCATTAAGAAGGGCTTATGGTGCGACAGTATAGTGGACTGCAGAGATACTTCAGATGAAAAGTACTGTAATGGAGGTAAGTACGAATATAGTGACCTACATAAAAAATAACTTCATAGATTTGAAAGCTCAAAAGCATTCATTGTAGCATTTTTAAATCTTCATACACAGGGGAGACGGCGGAATGGCGCCACCCCGCTTACTTAACAAAAAAAAAAAACTAACAGTAGTTTGATAAAGTTAATGCGCCTGCACTATAGCGGCCTAAAATAGAAACAAGTGCCTAAAGTGAGAATGATTTTGTTGTATATCGTTTGTTCTAGTGAAAAATTGTCTTCTCGTTGCTTATTTTGGAGCTTCAAATGAGTAGAGGTAACCACCTTTTTATTGTAAAATTAGGTACTTAAGATAATGACCTGTAATCTACATGCATTTGCCGACATTTTGATGCAATTTGTTGAACAAGTTCGGCTTTGCTAGGGGATTTCCACTATATTGCCCTCTCGGAGTAATGCCGCCACCATGGCAAAGGGTGACTTTTCCGATTTGAGTTAAATTGTAAGCTTAGCACTTTAATAAATCTAGCTTAAGGATCATTGTAATTATTCATTATTTCGCTAAATTATTGCTTTCTAAATATATTCAGCAGGTTATGAGTTTCCTTCTATCAATTTTATGTATTTACTAGGTCATCAAAGTGGCGTCATTACCCCGATATCCTGGGTAATCCCGCCACTGTACAGAGGTTGACTTTTTTATGCGTGCTTACTTTAGTTAAGATTACGGTTAAATTTAATCTGATACTAAAGATAATGATTCAAGTTTATAATTTTTACTAATAAAAAATTGAGGTGAAAAAATTTAAACTCCCTTAAGGTGTCGCCATTCCCCCGGTTTCCCCTATACAAAACCTTAAATGTTGTCTTGAAATGCTGTTGGCAACGGTTTTGCCACGATAACTTTGAAAATTATTTAAATACAGGAAATTCAACTATCTGAAATTTTCACGTACATGAAGCCGGGATGTAACGAACCTTGTGTATAGCGCACGCTCGGCTATATCGAACCGTAATTTTTGCTTAATACATTTTAAAATGCTATTTTTAATAACTTTCGTTTATAGATATAACTAGCATTTGCTTAGTCTTTAATTTTTGTCTAGTTTTCCAAAAGTAGTGTGAATTTAATTTACGGGGAGAAACTCTTCTCGGTAAAAGGACCATGTTTTTGTTCAGCGTAAAGGTATTTTATTTACCCCTTTTTTGTAAAATTAAAATAAGGAAAGTTTCTGGATAAATTAGACTTGAACATTTAATATAAATTTCAATGCTTATATTAAAGATAAAATTAACGTGGGAAAAAAAATGCCTTTTTATGACTGAACTTTGATTCGACTGCAAATAGAACATATCGGAAATTTTTACAGGCTTAACGTGCGCTTTACTAAACTAGTCTAGGCAACCTGTTTTTCGCTACTTCCGGGCAGATCTTGCATGAAAATTGTATTTTCAATGTTTCGAATTGTTTGAGGAGTAACACGAATGTTCAGGTAGTCTGATGTAATCTTTGCTAACTTGGGCGCATAATCTGTTACTTCTATCTACAAGGAAACATTGGATTCGTGAGAATTTTTAATTTTCGACGGATTTTGACGCTTAGGGGTCGGATCCCGAAAAACATGTTGCAAAATGTGCATGTGGCACAAATTTGTAGGCGCTCTATCTCAAGAACCAATGAACGGAATTTAATGAAACTTTACATTAAGTTGGTCCCTGATATAAATTGGTGTTGATTACTTTTTAATGTAAATCGCCCACAGGTGGTGCTGCTATGCTGCATTATTCACGATTCTCTCTATCTCAAGAACTAATGCACGGATTTTTATCAAACTTCAGATTCAGGTGTATCTTGAATAAATATTTCTGATTATCTTTTGGACGAAGATCGCGTGACAGGCGACGCTGCTAAGCTGCATTTTTCATGGTTTCCCAATAGATCATCTCTAACTAATGCATGGATTTTCAAACTTCAAATTCCATTGGACGTTGACATAAGTTACTGAATAGGTTTTAGTGTAAATCGCCCAACAGGTGTTACTGCTATGCTGCATTTTGCAGAATTTAGTTTGCGTGATAGTGATCTCTAGAACTAATGCACGGACATCGGATTGCCACTTTTGGTACTGTGATAGCAAATTTTGAGGTATCAACATATGAGATAGAAATTTTCCAGATTGTCACATCGGACTAGTTTTAAATATTCACGCACACCTTATATCGGCCCGTTGCTTAGGGCGGCTAATTCTAGGCTTATTTTCCACTGTTCCATTTGATTTATACTTCTAATTGCATAGTGAATATTTATTCTAGGTTTTGACAAAATTTCAGCAATAGTATTTAAATTTTCCTAGAAAATGGTAAACTATATTTTTGAGTCCAGTTGGTATTTTCCTTTTTCACCCTATTTTTCAAATTCTTAAACAAAATGCATAGAACACAAATCTTGTCAAACTACGTGTTTGCAATCTCTGAACTTTAAAGGCTGATTTCCTAGCGCAAAGCTAGGAATTTCCAACATTATCGCTGTCGAATACTTATCTCTTAACATCAGAGGCTCATTAAAAGATGCTTATTGTAGAATAGGGCGCCCATATTCATTGTTCATTTACAGGGACACGCAAAACTAGTTGCGGTACTGTATGAGCAGTAATTGCTGGGAGCACGTTTTCCCTTTTAGTAAGTTTTTAACAATTTTTTTTTTTACATTGCTCTATAAAAAATTTAATCGATCGCGTAGAGCTGCACAAAAGAATTGGAGCAAATTTCTGTTGACGAAAATCGAAGGATAAATTTTAGTCTGTTTAACTGAATTTAAATTTTCGCGTACTATGTAGTATATATTAATCCGTAGATCCATATACAGGGATGCAGAAAATTCAAATTTTCAGACTGTAGATGAGAATTGCTGTGTAGAACGTATTTTCTCGCGACAACTCCAACGAATGTTACTGGCACTGAACAATCGAGCTAGTCTTTTGCTCCGTGATACGGTGATATCTTCTAAATAGATCCTTGGTTCGAACCCAGCCGGCGCCATTTGACTCCTACAGCTGTTTAAATGTTAAGTTTTCCACATTTTCTTGGTCATCATTCTTCACCTTAGTTTCGCTACAGGTATTCTGAATGTGTTGGAAAGTTTCACAATCTGAGCTGGACTGAAATTTTTTTCTTTCAGCGATTCCGTGCCGCCAAATGATACACTTTGAATGCGACAACAAGCAATGCATACCAGCCTCTTCAGTTTGCGACGCATTCAAAGAGTGTGAGGATGGCTCCGACGAAAAGAATTGCAACAGTAAGTTCTAGAACTTTCTATCCCCGATTATAAATTAATGGCGATTTAAGGCTCCTGTCCCTGCCGGCGAAGGCACTCAAGAGCTAATCCTATGGGGAGGGATTTTTCTAATCTCGTTTGCATTTCGACACTTAATTTTTTTTTCATTTGACAGCCGAGATCAGTCTCTACATCTCGGCTTTTTTACTTTTGATTTTGGTTGCAGATATCTGTTAGAATGACTTTCATTTTCAGAACCGGTTTTGAAAGTCAATGTAACTTTATAAACATCTGCGACCAAAATCGAAAAAGTAAAGGTGCGCTGTAGAGACGGACCTCGGCTATCTAATGGAAAAAAAAATTGTCGAAATGCAAACTAAATATTGATAAATCCCTCCCCATAGCATTAGCTCGTGAGTGCCTTCGCCGACAGGGGCCTTAATCTTCCAAAGCAACTTTAAGCTTTTTGAAAGTGAATTAAATGTGTAATCATTTAATCTTTGAAATATTATTAAACCTTGTATTCGAGGAATATTTAATTCTACTTCGGTAATACTTTCTTAGTTTCAGTATTTCGTAGAATGAGTGTGGCCATACAAACTTTAAAGGGTACTTTTATTACAAGGCCTGGGCATAAGTCTTAAAATGATTTAACACCAACTATTATATACAGCCGATATTTATTCATTGATCAGTTTCGAAAATGTTATGTTTTTGAATTGTATTATATGGCGTATTTATATATAGAAATTGCTTTTGAATATCAATTAAATGGTGTAAATACTAAACTTGTGAATTTGATACATATATCTTTATGAAATAATTGCCGTTCTGAACTTTTTTAAATAAAGGTTGCCAGAAGCTATTTTTCTTTTCACGCCACATTAAACCTTCCTGTTCCCATGCCAAGCCCTCTAACAAAATTTAAGTATTGCGCGGCAGCGCAATACTTATTTATTTCCAGTGTCACTTCTCAATGTTAATTTAACATGGAAAAGCCTATGGAGATCGTAACTTTTTCATTTTTTCTTCCCACCTTTTTGTCCCTGATGCCACTCATTTTTAATTCTTTGTTAATTCTAATATTATAAATTCAAAGTGTAAAAACATTTGCCAGACGTCAGGATCAAAACGGATGCCTTTAATAAAATGCCTTTGCATATAGGTGGATTATAATCTAGAGTAAAATGGGCTAATTTTTATTTACATTATTCAAATATTTTTCTTAATTCCAAATTTCACTTATTTCAATGGGAATCAACGGACATCTTGTAATAAAATTTAACATTTTTCCTTCATCATTCAAAATCCGTAATAATTTGCTTATTTTTAGTTGAATGATTTTCACGTGAAACATGAAGCCGAAGAAACTGAGTTTTTTTCTTTTTTTTTAAGAATTAAAAAGATGAATATGACGTCATAGTGGAAAAAAATGACATTTTCAAGCAGATTTTTTAAGTTCAGATTGTAATTTTTTGACCAAACTACAACCTGCATTACTGCACTGGTGAAACATTTTGAATTATACATAGTAGGGCTGGACGATATCTGAAATTTAATATCGCAATATATCAACGAGTTCATATTGATGATATATCGCGATACCTCCCTTAAATTGTGCAAAAATAGAAATATTAATTTCGAAACATGAATGGTATAATAGCATCAATTTAAGTAAAAACAGATGTAGAGAGCAACGAATCAATATCTCATACCGATATGTTCACACAGCATCATTAAGTATATAGTATATTCATACAAAAAATATTTTAGAAAAGAAAATGATTGATATGTTTACTTATACTACTTGTTTCAAAGTATTTTCCTTCAAAAATAGTATATTTCCTATTCTTCCTACCCTATGCATTATTTATCAGTAACATTTTAACTATTTAATTACATTGCGAATAACTGAGAATTATAAAATAGTGTTGAATTCAGACACTTTTCTCCGGGAGGGATTTCTTTGGCTCCGGGGGGGGTGGGGGGATTGCACTTTTGACCATTGAATACACAATCTCAAATCTTCTGGGGGGACAACGCATTGCTCCGGAGAGGAATGTCCCCCCTCTCCGGGCCACCCCCTGAATTCAACACTGCAAACTAAAATAAAATATTCTCATTTATGACGTTGACGATTTTATTTTAATTAGCACAGGAAGAGAGGAAGCTTGAGGAAAACTAAAATTAAATGTCACATGTCACGATGATATACTTATTAGATTTCAGTAAATGATAGATGCAACAGAAATGTTGCTTTTCAATCTTTCTCTAAGGAATAAATTCATTCTTAAACGAAAAAAACTGTAGTTATATCTTCCTACCTATTTACTACAAAAAATAACATTGAAATATTTAAATATATATATATACTCAAATCACATTTGGGAATACTTTTATATTAAAATTTGTTTTTTGATAAATATTCATAGCTGAAAAATATCAAGACAGGATATACTAAATTCACTCGAGGAAACTTTGCTCTAAAACGACAAAGAAGAAAGAACGAGGTACAATATAACTATGCATTACTGACTGGGAAGTTCTTCTGGGAAGCAACCAATCATCACAGTGAATGACTGTTTTTATCTTGAGCTTTTCACCAACTTGTTTCTAACAAAAGGCGAAACTTTCCCATTAGCGGATTCTGATTGTTTGCTCGCAATCCGAGTATTTCAGCTGCTCGGGTATAATCTCGATGATAACCAGCTATCTTCTGGCGCAACGCCAATAACCAGCTGTATCAAACGCGACAACGAATACCCAGTCATGTTAATATTCATAATTTATCAATATCTGGAGTTATTGCAATACATGTAGTCCAACGACAGAAGAGCGGACGATAAGTGTTGTTCAGTATTTTACGCACAGTCGAAAGAAATCTAGGTTTATAGTGAAGGAAAGTATCACGATAATTGGAATAATTACCGAGATAATCCGCGGAAAAAGATTACCAAGGTAGATTTTCTATTTTGGATGAGGCAGGAAGTTGAAAGTTGAAGACATTGAAATAGAATTTTTTTTTCCGGGGCTTTGGCGGTGATCGCAAAACATTATTTTGAGTTTTGAGATATTTGACGATATTTTTTTTTCGGGGATAGTGTTCGTAATTGCAGTGCTTTCTAAACACTTATTTTATTGGGATATATCAAGAGTCAAAGTTCAGATATTGTTATTGCGATAGTTAAGAAATATCTATCTGTTGATATATTGATAAATAATCCAGCTCTAATACATAGGTAAATTGCATCACAAATTATGATGCGAAATCGCACAAATCAAAGCCTGATGATACCCTCCCATTAATTTTGCAATGTGTTTGTCTGAATGCAGTAGTTATTAAAAAACTTGGCATATTAAAAAAACAAAATTTATTTCCTAAATTGTTTAAGCCCGAGAAGGGGCATATAAAGATATCTCATTCAATTCGTTCTACATTTAATGTTAAATTTTTGTAACAAATAAGCTAAACCAATTGAACATTAAAAAATTGAAATTAATACCATATAATGCTTTAAACACCTATTTACTTAGATTCCGTTCAAATGAAATTGAAATAAATCTTGGACTTTTTCCATTTTTAAGTTGTAAATATTTGTACTGCAGATTTTGCATTGTTTATGACGATTGTACATAATATAAGGTACATGCAAAATACAAAACTTTAAAAAAATTCTAAGATTTATTTCGATTTCATTTGAACGGAATCTAAGTATATAGGTGTTTAAAGCATTATATTGTATGAATTTCATTTTTATTTTTTAATGTTCAATTAGTTTAGCTTATTTGTTAAAAAAATTTAACATTAAATGTAGAACGAATTGAATGAAATATCTTAATATATGCCCCTTCTCGGGCTTAAACAATTTAGGAAATTGTTTTTAATTTGTTCTGCAAATTAGGTTTTTGTTTAATACTATTTAGAACTGACTTTCAGCTGCGTCTTAACATAAAGCCGATATAAAGCTTATAAACTTTTCCTTTTTACAACATTTTGGATGAGCAAACCCGTCAAATTGTAATCGGTTGACCAGTTAAACTTGGACAAGATTTTTAATGGCTCTAAAATTCCTCTCGAGACAAATTTAAACAGTGAAGATTCATTGCTTGGATATCGAGACGGCAAGATAGAGACCTCATGCAAATCTAATAATTCTCCGAATAACTCAAAATTTGCTTCGTTAATAACTTCAAACATATCGCATTTTTATAGAATAAAACTTCTTCAGAAACATCTTTAATATGTGGTATAAAGATTTAGACTATGTATTTGTTTATCCTACATTGCAAGAATTTGCCTTTTTAAGGCAGCGTGGTATTCTAGTTAACTGTTAATGCGGCTCTTAAGTGCAAGTACTGGGTGTTTTAAAAATTCGGTGTGAAAGTAAAACGCTATTAAATGTATGGGTCTGAGAGATGCGGTTTAGATGTTCAGCGTGGTACTGGATTTTGTGGGACAAAAAATAGTTATCTCCACAATAGTGCGCTACTGCAGATAATTCCATTGAAGTTAAACTAAACTGGCTATTTATGAAATGGTAAGATTTTGTGATATGGGGGCCTTTTAGCTATATTGCCTTAAAAATGGAAAATTTCTCCTTTTCATTAAGTTGCTATAAAGGATTTCCCAATAAGATTGAAACATTTAAAATTTATCCTTTTCAGGATAGTAGGCTGGTGTTTGAAATAAAGTAAAGATTGTCTATAATCCTTCCATTTTCAGGTTTTTAATTTGACTATTCGGAAATATAAAATTTTTGTCCAAAAATTGTTACTGCTTAAATATCTCTAATATCACAACGGAAAAAATAGACTAGTATAGCATTCAGTGCCATTTAAAACTCCATTGTATTAGTTGTGGCCGAGAGGTTCTGCTCTCGAAGCTGGTAGACGGGAGGTGTTGGGTTCGATCCCAATCGCGCCCGTCGACCTAATCATTCGGAGTTTTCGTGGTTTTCTTCGAACCTTGGATTTCCAAGCGTTAATATGGGTTAGGTTCCCTTAGAAAGACCCCCACGAAAGGCACTCCCCCCTGGGCCTATATCCCTCGAGCAGATAATTGGCCGTCAAAAATCAACCAACCAACCATTGTATTAGTTAAAATTAGGGGCTATTTGCAAATTTCTCCTTTATTGGACAATGTTAATTAAAAGAAAAGGAACAAATCTAATTTCATAGGCAGAAATGGTGTAGTCTCTTAAATCCTAGAAAAATAAAACGGATTTTTCAAAGAAGTTTCTGGGATCTTCAGTACAATACGGTGCTCTTTAATGCTTCTAGATATCTAATCCTTTGCCATTATTTCTATAGCAAACATTGTTTAAACTAGATAATAGCTTGCTTTTTTTTACTGCAGAATTCGATAGATGGTCTTCATTCAAAACTATTTTAAGTAACTATTTAGAAATACAAATATACATATTTTTGTAGCAATCTATTGGTAAATCCCTAGCTGCAACACATCTTGTTTTAAAGATTTCTAATGGACAAACTTTTACTATAGGGGTTGTAAAAATTTGTACTGGAATAATGGAAGGACTTTCATTAACGGATCTTATTTCCTGTCTTTTTGAACACTTGGTATACATCACCCACTTCAACATTTAAATTAAGTTTTCTTGATATGCCTGGTATTTACGTACATCAGGTGTTCTATACGCAATAATTGAAGACTGTTTCTATGCTTTTATATGAAGTTTTAAATGTCTTTGTAGGTATTGATCAGAATATGCTGTTTTTATAAATGTAAATTTAATGCAATGAATCTTAAGTTGCCATCAGATTACTCTTCCTGTAATGTTTAAGGCAACCCTTTGAACTAATTTTCCATGAGAAATTTATACTGGATGCGATATACGTACAATGTTTTAGCCGCCATTCATAAAGTTGTACTATGAACAATTTCACCCACCATAACCCAATCGAAGATGGATTGGTTGATTACGGTCATCTTTTCAGCAGAAAGGCTGAACAACTTCCGTTTAAAAGGGAATCTGACTCTCTACAAACATCATGTCAGAGTTGAGATTCAAACCCAACAGTGCCCTGATAGCCAGCTTACTAATAACTCTTAATGCAAGATTTATTTTTCTGGGAAGACATCAGTTTAATTATACCTGATGTAAATTTAATGCATGGGATCACATGTCGTGTCCCTTCAGAGTTGCGTAGCTAAAATTACTCAATTATACTTTATACTTTAAAGTTTTGCACGGAACGATAACTGTTAAACTCTGTAAGGTAGTAATTCCGAGAACTATTAAACAAATTATAAATATTCGGAAAAAATGCCAGTCAAGCACATTTCAAGTAATATCGAAATGTGTTATAGTCGGTCTCAAAAGTTAAAGCACAAGCATAAAATGTTTTTTTAATTAAAGCTAAAATAAACAGCATTTTTTTTTTATTTGTGTATTTCGCAAACTTATTTAAATGATATCAAAAGTAGAAAAATTTTAATTGCATATTTGTAAAAAAAATCTGTTTTGTTTAATGAAATTGTCTCAAGTTTATGCACAATGGCAAAAACATTTTATCACCTTTGCAAAACTATTGCATACAAATTATTTTTCCGTGATTTTGGATTAGTTCAAATAAACGCTCGTCCATCGAAATTATTAGTTTTTGTAGGGTTTCTGGTGGCAAATAGTACCATGCTTTCTCATGGCGTTTTTGAATCTTGTATAAAGTCATACTGTATTCCATTGCTGTAAACCTGACGGATTAAATTGCCATAGACATTCTCAATAGGGTTTATGCCAGGAGTTAAAGCTGGCGAGCCAAGAATTTTAAATTTTCTGCGAAACCCACGGTTATGTAGTATATGTACATTGAGGCATTGCCTTGTTCAAAGATCCATCCAGGAACCCCCAAAATGTCACCGAATGGAAGGAAATATTGGTTCAGCGCCTCTTTATATTTTTTGAGAATTTTGTCGTCTTTTTAGAAAATTCAGAGGTCGGGCTGTTGAAGCCAAACACAAAGTTAAAAAAAAAAAACTTCCTGCCAATATCCCTGTTCCACCCATCAGGGCCATCAGAGTTCCATTTTCTCTCATCACTGAATAAAACAGTAAGCAGTTTGTCCCCCGTAGGACATGTTTTTTAGCCAAGTTATTCTTGCTTGTTAGTGGTGTAGTTTGACACATGATTTGCAAGACATTTTCTTTTGATGTATCTCATTCTTTAATACGTGTATCTACAGTATCTTTGGACACCTGTACACCGAGATTTACTTTTAATTTGCTGTATGGTCATATTTTATCTAAACGGAATATCCGTATTCTGCTATCAGTCTCAACAAACGTCATACGTGGTCGCCCATATCTTGGTTTCCGGTTGAAATTATTTCTAGAAATTGCGCGATATACATTGCTTTGATAAATTAAATTTTTGAAATTTATGAAATTGTTTGGTTTTTAAATTGGAATCGCAGAATTAATCTCTCCTTTTTGTGAATTCTTTACCCGTCGGCATTTTTAAAACTAGCAGAAATTATTTTCACTTTTATATTTTTATAAAATTGAAAAATGACGTCATACAACCTCATTGCACTAATCGAATCCCGTGTTTCTAAAACTTTGCATAGTGCTTTTGAGGCGGTGTTTCTTTAAGAAAAGTAAATCTATTTTATCCGACAAATTGTTTATTTTATTTGATTTCGATTAAATATAGGGTATTTATTGTAAATTGGCTTCCTATATTATCTTCAATTATCTTTAACCATATTTGGGGAGTGCATAAACTTTTGAGTTGGACGATATAAGCTCCCCATTATAACAAATCTGAAAAAAACGGACTTCACGGCCTTATCACACGTAACATACATCACCAAAAGACCAATAGAAAGCTTCAGATGGTCAAGTCTAAGTTACACTACGCATTTAAGGGTTAAGTGGAGAAACAGGTGGAACAGCAAGATTTTCCAGTGGAAGAAATTGGCGAACGGCAGAAAGTCTAGCAATTTGATCAATTAAAGAACGATAAATAATGAAAATCGGCAGTCAATTAAATTTAACTTTCTCAAAGATAACTGGACCCTTTTTGGTTTGTACGCGCAGAAATAAAGTTCTCTCACGAGTTCTCTTGTTGAATCTGATAGCAACTTTAAATAAGAGTTTGATAAAGTAAATCTATTTAAACAAAGTGTTCTCGTTTAGGTTCTACAGGGCTAGAGTATGACACTTCCATTGCTTTCAATAAATTGTCCCAGAACTTCAGCTTGGCTACTCCAAAGCTCTTCGCCAGTGCTGATGAAATTGCTGTTGACGAAGCTGTCAAATATTTGCTGAATATAAGTTCAGACTACGGTTGGGGTGCATTCACACCTCGAGCTGTTATTGCTCTATCGATGGCTAGTCGAGTATCTCCGATCGCAAGGAAAAACAAGCAAATGATGGTGAAGCAGTTAAATATTCATATTATTAAAGACTTAATGAAGTAAGTGCATTTAAAGTTTTGTCCTGATCAAAATTATCCACCCGGCCCTGACGTCCTGTTAATAGTACATGTCTTTCATAGTTTTATCTTGAGTATTTTTAATATAGCATCTAATAGCGAGTCTAAATACTTCACTTCATTTATGTTTAAGCATTTAGTAATTTTAACGGACATTTTTCGCCCAGTTGGAAATTTACATCTAATATGATTTAATGTTTCTTAATTATCTTTAAACTGTTAACATTTCTTTTATTTGAAACATGTTTCACTCTTTAAAATTAAACTGGGGACTAGTTTTGCAAGCTAATAGTGATTTAAACAATTTTAGTGTTTTCGTATGTTTAATCTTGTAATATACTTTTCCAAACGTCTTCAAAAAAATTTTTGGACATTGGCATATGAAAGTACAACTAAACTCATTGGGTTCCCACAGGGAGGGCGCAATCATCGATAAACGGAGCGGTTGCCCAGGGCCCCGTGCCAAATGGGGCACGAGCCTCTCGAGCACTTTTTCTGCAAAATATTTCTACTCCAAATTTAAGGAAAAAAAAATCAACTTTAATTATTAAAGTCAAAGTTGATATTGTCAGAATATACCGTGATACTGTAATTGTAACCGTTCAATAAATGTAATTGTAACAGTTCAATGTAAATGATAGACGTTTTTCTGAAATTAAATTATGTACACTAAATGTGAATGTAGATTTCATAAGTTTTATTCATATTATATATTCTAACATATATAAATTTTTTTTAACTAATTGTACTGGTTAGTATTGCAGAATACGTTTGGGAGGAAAGGGGGGGGGGGGGGCTTTGCCAGGGCGCCGCGCGTCGTTGCGCCGGTCCTGGGTTTCCGTGAACATTCGGTAAACTTAACTTTTGTGATTTGGATACCTACTTTTAATTTTACTAGCGCAAATTTTTCTGCAAAATAGAAAGAGAATTAAGGGCCGAAAGAATTAGCCTCGCAGGAGGAGCCAGGAGACTGAAATTGTCCCCTCTGAAATTTGGTATTTCAGTTTGTCATCAAGTCTCATTTTAAAATTTCAGAAATTTCACAAGCTTAAATAACTAATTGGATTAAAATAGAGAAGAGTTAAATAAGCACATCAATTAAAGAACAGAGCCGAAAGCGAGCGAAGTTTCTTTTGAATCCACTCTTATCTGCCGATGAAATGAACTTTCACACCAGAGGCTTGGTGAATTTCAATAAAACTTGCCTCAAACATGGATCTGAGAAAGGTGGAGGCAATGTGGTTGCTTTAGAATTTAGATCTGTAACCCGAGTAATTAAAGGTCAAAATTTGGATTTAAACGTTCTGAGGAACAATATTCAGTAATCGGGCTAGGAGCTACCGCGATGTATTAGCGCCGGTCGCAACTCTCAATCGCTGCCAATAACAAGTTACTCGCCTGTCTTTGATATACTGAACGCTCCCAACTATGGTTGAGATTGCAAGTTTCCTTAGTGTTATTTTTCAGGTTTATTGTATGGTATACGCTTAAACCTTTCCCGTACAATGATTCCTTCAGTTTTAAACATGTCTGGCTCTTAGATTTTAAACTATCGGTTTCTTTGAAATTTGCTTCAAATTTCACTTTATAGTTTTTACTATAAATGTGACTGCAAAATTAAACATTCTAATGTAATACTCAAACGATTTGCGTTCTTTTTAAGCAAATTACTGACCCAGTTAAGTAGGATGTAGGGAAGGACGGTAGTTGGATAAAACTATCAATAAAAATCTTCAGTGGAAGACATCTGGCAAACCTAGCCCTCCATCCTCCCAAATAAGTTTTCGCTTTACAATTTTTTTCGGCGAGCTCATCGTATTCAACCTCCCTTGCCGGTGGTCTTCAGCAGTCGGGCTTAACATTGCCGTAGTGTGCATATGCATCGGCCATTATTTACAAGGAGATGAATAATTTATACTATTTCAGTGATAGTTTTTAATTGGGTATTCTGAAGAGCTACATTTAGTTGCGGTACGATAAGGTGTGAATTAAAAACTAAGCTGCTGCTTTTCGGTTAGATACTTGATTAAGCCTTATTTTCAGAAACCTTGTTATAGCAACCTTCTAAAGGTGAAACCCATATAAGTAATTTAACTAATCTTAAACGTAGGAATGACTGTCGGTTGTTTCTCAGCTGCGCACAAGATCGCTTTATTTTTGGTCCTCCCTCCACCAAACAAAGTTTTGTGCACTCTCTACTTTGAAAATTTTGGTGGAAGTTTAATGCTAAAAATGCATTTGTAACGTTTTCGTATCTGTTTTGACATTGTAGTATAGCTATTGTGATCGGTTGCTATAGAGGTCTACAGAGACCGCTAGATTAAAAAATGAATTGTTAAATGAATTGTTTCTGTGCTGAACTTTATATACAGGACTATAAAATTAACCTATCTGGAAGCCTAGTTTCGTTCGGATTCTTGGTACTACAGCTATAAATTTCTGTATCTACAACTAGACAGCAGCTAAAGCTATTGTGATCGGCTTATGGGACCACTTGGCCTCAACTTGGGACTCAAAAGATCTAAATGGTTAGAATTTGGAGGATACTGTTGCTGTATAGGACTGCCTTTATTTAGACTATAATTAAAATATTCTTCAGAAGTTTCTAGCTGTCATACCAGAGCTTCAAACGCAAAAATCTAATCTGTAGTTTCACTGAAAGTTCATCTCCAGAACTTTTGATCAAATATTTTTAACTTTTTTTTAAAAAATTAAGTTAAAAATATTTAAGTTTTCAAATTAATGTTTTAGACTCAACTTTTATTTGCAACTGGCAATAGTACAAATAAACAAAATGGCTGAAAAGTGAAATGCTTGCAGTTGTGTATAAATAGTATTCTTGAACACTTGGAAAAAGGTTGTTTATTTTGCATTTTTTTAATGAATGCATGTAGTATAATGGTTTACAATAGCCTTAAAGCAACGTTCTTGATAATAACGCATGCACAATAGTCTTGTGTTGTCATTGTCACGTTTTTGTGCATTTTTATTTCAAATAGTAGGTAATCCGTTCGATAAGTTTTTGAAAATGCTATCAAAAGAGAATACATAGTTATGTAATGTGCGTTCATTCTGAAATTTACTAGTTCGACAGTTTCTTAAACGTTTATTTAAAAAAAATTAGTCATTCCGTCACGTCAAATGACAGTTAATAACTTCAACCCTAGTACAGATAGGTTTCTCTACATTTTAATTTTGTACTGCTTATACATCATACTTAAGATACGCATTAAATCGATTTAACGAATGCCGAATATACGAATGATTTAATGTTTTCAGAAAGTATTATTGGCGACATTATAGCTTCAAAACTATTCTAATTGTATTTTAGAAAGCTAAATTGAGTGTTGCCGAAAAGAAACACCCGACATTTAAGGGTTACGAGTCTCGGGACTCTTGGTGCAAAAAAAGGTAATAGGACTATTTTCAACATTTAAGGTCTTAAAATGTAAGATTTAAAAACCCAACTTTATTTGGGATGAAAGATGTGTTCATTGCACGTATTTAAAAAAAATTAAGATGCAGAATTGGTATTTATAGGGGGCTCCAAACTGTCGAACATTTATCGAGCAGAAATTTGGTATGACAGCTTATGCACAGGATTAAAAAATGAATTTTACAACTGGAATGAAATTTTGTGCCTTATCCTTCAGTTTGTAATAATACCCTGAACATAAATTTGTATTAAGCATTTTTATATTCATACAAAGTTGTATTTAGCTAATGCAGAATTTTGAATTTCAAAATACAGGTATTAACACCTAAAGATTTTTGAAGAATGAAATTTTGGGTTCAGTTTAGACTAACATGTTTCATGAACATATTCTTAAGTTTTTGAGGTGGTGCGCGTTATGCTCAAACGTCATTTGGAGAAAAGGGACTTCAAAGTTTTGGAAATACAGTCTAACTCTGTTAAGACGCGTTTCAAGGGAGTGGGCAAAAGTCGCGGGATCGCGTATTAAACGTGATTGGTATATCTTGCAGGAACTAGGGTTATTCACATCTAATCGTGCAAATGAACTTTAGAATTTCATTTATGTTTACGGCCGAAAATTGTATCTTTTAGGTATATTTAAATTAAAATTGAATTCAAATTTAACTCATTGTTTCTTGTTATAGAACCAAATGGAGTAACTGAGAATAAATAATGAATTCAAACGGTTTTATTAATGACTAGCAAACCCCGCGGCTTTGCTCGCGTAATAGTTGAAATATGCTAAGTGATATTTGCATGAATATTTTTTATTAGAACACTTTTTGAAATAATTCAAAAATTACAAATTAAGCCACAGTTTGACTAAACTTCATTATAAAAGTGCAATAGACAGAAATGAGATTTTAATTAATAAGAACTAAAACTAATTCCAATTAAATAATAACTTAGAAAGTATTTTGAGACTTATGTTCATTTCATACGCTCACTTCAGTATTCATTTGAAGTTTTGAATTTTTTAGAAGCCATCTTAACACATTTACATCTTAAAATTAACTGTCATGTCAAATTCCAAGCTTCTTGTCTAACAGTCTAACACCTCTCTGGTGTTAATGGTACCAACATGAAATGCTGAAACAGAGTTGAAATAGAATGTCTCGAAAAATGATTAAACAGACTGTCACCATTAATTTGCCAACATTAACTTTGAAATCGGTTGGTATTTCTTAATATTGTATAGAAAACGGAATTTAGATGTTTTTAAAGGCTTTCTTGTTGTTCCTGCCAAGCAGATGGTAGTAACACCGGCATAAAATATAGCCTGAATAGAATCGGGGACTATCACTCTTGATTCGCAATCAATAACTTCTGCAATCGGTTTATAATTTCCTGAGATTCCATAGAAATCTTAATTTAGGGCTCTTTTAGAATGCTTTTCGCTCCTTCCCTTCGCTTCACCCCTTTTTAATTTTGAATTTATTTTCGACTGTACTTGGAGGACATTTATATTTTATAAGTAACTACCGGGCTATATTTAAAATTTCTAGCCTCTTCAGCTCGCATGTATCGCAATTTAGAAAGTTTTTTGTTCCTGCAACCCTCGACATAAAATATAGCTTATGTTTGAGCAGGTTCTATCACCATCAATTTGCAACCATTATGTTTGAAATCGGTTTCGTATTTCATACGATTGCATAAAAATCGTAATATAGAACGCTTTTCGCTCACTTCATCCTTCTAAATTTGGAATTTTCCTTCAACAATCCTTAGAAAGCATTTGCATCTTTGAAGTACAGTATAGGATCCATTATCCAGAATGCTTGGGACCTGAGATATTCTGGATAAGCGGTTTTTCCGTAATTCGGAACACTTTACTATAAATGTTAAGAATAGTATAAAATAACGTATGAAATGAATAATATATGAAAATACATAGTTATAAATTAATTTAACTTATTTACAGAAAAAAACCCCTAAATTACAATTCAAATTAGCATATAAGAAGAGAGCAGAATCCTTTGATTTGTTTTTTTTAGAATTTTTAAGATTGGTTGCTTATAGTGTCTTTTGCACTAATTGCTTCTGTATACTGCCATGATTTGCTTTTTGTGGGAGTAGCTTGCTTGTTGCATTCCTTAAATCAGTTCAGTTGAGAAAAATTAATATAGCTCATTTGAAATATTTTACCCTCTCATTCTGCTTGCCATCAGCTTCACTTCTGTTAGAAATATTCCTTGGCATTATGTCACAAATCTCACTGCCAGTCATCTGATCACTTACAGGAGTATCATCATCAGCAATTAGACAATCTTCTATTGGTTTTTGATCCAACAATTGAGCTTCTGAACATGAAAGCTCTTTAGCTTAGTACAGCAAATCTGTAATAATTTCTTTCTCTTTTTTTAAATTTTAAAGTCTTCGACTTCATGCTCATTCACGCCATTAAAAAATATTGCAGGTTTTTACGTTTTTGAAAAGAGAAATTATTTTTCAGTTATTTTGCATTCCGGATTTCGGAGCATTCTGGATACAGGGTTTCCGGATAACGGGTCCCATACTGTAATTACCATTCCAAATTTAAAATGTTAGACCGCCCTCAGTAATACAAAAACGCTATTTAGAACATATTTTGCTCCTGTAACTCCTAGGTGGTAATGACAACAACGTAAAATATAGGTTATATTGGAGCGGGGACTGTCACCATCAATTTGAAACCATTACTTCTGAAATTGGTTTATATTTCCGAGATTGCGTAGAAATTGCTATTTAGAATGTTTTTACAATGTTTTTCGTTCATTTTCACCCCTTTAAATTTCAAATTTTTAAGGTACTCTTCCCAGAGATCATTTACATCTCATATGTAATTACCATGCCAAATTTCAAG
This sequence comes from Maratus speciosus, assembly GCA_963932465.1. Classification (NCBI taxonomy): domain Eukaryota; kingdom Metazoa; phylum Arthropoda; class Arachnida; order Araneae; family Salticidae; genus Maratus; species Maratus speciosus. Next base: position 30,306,718 of record OZ010799.1, on the reverse strand, counting down.
TTGCTAACCACTTCAGTATCACACAAATCACAATTTAGAACGCTTTTAAAAATGCAACCGCAAGGTGGTAGTGACGACGACATGTAATAGATCCTATATTGGAGCAAGGGCTGTCATCAATTTCGAATCATTACTTTTGAAATCGGCTGGGTACTTTCTGAGATTGCGTAGAAATCACAATTTAGAGGGTTTTTTAGAACGTTTTTCGTCCATTTTAACCCCTCTTAATTTTCGAATTATTTAGGAAAAGTTCTTAGAGATCATTTATACCTTATAAGTAACTACCATGCCTAGTTTAAAGTTGCTGGCCGCAGCAGTATTACAAAAAATGCAATTTAGATCGTTTTTTGCTCCTTCAACCTCTTTGGTGTAGTGACACCGACATGAAATATAGTCTATGTTGGAGCGAGGGCTGTCACCATCGTTTTCACACCATTATTTTTTAAATCGGTTCAGTACTTCCTGGGATTGCATAGAAATCGCAATTAGTTTTTTAGAACGCTTTTCACTCATTTTCACCACTTTTAAATTTCGATTTTTTAGGAAATGTTCTTAGAGATCATTTGTATCTTATAAATAACTGATCTGCCTAATTTCAGGATTCTAGGCCTTTCAGTAGCAGAAAAATCACAATTTAGAATGTTTTTTGCTTCTTTAACGCCTAGGTGGTAGTGACACCGGCATGAAATAGAGCCTATGTTGGAGCAAGGGTTATCATCAATTTCGAAACATTACTTTTGAAATAGGTTGGGTACTTTCTGAGATTGCGTAGAAATCGTCATTTAGAACGTGTTTTAGAACTCTTTTCGTGCATTTTCACCCCTTTTAAATTTCGAATTTTTTAAGACTTGTTCTTAGAGATCAGTTATATCTTATTAGTAACTACCATTCCATTCCAAATTCTATGTATCTGGGCCCTTCAGTAACACAATCGCGATTTCGAACCTTTTTTTGCTCCTGCACCCCATTTAGGGGTAGTGGCACTGACATAAAATGTAGCCTATATTGGAGCAAGGGCTATCTCCATCATTTTGACACCATTATTTTTTAAATCGGTTTTTTATTCTTGAGATTGCGTAAAATCGCCATTTAGAACATTTTTTTAGAACGCTTTTCGTGCATTTTCACCCCTTTTTAATTTAGATTTTTTTAAGAAATGTCCTTAGAGATCATTAGTATCTTATAAGTAACTACCATTCCAAATTTCATGTTTCTAGGCGCTTTAGTAACACAAAAATCGCATTTTTAGAACGTTTTTTGCTCCTGCACCCCCTTTTGGCCAGTGGCACGGACATAAGATATAGCCTATGTTCTAAGTTGGAATAACACCATTTTGATACCATTACTTTTGGAATCGGTTCGATAGTTCCAGAGCTTACCTCCTACAAATAAACAATTTTTACCTCTTTATAATATTAGTATAGATTAATATGCTGCAACCGAAAATTTCCTGCTAGACTTTTTTAAAAGCTAAAAAAAAAAACCTTTTTTGAAGCACTTGTTAAAATCCAATTTAGTACTTGTGATAATGAGTACAGTTATATTCTGTCCTTTTAACTATCCTTATTAATATTTGTGTAAAAACATTTATCATAGCAAGGAAAGAAAACAAAACTAAACCGCAGTCGTATTAACCCTTTAAGAGTTTAATTCGTTTGCCTATGTCATGAAACATAAGGATATAACGTATATCTAAAACCTCGCTACCAATAGGTATACTAATCTTTAATCATAATTTCATGACATATCAGAGTATCCTGAATTAGTCTCTCTACTATAGTAAAAACACGCACGAAGCGACAAAGAATGCTAGGACGCGGATCAAACAAGAATAGCAAGTGTTGCTAATTTAGCATTTTTTTAAGGTAGATTTCGTATGAAATACTACCTATTAGGATCGTTCCTATGATGGAATTGCTGAAATTTTTGAAGATCTACACCGATCATGACCCCCAGAACCCAAAGCCACCCTCAGTAAAAAAACTTGTATCACTTTCTTCTGGACACGATAACTTTCGTAATTCTGCACCAATCTCTTCCAAACTGATACATAAAATGAATGGGCATAAAATCTCGGTCAAGTTCGTTAATCGGCAAAATCGGACAAGGGGGTGGAAATAGGGAGGGGTTTTGTGAAAACCGAAAAAACCCATAACTTAATTTTTGTACATATCAAATCAGTTTAAAGTTTTTATTACTTCTAAAAATAGAGCCAAAATTTTATGTATCGCAGATTTTTGATAAAGTTAAAAATGGGCTCAAGGGGCGCAAAAAATAAAGGTTTTAGGAGGAAAAATCCTAACTTCGTCAATTCTCATGATATATAAAATCCAATTAATTTTTATTAAATCTCAACATTATCTACAACTTTTATATTAAGTTTTTGATAGGACCAATTCGTACCGTAAAAAAATAAACGAAAACAAAGGGGATTTGAAGAAAATCCACAATTCCGTCAATTCAAGATATAAAATCCCCATGAATTTATCTTAATATTGTCTACAACATCTATATAGACAAGTTTTGGATAGGACCAATTCTTGCAGCCAAAATAAATTAAATACATAGCGGTTGAAGAAAAAAATCTTAGTAAGGGTGTATTCAAATCCAAACTGCTTATTTTCTGACTCATTTTACAATTCATTTTTGCTCTCAAAGGCTTCCAATTGGTACGTTTTCTTACTCAAACTATATAATGTACCGTAATGGTAGATTTTTTGATAGAGGCAGAAATATTTTAGAAAATGCTGTTAAAAAGGGCATTTTGAACCGAATTTACCGAAGCGGATTGGGTTGGAAAAATCATTGTATTAAGTATGCACTGAAATCCAAACTGCTTATTTTCTATTTTTAAATTCATTTTTGCTCTCTCTCATTTAATTGTTATATTCGTTTATACAGAAACTATAATGTACCGTAATGAGATTTTTTGAGGCAGAATATATTTCAAAAAATGTCAGTGGGCATTTTGAACGGAATTTCCCGAAGCGATGGTATTAGAAACTAAAAATATTGTCCTTCTGAGAAAATAATTGTTTATATCAAGTTTTAATTGAACAAAAATAAAAACGCAGGTCGCTTATAAATCTCTTCAAAAAATCACGTCAGCAAGTTTCATATTTTTTGTATTCAAAATGAATCTGGAATTATGCCAGAAAATTTAGAGCTGTTGAGCATGGAAAAGTTCTTTGAATACCGCCCGAACACGATTCTGATAAAACCAGCTATTGTATAAAAATGAATTAAAAACTCGTCAAAAGCGGCCTTATACTAATTTTACAAACTAAATCATGATTAGAGAAGTCCACTTCAAGAATTTCATATTTGACTCCAAAATCTACCTTTGCCTGTAGGCCGGGCCGGCAAGGATTTTTATTTTAAATTCAAATATCTGCCACTGTTTCAGATTAGTAATGTTCGCCTTAATCTGTTATTGAATAAAGTAAATATTACTGTTCGTAAGCAGCGTTTTGTATTTGAATATAAAAAAAATCTGGTAAATTGGCAACACTGAAGACAAGGAACCCGCATCTTGATCAAAAAATTCGCGTCTTAAGCGTGGTTTTTTTTTAAATCTCAAAGGCCCGAAAATCCCTCGCGTATTAAACATGATATTGTTGCATTAACCGTATGGGCGATATTCAAAGGGCCGTAAAAAATCCGCGTATTAACCGGGTTCCACTGTACCGCTTCTGCTAATGTGCGGGTGTAATTATATAATATAAGCCATAACTTCTGTTCTAATGAGAATTTCAAGAAAATATCAATAGTCGGAAAAGATGGGAATTTAACATCTCGCAATTTTAGATTGTTTAAGGAGTCAAGAGGAAAAAAAAATCTATGAAATTATACAAATGTGTGCTTGGAATATTCTACTTATGACGAGAAACTTTTTCTGTTAACATTTTGGAAGATTCTTTTAAGGGAAGGTGCTACTTTCAAAAATGTAACTTTTGCATCCCGTGTGCAGATCAACCTTAAAATAGTTTCAGGACATTTAAATTTCTTGCACTTTTCATAGCGCCGCTCATTAAATGTAACTCTATTGTAAAATTTTACTTTCTGGAAATTGTTTCAAACTGGGCGACATTTTTATCGACAACTATTGGATCGATTTCTTTTATTTAAAGAAAGCAAATCCCTTTTTTGGTGCAGCTTATAACTCAGAAAATGGCAATTTTCATTAAATATTTCTAGGGCTCGTAGAAAGAGAAAATGGTGGTCATTTGAACATAGGTCACTTTTTCGCAAAGTTAAATATTTTTAAACTAAATTGTATAATCTAAAGCGAATTTACCCTTTCATAATATGGTGACCAAATTTGCTTGTGACCGGAGAAAAACGGTTACCTGCTTAGAAGTCCGTGGTACGCATCTGTAGTCTCTTTTTTTTTGTGCTTAATTTAACGCTATCGCGGACAAACCCGTGTGTAAATACGTTCACTAACATTCAGGTTTTGCTGCAATAGCATTAATGTAATTCTATAGATTTAATATTAATACATCAGTGAATAAAACTCTACAGGATTACATTCATATTGTTAATTTCTTTATGTAACGTTAAATCTCTTAGCATTTAAAACAATGCAGGAAACATAGCAAATTTGCCCCTTTTGCTAGACTGCCAGAGGGTTAAAAAGTCCAATAATGCAAAAAGCCTGAAAGATCTTTTGTAACCGAAAAGATCGTAAATTTTAGGCCGAAGTAGGACCTCACCTTAATTTATCTTCGAAACATTAAGACTTGCTCAACACAGTGAGGTCTCTGATACACTTACCCAATTACCGATTAAAACAGTTTGTAAAAACCTATTGCAGTCTATGGCTAAACATTTGCCTTCTAATTTCAGGAATGAAAACACTACCTTGAGCAATCTTGCACTCTACATTAATGCCTTGTATGCGACGTGTCAAGATCCTCGTAACTTTCAAGGGATGGACTTGGTCGCTCGCCTGAGGAGGGAGACTGACACTGCAGTAAAGTCCAAAACTAGCATTCCGCTGGTTTTTTTGACGCTATGTTTATCAAACGCCACTAAGTACGAAGATAATCTCCGATTAACGGAGTTCTACAACTCCAGAGATCTCGGAAGGCGAACAGGTATGTTAAATATGGACTAAACTCTTTTTTTCTATCTGAAATCCATATTTTTCAAATACGCGATAGCTATTTTACCTATTTCATAACTGAAAGAATTTCTGCTTAGCTTCTAAAAGACTAACACTAGTACCTGAGGTACTAACTGCTGATTTTGATTAATGGCATCGTTGGAAAGTTTCGTGAGAAAAATCAAATGGAACAATGTCTGAAATAAACACCGCAGGAGCTGCAAGGTAACTTGCAGAAACATTCCATCGGGTAAACTTTTTTCCCCAAATGTAACTCTGCAATAGGCATGTGTTAATTTTTTTAATAGACAATGTGTTGCTGTATAATGCAATGAAAGAAATGTACTGTTATAACATTCCATGTTATAAAAGTAGACGTAACACTGAAAGGCCGCTGTGTTACAAATGTTGCTATAGTTAAAACGTTGTAGACCATATGACAGCAGGGACATTTGACTGATCCTTTGGTTATTGGATGTCTGTGTAAAAATGCTTAATGAATAGGGACTCTTCACACCAGGCATATTTGATATACGGTTGGATGTTTCATCTCGTAAGTTTTCTGTTAGTGTGAAACATACATCAAGGATCTGAAGCTTTAGAATTTAAATTCGTAGTAAAGCCTTTTGGAAAGCATATCAGCACATGTCTTCAAATGAAAGGGTGGATGTTTGGTTATGAACCAAATGATGCAGTTTTACGAGAGCTTTCTTTTGTAGTAAAATTTTCTCCCACATAAGCTGCGAGTTTTGAAATACTGTACTACCTTTGACTTAAGTTTGTAGTCATGAAACGTTTCAACATAGAGGCTGGAGGTACTCGTTGAACCTCTTTGGTATAATCATGACTTTACATTTTCCCTTGATTTTTTGTGAAGTTCAGGATCTACATGGGCTACCCACTCATGAGGTCCTCTTCATAGATTTTTAAAGTTTCGAAATAAAATTCGGTCCTGGTTTGATGCTTCTCTAAAGTAAAGCTGGTAGCAGGATGTTAAGATAATACAGCTGTTAGACGTTTTTTCCACTCTAGGCCCAAATTTGCCTTGCAGCTCCCGAGCTCATTAGAGAAGGGTAGTTCTATTTTAGGACCTTTCCAAACGTTACCGTTCTCATAAAAATTGACGACTAGCACCTCTGGTAAGATTGATAAGTGCCACTAGTTATATTAACTTAATAAAATTGCTATCGATCATTGATTCCGATTTGTGAAGTACGCAGTTTTATCAGATGCGACCATTTTTTTTACTTTAATAATTCTAGTTGTGTTGCTAAATATTTTCCTAGGCTCTAACGTTCAAAATATAGGTGTACTGGAAAACGGTCTCCAATAGTTACGTAGCCTCGGAGAAGTACATAAATATCATTTTTGCAATTTTTGTTTCCTTTCGCTTATAAACAAGGGAAACTAACCTAATAAAGGCTTATCAATCTTCCGAAAGTCTGGCCTTTCTATCTTCGAACACCTGGATTTTATTTTCGAAGACTTTTTTGGAATTTCAACAATATTAAACTTTCATGCAGCATTTCATCGATTACCAGTCTTTGGTTTCCGCATGATTTTCCTACTTAAGGCGAATTTTTCTAACCGGGAATAAACGATGTGTAAGGACATATAAAGTCTCAGAATGAGAAACTTTTACATTAACCAACCTTGGTAAATGCATGCAAATTTCACTTATGCCTAAACGACCAATTTCTGACATATTAAGATTTTTACGGTCTAGAGTAAATGTCAGGTTTGTTATAGCATAATCTTAGATTTGAATAAAATTACATTAGCAAAGTTTTTAATATTGCTGAAACATTAGCTACATCAAAGTTCATTGTAGAAGTCGCTCCTTTAATTTTTTTTTTTCCAATACAATATTTTGCTTCTGTTGTAAATATCTGAAACTACGTTCCGTATGTGTTCGCAATGAATAGTACTTGAGATTAAATGTTTCGCAATAGCGAAATATACTAAAGACCTTTTCGAAGTTAGAAGCAAATTGTATGTATTGGCAGGTTTTGCATAATTTTATCAGTGGCCTTAAAATAACTTTACCCTTTTTATTCCGTAAAAATGGTTTTTATCGTACCCTCAGGGGGGGGGGAGGGGGGGTTCCCGAAAGCATGGCCAAAATGTTATTCGAATTGCATGAAATTTCGTACAAGGTGGATGCCGATTATATTCCATAATTCAAAAAACTAATGCTGATCGAATGCGACGGGACTAAATTAGTTTCGAAATTAACAAATTTATATGGAACTTCAGGTGCTTTTGCGGATGCTAATGATTCAAAAGTTAATTTCAAAATAGTTAAATTTGTATGCTTAATTACATAAATTAAGCACTAAACAAGTGATAATTTAAAGCTGTAAAAAGTAATCTATCATTTCTGCTACACTGTATTTTCGTGAGAATCTACCTTTTCTAATTTGTTGCGCGATTCTTGCGTATCCTTATATTTACCCAATTGGCAACAAATCTTATAAATTACTTAAGATAAGAATTCTATCTGAGAACTTAATTTTCTTACTGAACTTGCTTATAAAATTCATTTAAGACTTAAAAATTGAATCTAAATCTCAGAAGTTTGCCAGCTAAGCTCATGTGAAAGCAATTTCCGAATTTAGAGACAAAGTAACATTTCTACTTATTGTTAATTTATGCGATTGAATGCATGTAAAAATTCATGGTTTTTCTAATTAAATGTTACTCTCTAACCTATTACAAATATCCTAGTTCAAATTATTGACCAGTGTTATCTTTAAGGTGAAGTTTATGCAAATACAATGAGATTAGCATGCGATATCGTGCGCGCAGTGAAATGTTATCCACCGTAAAAAATTTTAAATAGCACTTAAAAATTGACTCCTTGGTTTTTAAAATTATAATATATTCAAATAAAAAAAAAATTAAACTTAGTTTAATATCTACTAAATACTCAAAGTTTTGTGCTTCTAGGGTGGTACTTTTTCATAAATTGCTAAACTCATGACACATTTCGCATGTTTTGACAGTTAACTGTACTGTCCCCTTAAAAAAAAAAAAGCCAGTGAATGGGTAGTTATAGCATTATTTTAGCTTCGGGTCTGAAGAGGCTATAGAATAGGTTAATTCCTACGTTTCATAAATAAAAATACTTCCCAGTTATTAGTAACGTAATCGATATTCTATTTGTTTTCAAAGATAAATTTTCGGCGAATTTCACCTGTCTGGTTTTAAATCTAATACGGACTTTTCAGGTTCTAGAGCTCTGACGGTACTAGCTATGATCTGCATTCACCGTAGAGATCAGACTACAATCTTTAGAGCATACATATCTGAGTTCTTTACCGAAGAGATGAAAAATGCCAAGACTGCGGATATTTATACTCAAGCTTTGTTCAAGCAAGTAAGTATTAATTGAATACTGATCAGACTTTTATGTATAGGGCAGGTTAAGTCCTTGACCTTTTTAAAATTTAATAAAGTAATTGGCGCACGGTATTGGTATTTTAACGGAAATACTACTTATGATCAAAAGATGCTACTTTTTTCCACAGATGGCGATTTGATTTAAAATCAACAAAAGCAAACCCAATATTTTTTCTCAACCATATTGCAAGGCGTGAAATAAAATGGAAATTCTGCTTGGACGTGATTTTGAACTACAAAAATCGTTCACGTTAAAATATTGTACCGCATGGGGTCAAAAGTTCTCAACTTTTAAGATTGAACCCTATTGCTGAAATTAAAATTTTATTTTTTGCACAATACAAACTCAAATTTTAGTTTTTAAAGTTCAAAAAAAGCCAACATATGTGGATTTTTTTAGTCTTAATATGTTGACTATGAAGAAACGCATCCTTTTAAATTTTTTAAAACCGTCACTTAGTTTGAAAGTAACTGTGCTTCCATACTCCAAAACGAGTTCGCAGATTAGTAATTTTAAAGTTTCAGTATCTGCGGACCTTCAATTATACTCAACGTCAATAAATGGCAACTCAAGAAATAATGCAAATTTTTAAATGGGGGGTTTTTCGCATATTTTTCAGACATTAAATTTGAATAAAACAAATCGAAAAGATTTTTTTAAAGGTCCTGTGCCCACTTAAAGTTAAGTTTTAGATTTTCTGATATGAATTCGGATTTTGTGGATCGCAAAATTTCTCGAACGCATTCTATTGTGGACATTAAAGGGTTAAAACTAGAGAACAGGAATTCTGCTTTTTAAGAATTTAGTGTCGCCCAAGGCATTTCCATTACTTCATTTTCTTCTGATGGACTGATGGCTTCTATTATGAAACAGACATTATAAATGAAGCGTTATGTGGCCATAATTTTTTTTTTCAAAATTTATAGCCCCCTTTTTTCATTCTGACAAGAAAATCAGACCTAACTTTTTACGGCTGCTCTTTCATCTTCACCTAACGCTTCATTTATGATGGCTGTTTCATAATAGAAACACCAGTCCATCGAAAGAAAATAACTCGGTTAAGCGGGACTCGGATAATCGGAACTCTAATGCAAAACATATTTCAATTTTAAGACTTAAAGCGCACGCTTGTTTTATGTAAAATGACGTCATTTGCATTAATATAGAGACTTAAAATTAAATAGTTTATAATAGCTCAATGTTTTATCATAAATCCTTCATTGCTATTTTTATGAAAATAGCACTTATTTTAATTACATTTTTTCCAGTTTTTATGGGGGAACATGGGAGGTTTGACCCGCTTATTACAAATATATTCTATTTTTTTTAAACGTAATAAAATTTTCATATTGACATTATTTGATAGCTTATGTTTGGCATCATTTTGCGCTATTTCTTCTATTCAAATATAACTATTTTTGAGTAATGATTTTTCAAAAGTCTAGAAACAGTCAAACCTCCCTACTTGAGGGAGGTTTGACACGCAGGAATTTTATTAAATCTTACAGCAATAATTAAATGTATAAAGAAATGCTATTACAAGCTACAGTCAATAATATAACACCAAAAATGAGAATTCATTGAACTTGTAGATGGAATATAGTAGAAACGGAGGAAAAGGAAAGATTCGTGAAACTTGCAGATGTTGATGTAGAGATGCTGATGGTAAATTCAATACACTGGTAGTTACGTTCAGTTAGAAGATACAGCTGAAGTCAAACTTGTGAAATCCAGATCTGGTCTATCTGTGACAGAAGCAAAAAATCGAATTCAGGAAAAATATCTGAATTTAATGGGCCGATTCCAATACAAGCAAATCTGCTGTTGCTCTCTTCCTTAGTCCACAAGCAGATGGATCTACGATCACCGCTCGTACAGACTTCGAAAAAATGCGACATTTCTAATTCCACTGGACTTCTGTTCTGGCGTCCTTCAGAGCCGTTCTGATTGGTTGGCACGCTCCAGATAAAGTGACCAAACGCCCGAGCAGTTTCTGATGCTACATAAGTTTGATTCGAATAAATTATTTTCCATTTTTAGATGAAACTATTTTCTACTTGAAAGTCAGTGGCGTGGCGTCCGGTCATCGCTGGATGCGGCGATGACCAAGCAATATTTTAACTCTTAATAAGCTTTTAAAACTCTAAGATCCAGTTTTAGCAGAACATTTGGAGTTCATGTATAAGTGAAGGTAAGATTTAAAGTTTCTTTTTTGAACATTCAACCATTGAATTTTAGAGTTAATAATTTTTCACCACAAACTTAAATAATTGCGATGACCACCGAAAATTTTCACGCCACGCCACTGTTGAAAGTATTCAAAAATACCTGTAAAACGCATTTCCATACTAAAACCGTTTTTTTTTTTAATCCTTAAGATGGTCAGACTGTTTCATAAATTTTAAATGTTATTTGTATTAAAAATTATTAAATACATAATTTATATTAAACGCATTTTCACTTATGCAAATTCTCCCTACAACTGAGGCGTTTTATATCTAAATCATGAAAAAATATAAAATCAAACTTTTTTTTTTCGGGGGGGGGGGGGGGAATACCTTCTAACTGTCCCCTGAATTTGCAACTGAATCCTCCTATACCTCTATGAAACATATTTAAAAATTCCATATTCAGTGCTAAAAAAAATACTTTTAAGGGTTATTATTATCAGGGTTACAAAAATAACCCTGGTTTTATATTTTTTTCATGGTTTAGATATGCAAATTCCCCCTGCAATTGCAGCGTTTTTATAAGCGACAATGCGTTTTTAATATAAATTTATGAAACGGTCTTTAACTTAAAATGTTTTGGGGGGGGGGGGGAGTTTTAGTATGAAAATGGTTTGTTTTATGCAGGTATTTTTGAATATTTTAAAGTAGAAAATAGCAGTTTCATCATCTAAAAAATGGAAAAATATTCAAATCGTACTTATGTAGTACCAGAAACGAAATAGCTGAAAACAAACATCCGAATTTGTACAAACGGTGCCCGGACGTCTAGCCACTTATCTGAATCGGACCAGCCAATCAGAACGTCTCTAAGGACGCTAGAACAGGTTCTGAAGTACGGTAGAACAGAAGTCTAGTGGAAATAGAAATGTCGCCGAAAAAATGTTATTTTATTTGATATGCTGCCACCATCAATATAAATATGTAATGTCTGACACAATGTGAGGATTATATAAAGGCTAAACTTATTCAATTAGTATTAAAGAACAATTTATATACGAATTATTTACAGGTTTATAGGAGTATCGCTCTAGAACCTCCCGTTGTATACTTTCTCCAAACAAGACTACTTTTTCCGGAACACGCTCCACTCCAGAAATTCAAACACACAAACTTCACTTCTTGATGTCTTCGCTAGAACTCCTTGTTTCTCTCTGAACCATTTTTTCCAAACGCAGTATACAGATTTCCTCCTTCCAACAGACCCCTTTTCTTATCTGAAAACTACCTCCTCCCGGGTATTTCACAACTCGCTAGATAGCCCGGGAACTTCTTTGCCTTGTATGCGTTCTTGAATAGGATGGGAAGCTGGATTACATTGATACAATGAAGCTTATTCATATAATATCCAACTAAAGCAGCTTGGATCAACTTCAAGATAAGAAAAAGTTACTTTAAAACCTGCGTACGCAGAAAGTGATACATATGTAATAGAATTATAAAATATCTTGGACTAAAGTTTTATCTAGTTGTTGCAACTTATGACTTGTATGGGTTGGTAAAGTTAACAGAATTATCCCATTATCTTTACAAAGTTTACCCTCAAGATTTCAGTTCTTATTTACGCATTATTCTAATCAATTTAAATAGAAGTGTTTAAAATTTTTATATTATATTCAGTGCATTTGAAATCAAGAACAAGATTTATTTGAATTAAGAACATTTCTATTTCAAACTAACTTTTGTACAGTTTAAAAGTGTTCGAGCATCAAATTAAAACCGGGAGATTTGACCCGGGCCAAACCTCCCAGAATTGATATGGGTCAAGTACTAAGTACACAAATTTACTTTTATATATGTTAATGACAAATGGCACAGAAGAGAACTTGCAACAAGTGTTCAGGCTGAAAATATTGCATGTGATTCCTCTCTGATTCTGCTTGCAAATGGCTAACAAACAAGAACAATGTTATTCTTCTTGCTGTCATCTGGTGCACATCAGCTAAATGCTTAAATATGAAAAGGATAGGGTGGGTCAAACCTCCCCCTATGGTCAAACCTCCCTTGTTTCCCTAGAATTGCTATTTAACAATTTTTTCTTTACATTCTATAGAAATGGAGTACTTGAGTTGCCAAAATGAAACAAATATCGCTAAAAACAACAAATTATTTCAAACAAATGGATAGTTTTCAAACAAATTGCATTCAAAAGTACTACTTCCCAATACGACGGTATAAACATTGAAAATGTGCGATGCTTAGCAAGTTTTAAAAAGCTGTAGAGTATTTAATGGCACAATGAAACATCGGCGCTTGTTTTACGGCTGGCGTATACAAAGTAACGTTATTTATTGGAGACAAAATAAGCTGCGAGAAAGAAATAGCATACCGGGGGCTAACAAATCGTGAAAAATGCAATTTGAGTAAATGGTATCCGTGAGAATTGTTTCTTAAAGAAAATTGGCATTTCTAAAGGTTGTCGAAAAAGCACGCTCAGCTGAAATATGAAGGAAATCTTGCAATAAATTATCGATGAACAGGACAAGTAGTGTCTTTATATAATCTTTTTTCTGGTCGCAAGTACAGTCGTGGAAAAAAAAGTAAACACCCCCTACTAATTCCTCAACAAATTATCGTAGAAGAAAGTTACTGGTACCGAACGATTGGAAATAGTCTACTTTTAAGTGATGTATATAAAATTTGCTTAGGGGGCCACCTACATATTAAAACGAACCATAACTTTGTTTTTTTCAATAGCAGTACCCAATTCTGACAGCATAAATGAACTCTACACCCTTCAATTAGCCTAAAAACGAATTTTCATGTAATTCGTACCATAAGTTTCCGAGAAATTATTTTAAAACGAGCGTATTTTAAGGGCTGTATCCAAATTGAAGTTCCGTACTGGATTGTTAACAAAGAGCCGCTTCCTTGATCAAGGCACCTTAAGCGCCACTCAAGGAGTCAATGAAGCGTGTTAGATTACAGTACGGCAGAATAAATTTCAAAATGTCTACTCACTTCCATCATAGACGGCCCCTTAAACCATTTTGCCGTTTTTTAAGCATAATTTGAAAACTTTTTGGAAGAAAAATGGGAAATTTTTGAATTTCCATAAAGCAGGACTTAATAAATCTAAATCATCAAAAAATTGTAGGTTGCAATTCATAATTTTTTCGAATATAATTTCATAATTCTTATCATAAAATTATAAATTGCAAATTCAGCTTATTTATGTTTGGGTATATTAGTATTATTACCACCAAAAAAAATTAGCACATTAGGAGCATAATTTCGGGAGATATAAATAAAAATATGAAAATATAATTTAACATTACAAGCACTAAATTTTGAATGTTTAATTCAAACTTATCATTCAAATGACTTGAAATTTGGTGTCCAGGCATAGTTTGAACCGAAGATTTGAAATATCTCGTTAAAATTGGGTATTGCTATTGAAAAAAATGAAGTTAGGGGGTCATCTACATATTAAAACGAATCCTAAGAATATTTTATATAAATCATTTAAAAGTAGACTTTACTTCCAATCTTTCGGTACCAGTAACTTTCTAAGATTTTTGTGGAGGAGTTAGTAGGGGGTGTTTACCTTTTTTTTTTTCCACGACTGTACTTCAGCTATGTGGATCTTCTGCAGTATAGGTAAGGGAGTAGAATACCTTTTTGAACACGTCGAAAAAGTAAAAAATATCACTATGTTCCAAGCTTCAAAACTTGTGCAAGTCAAATAAAAATTAAACTTCATTTTAATATCAAGCTCCTATTTAAATTTGTATATAAAGATATGTATACTTGTAAATTCAAAAATATTGAAATAAGTTTAAAAATATATAAAAAATCTTGCACGCATGATAAAATCTGAAAATAAGCATATAAAGAGGAAATTTTGGTGAAAATAAATACATGATAAAGTTGCCCTTATACTAAAACCAGAATATTGTAAAAAATAATGGAGTAAATTAAAAGTTAAAATTTTGACTTTTTGAAAAATATCTTCAAAGTAAAGAAATATTATTCTGGTTTAAAGTTGTAGATAATACAGAAATGAATCTGTGGTAAAAATTGATTGCCATGCAGTTTTCTAGTAACATTGCGCGCAGTATCAAAATTCAGTTTTGAATCAACGCAAACTTTAATTATCCCATGTAGTCTTAATATATAGTCATAATAAAACTGCCATAATTAGTAAACTAAAGGGAATTTTTTCAGGCGGGTTTTTGCATATTGTTCAGAAACGATTACGGAATCAATACGTATTTTTAAAAAAATTCGAAAATTTTGATGGTTTAAAGGTATCCTAACCCCCTTAAATTTTAGTCTACGGTTCATGTAAAGGCTTAATGAATATTTTATTTAGCAATGATAGCAGGCAGTCGGTAATGAAGAAATTCACTCGTTTTATCGGGCCAGATTTGCGTAAATGGATTAAATGTCCTCTATTGGAACTAGAACCCGTTATTAAACATCGGATCTCTCGCCCTATCCCATTCGCGACTACCTTATCACTTAATGTTTACTTTCTATCTTTACAAGAAAGTATTGGATTCGTGAAAATTTTAATTACCGATTTCGACGGATTTACTCGTTCTGGGTCGGATCCCGAAAAGCATGTTTTTACAAAATGTCTGTCGGGCGCTTACTTAGGAAACAATGCAGAGAATTTAATAAATCTAATCAGTTAGTCTGATATAAATTGGTGCAGATTAGTTTGGTGTCATTCTCCCCACAGGTGGCGCTGCTATATTACAGCTTGAGATTTTCTCAAGCTATCAACTAATACAGATTTTTACCAAACTTAAGATTCAGTTAGATACTGACCTAAGGTTCAGATTAGGTTTTGGGTAAATCACCCAACAGGTGGCGCTGCTGTGCTGCATCTTTCAAGATTTACGCGACCTTGGCGAGAGTCTTATCTCAAGAACTAATGCACGGAATTTAGAATCCTTATGATGGCCATTGCCGTTTAATTTTGGCATTGGGATAGCGAATCTTGAAGTATTAACATGCAAGAGAAAGTTTTCCGATTGGCACATCAGACTAGTTTAAGTTGCAACGAACTTCGATGAACCCTGTAATATTGTACAAAATGGTTAAATTGCTTGAATTATTTTTACAACTTTGAAGGCATAGCGCTGTCTTAGTTGAACTAAATTTTTGACTCAACTTTCGGTAATATGTGAATTTACAATTTCAATGTTATGCGTAAATTATTTTCAAACTTCTATGTGTTGGACTGTGCCAGATCTTTTAAAAGATGCTTATAAAGTGAAATTCTCTAGGCATCCATAGCTGCCAAGCTTCCCTATCCCGATGAGTTAGCGAGCAAGCAACTCCCAGATGGTTCATTTGGAGACATGCTTTCTACTTACTATGCAATTCCAACCTTGCTTAATTCTAGTCTCCTGGATCTCGTCTGCAGTACTCTAAGCAAAGGTAAGTTTAACCCTTAAATGCCTGATTTTTCAAAAAGTTTTCGGTTTTCATTTTTTAAATAAATCATGGGAAAAATGCTTTAAAAATATTTTGTTTTGAGTATGGTTTACGGCTAAGTTTGTTTTTTACTAGTCGGCAATACTGGTCGTTAATTGAAAGTTTTCTTTGATAAAATTCTATCATTACTGATTCATGATTACATTCTGATGACTATAATATTAAACACACAAGAATTTTTGGAACTATAAGAAATTTTACTTGCTTACTGCAGGACAAAATAGCGTTTCGCAAGCTTCCAAACCAAAACAAAGAACAAGTAGCAATAATTAAAATAAATCTGTTTATTCTTAAACAGCACAAGTGTTGCCATTTACATGTTGAAAATCGATTTAATATTTTCAGAATGTATTTTATTGACAACATTAGGCATTATAGCTTAAATATTCTAATAAAGCAACACCCGACATTTAAGGGTAAAATCTCTGAATTTAAGGACGCATGTGTTGGGGGTAGACTTAAAAAATAAACTTATGTTTAGATCAAACAAGGAAGGTCTCCTTAAGGCATCATATTCAAAATTTGAATAAAATGCATAATGAAACTACTTGAATATGCAATACCATCAAATTTAGCGGCAGAATTTCAGTAGAAAGTGTTAAAAATTAGAATATTGGGCGCGAAAGACAAACGCGTTACGCCATTTGGCGAGCAACACTACCCGTCGCCAAATGAGTAATTTTAAATTTTGAAAATGCTGGTTAAACGAGTTCAAATGCGCAGTACTTGATGAATTTAAACTTGAACAATGAGTTTTTTTCCTACAAAGTTATGTGTCTAGTTGCGTCTTGCTGAAATTTAATTTTTAGTTTCTCTGGCTGGATAAGTTCGAAGTGTTTTAAATGAAACTGTCCTGTTAAAGGTCCCCATACACTTCGATATTAAAGTAGTTGTACACATGGCAACAGGGTTGTTTTGGTTTAAACCAAATGGTTTTTAAAAAATCGTTGCTGTTTTTTCCATCTGGTTTTTTTTCCCTAATGTTTTCATCGATTTTACACATTATTGAAAAATGCAAAATCAAAGAAGCTACAAGCAAAGCTTCAAAAAAATGAATTAATAAATTTGTAAAGTGATTTTTAATCAAACTTTTCTTTAGCTTTAAATCTACATGGCAGACTAGAACAAGTTGGAAATTGCTCGTCAAACGTGGCAAATGAGGTGCGTTCGTATTGTAACTAGTTTTATAATTGTTTTTTGCACCCCATATTGTACTGAATGTATAATTTTTTGCACTTCTTAAAGAGCATAGTCTGATACATCATTAAAATGCACTTCCAATATTTTTTTCCCATTCCCCGTAATGTAACGGAACACTTTTGACTGTCCCTGTAATTAAACTATACATCCGATTTTCCTAAAATTTGAAATAGCTCAACAAAATTTTGCAACAATTATATCTTTAAAATTTCAGACCATTCGGAAGGCTGTAATATCATTAAAATGCACTTGCAATAATTTTTCCCATTGGCCGTAATGTAAAGAAACTTTTGACTGTCCCTGTAATTAAACTATGCATCCGATTTTCCTAAAATTTGAAAGGGCTCGACAAAATTTTGCAACAATCATATATTTGAAATTTCAGACCATTCGGTTGGATAGTTTTTGCTCTGTTACATGCGGACGGACGGACTGAACGACGACTATAGGTGCTACGTATTTATATAATTACGAACGCACCTAAAAAAACAAGTCGTTAGTCTTTTTTAAGCCTTATTTTTAAAAATAGCTAAAATGGCAGACTTGAGCTAAAAATACTTTTACTACTTGGACTGTTTAATTAGTTAATTGCATTATTCCTCAATGATGGCATAATTATAAGTAATTCTTCCCATTGGTTACTCTGTTCTGTATGTTAATGACTGAAGTTTCTTTGCTGTATGGGTATTTAGTTTAGTAAGCCTTTGTTTTTCTTGCATTCCTTCATTGGGATTGGGGTTTTGCATTTTATTGTTACCAGCACAGTTAGTACGGTTTAAATAAATTGGTTAAACAACTGTTTTTTTTTTTTTTTTTTTTTTTTTAAATCTTTCTCATTTTTGCAATTTAAGTGCTTCAAATTTTTGGATATAATTTCTACTTTTAACATCTTATCCCTCGCTATATCACCGTGAGACATAGTGAATCTAGGTTATATTTGTATGCATGTAGAATGCAAATTGCATGTGTTGATGAACGTATCTGAGGCTCTAAAGAGAAAATTTAAAACATGTAAATTTAGCTAAGATAAAATGGATTAAAAACATTAAATATTTTGAATAAAGCATTTTCCTTTGAGAAAACGCAGATTATTTATAATTAATAACATATGACTTAAGATTTCAATCAAGCTGTAAAAGAATTTTCTTGATTGGAGACGGGAAGATTATCTTTTTAAGGATGTTCTTAACTGCTCTACTCAACAAGCGCAAAACGCTGTGACAAATTTACAAATTCATTTTTTAACAAAATTGGAAGGCCTGACTATGGAAGCGATTTGGAATTTGTAATTTTTTTATAAAACAAATTACCTATTGAGTTGTAAGCAATTTTTATCGCGTGACAAATGTTTTAAACCTTCCTTGAGTGATTATTCTTTCGCGTGGAAATTCGGTTCAAAACACCTACTTTGACACTATTTTCTGAAAGATCTATTGGTTTGCCAAAAAAAGTTAGATTATAGTTTCTGAACAGCATCATCTGCTAGTTTCATACATTTCCGAACAAAATAAATTAACTTATGTCAACGTTGCTCTTTCGGATTTGAAAAAAGAAAATAGATATGAAGTCGAATAAGAGGACATTGAAAAATTGGGTGCTAGCGAAGCACCTGTTTACTTTTAAGTAAAATATGCAATAAGATATATTTAAAACGTCTATTGCATAATCGAATCCACTATTTAGATCCGACAAAAAGGGGGGAAAATCGAGATAAGGCTCGCTTGAGACATAATAGAAAAATGTCTCAAATGCCTTAAAAGATATATTAATTTTTAGTTTAGACATTTAAAAGTAACACGTATTACAACGTGGCTTGGAAAGGAAGCTTGTGTATTAAGTCTGATGGCAATTTAAATGTTTTAGTGCATGACAACTTTTATAAATCTGCTTTCAATTTTAAGATCGGCGTTTTCAGTAGTCTAAAAAGCTGGTAAATAGGTATTTCTGTTCAGTTTGTTTTACTGTCGCCTTTTTTTTTTAACCTGGCAGTTTCTGAAGTGTCAAATGACAATACACAATACTTCTTGAAACATGTGAAAACTACTGCTAAATTCAAATTATTCCAGGAATTCTTTATAAAAACTTTACTTTCTAACAGAAATCGGATATTTCAGATAGCAAATTTTTCAAAGAAATTATTTTGAATAGCCATGGGAAAGTATATATTTATGAAACTACGCCATATACTTATAGTACTAGTAATCAAAAGATTGTTTATTAAGATTTTCAAGGTATCAATGTCTCACTATGTAGAGCATGTTATTAATGGATCATAACTTTTACTAAACGTTTAAATTTAAAGATTTCAATTTTCTACATGATTGTAATTTAAATTATTTTTAAATGAAGTTATATTACCTATATATCCAATGTTTATTTTTTCAATAAATATGCAATAGGAAAATTACCTAAAAAAAAAAACCTGGTTTAAACCAAAACTTGGTTTTTGAAAAACCGGGTTTTTTACCAACCCTGCATGGCAACAATGCTCTAGTCTCCGACACAATATCGAAGTCAAATGGACAGTTCTCAGAATCTGACCTTAAATGGACAAAAATTGCTTTCAACTCAAAATTGAATTTTGTTCTAAAGTTTATCATTAAAACGTTTTTCCATAAAGAGAATTTGACAAAGCGTATTTTCTTTAATTTTTGCTCCGTCGGCAACCAGAGATAAATCGCCAAATGCCTCTTTTCGGACGCTATTTCGAGGTTCGCCAGAATTTTATTAACGTGCATACCCGCATGAGAACGTTCTTTAGTCTTTTCAGAGTATACATGTGTGGAGACCTTCCTTGTAAGAGCAATGTGTAGTTTGAATTTTCAAGTGTTATTTAAATGTGCCTGTTCAACTTTTCAACTATGTTTAAAAAAGTTGAAGTATGAACTACTCGGCTTGTGTGACCGTGCTCACTCTTGTAAATACTCGGATTACCGTGAAAATTAAAATCTTTACAATAAAAGGTCCGGTATTGAAAATAGTCGAGCATTTCGTTAGTTTATAGGGACACAAGAATTGTTACATTATGGTCTATCGGTTTAGTTTCCAATGATTTGAATTGTTACAATACTGCAAATATGAGACTGACGTGTATCGGTGAGGTACTCTCTTCATCGAGAGTATAGAATAGTAAAGATAGTAACTGTAAACAGTTGAGGTTAATTCTGGCATGCCTCGTCGCCATTCGGAAACTATTGAAACAGGTCGGTCTGCACTTTAGAATGCTAGATAAAAGTATTCTATGTGTGCAACATGCTACGTCACATATGTAAGCGTTTTCGTGGTAAACTCAAACAATAGGAGGGAAAGAAATGCACTTTGATTTTTCGAAAGCTCTGTTCCGCTTAGCTCCGGAGCCTAGTGATTGAGCTCCGGTGAATTAAACTGATATTAAATATTCATTAAACACTAAGTACAGGAACAGAGCTCCGGCGCAAATTAGGCAACGCTTACAATTTCAAATATCTTAATTTGGTATGAAAGTGAGTGTTTATAATTTTGCCTATAAATTAATAGAATTCGTATTACAACTAAATTGAAGTTCGGGTAAATTTTTAGTTTTAAATAAATCTCTCTTACATCGTAAGTAGACGGCGGGTCTTGGGCCGTTCAAGGAATTGGTAAGCCTTTTGAAGTTTTTAAAAATCTACCAAATTTGTATTTTCATTTGACTCATCTTTGCTGAGCAATATGGAAAAACGTCTATGGTACTATTTCCAAAAGTTAAAATCTTACTACTTTAATTAAGTTAACGTTTTCCAAACTTGTTAGCAATTGATGCTGATTTGTTTTTGGTGTCAATCGCCCCCACAGGTGGCACTGCCATGCTGCATTTTCCGATTTTGGCAAAAGCTATCTAAATAACTAATGCACGGATTTTCCCCGAACTTCAGATTCAGTTAGACACTGACATAAGTTGGGCGACTTGTACCAAAACTTAATCCGCAACGACAGGTGGCCCCTTCTATGCTGCATTTTTCAGGATTTTAGTGGTAGTCATATCTCAAGAACTAATGCCTTTCATCTTTTTAGAATCCTCATGATGGGCGTAGATTATAATTTACCACCACCGGGGTTTTAATTTTTCGAAATGCTCCAAGTCTATATTTACAATTGAGGGGGGAAAAAAGGCTCTTATTGGACACTTTAAAACTTAAGCATGATAGTTTGGAGTTTATTAAACTTAAGTTTTAAAACTAAAGTAACCCTTGAGGACTCAACTCGGACTTGGAAAATATTTACTCGGATGTTGGAATAGATCCTTATGCGCATGTAAAATGACAAGATTTTTTTACATATGTGTTAAACAGACAAAAATTAACTTCTCATAAATATTGCAAGTCTTCTAATACAAAATTTAAGTGTAAGTTTTAAAGTTCTATTTGGTCGTCCCAATCTTCCTTTTTAATCTGACAAGTTTATATAGATTTTATCAGTAACTATGTAAATCTGCTTAAATGAGAACTTTAGCATGGAAAATTAACTCTGTATCGCAGTCTGCGATTTCTATGAACAATTTAACTGCTGTATTGGGAGATAGCAACAATCGGTCTTTTAAAGTACTCTATTGGTAACATTTTGGGGATTTGTTGCAGATTTCAGATAATCGATGCGGTGATAAATGATTATATATTCAGACGCCTACTTTTTCAACGAATCTACAAATTGATTTGTTTATAGTGAGAAATTAAAATTATCTTCGCGTTTTAATTTAGTTTAAATATTTAAATGAGATCTGCCTTTTTTACTCTATCTTTACAAGAAAGCATTGGATTCATGAAAACTTTAGACTTCCGGTTTTCGACGGATTTACACGTTTTATGGGTCAGATTCCAAAAACATGTTTTTACAAAATGTCTGTCTGTATGTGACGCAAATTTTGTGGGCGCTCTATCTCAAGAACTAATGCACGGAATTTAAATTATATTCCAGTAGTCCCTAATATAAATTGGTGCTGATTAGTTTTTGGTGTAAATCGCCCAACAGGTGACACTGCTGTGCTGCATTTTTTTTGCAATTTCTGCAATAGCCCTATCTCAAGAACTAATACACGGATTTTCAAACTTCAGATTCAGTTATTGCTTGATATGATTTGGTGTTGGTAAAGTTTTGGTGTAAATCGCGCAACAGATGGCGCTGCTGTGCTGCATTTTGCAGGATTTACACTATTTTTGCATTAGCTCAAGAAATAATGCACGGATTTTCATAACTTCAAATTCAGTTAGTCCATGACATGATTTGACGTTTGTACATTTTGTTGTAAATCGCTCAACAGGGCGCTGCTATTCTGCATTTTTGCGATTTCGCAATAGTTCCATCTCAAGAACTAATGCTTGGATTTTCAACAAACTTAAGATTCAGGTATACCTTGATATGAATTAGTGTTTATGATTTTGTTCAAATCTCTTAACAGGTAGCGCTGCCATGCTGCATTTTTCAGAATTTCACCTATAGCTATCTCTAACTAATGCGCAAATTTTCATCAAACTTCAAATTCTCATTTCGATATGAATTGGTGCTAAATTGATGTAATTTCTTGTACTATTGAAATGATTTATAGTTTTGTGATGACCACAACATACTAGTTCTTTGTGTCCATAAATTGTAGAACGCTTTAAAATTATAAAATTGGTCATTCCTTAATATCTATGAAAAGCTCTCCCTTTCAATTGAAATGCATATCTTTCAGGTTTGATTTTGGAGAATGAGGATAAAGCAGAAGGAAAGAGCGAAGTTACCTATTCCTTGTGGATAACTTCTGGTAAAGATCCAGTATCTCATTCCACCACTGTTAGATTTTATGGCAAGAAATCGGTCTTCGATATCATGACTATGGCTGCGTCTAGAGATCCCCTGTATAGGTAAAGTGGAATTTCATACTTTAGCTTCACTTGGACGTCAACATCATAAATGTAATGAATTAATCATTCCGCTCAAAACTTATACCGGGTGTCTCCAAAAATGACTATTTTAAAATTCGATAACTTCCAAACGGTGACCATATATTTAAAAAAATTCTTGCAGGAGAGTTATGTATGATGTCAGGAGTTTTGTACTGCGATTCTTGATTTTAGTTCGAATTTCAAACAATAGATGGCGCTGAGAGCATTGGCGCTCAGTCCAGACCCGATTTTTGGTACTTCGGGATCCATTCAATACGTTTTAATCTTTTTTGCATGGAAGAGAAGCTGAAAAATCGAGCTTGAATTTAGCGGTTATTACTTGAAACGCAATCTGTCCATGCTATTTGTAACTAAAACTGAGAATCTCGGCATAAACTCCTGACATCTTGCATAAATCCTACAAGAATTTTTTAATCTCACCGTTTGCAAGTTATTGAATCTTTAAATCCATCTGTCATTTTTGGGACATCCGGTAAATAGGTTGCTGCACAGTTGAAACAAGATTTGTATTGAATAACGGACAATTGTCTGCTTTTCATAATAAAATTAAGCAGAACTGCACCAATATGCTACAGTCGTAACTAGTGTTGCAGAAAAATCTAATACACAATGAATTAGCAAGCACACTTCAAATAAGTTTTTACCACAACACTGTGTATCTGTGCAGAAAAATGAGGTACCATACGGCTCTAATGCTGAAACATCAGTTTAGCATCATGGATATTGATGAATAAAATTTCCCTAATTTTACGTGGCGGTAATAACTGCTGATCTCTACGATCCTGATCGGCACTGGAGAAATGACGCAAACCTCATCAAATTAGGATAATTATACAAAAATATATAACCATCTTTGTACTGCACGTGGTTTCCTCGCCTTCCAGTATTTAATTGCGTTAAAGGTAGGAATTTTTTTAGATTTAAATTGATATCTCTAAATCTTAAATTGCATAATGCTTTTTAAATTCTTTAGTCCTTTCGACTTAAAAATTCGAAAAGGATTCTCCTCCTAGCGATGACTGTTAGATGCCTAAAAATAACTTATGGGTTTTCGTAAATCGTGAAAAAGTTTTTCTTACTCGAAAATTAATATCTACGCTAAGTGTTCTTTGCAGAATAAATATCAAATTTAACTGACCTAAAATTCTTAACAAAGAATGTATATTTCAAAAAGGATATTTTATTGCTTGAACCACCTTATGTTGCGAGTAGTGCATTGGTTTTCGATTCAATGATGCACATCCTTAACCCTAAGCTGGGGAATAGCGAAACTCTGTTTTACAAACATCGACATTGATTGGTTTGTCGTTGCTTTGTCAGATAGCGAAAGTATCGCTGAAAACTTTTTACTAGTGCCATCGATTGACCATCCGCAGATTTACATGAGATTGCAAAATATTACTACGAACTTTTTGCTGTTTTTACTTAACGGGTAAAGTTAAATTTCGGACGCAAATTGTCTCATGAGCAGAAAACTGCTGAACTCTAAGACATGGAGAGCTGATTAAAATTTCATTTGGGTGGTATATCCCCAGGAAACTATTTTCAAAGGGATAAATAGTAAATTTTCGACATAGAATATTTTTACTTTCTATCTTTACAAGAAGTTGGATTCACAAATTTTTGATTTCCGGTTTTCGACGGATTTAAGATTTTTAGGTGTCTGAACCCGAAAGACATGTTTTTACATAATGTCTGAGTCTGTATGACAAATTTTGTAGGCACTCATCTCAAGAACTAATGAACGGAATTCAGATTAAGTTGGTCCCCTATATAAATTGGTGCCGATTACTTTTGATGTAAATCGCTCAGTGGGTGGCAGCTTCTATGCTGCATTATTCACGATTTCCACAATAGCTGTATCTCAAGAACTAAAGCACGGATTTTCAGAACTTACGATTCAGTTATCAGGATCAATTTATATCAGGGGCTATGTTTTTGGTGTAAGATGCCCAACAGGTGCCAGTGCTATGGAGAACTTGTCAAGATTTCCGAAAGAGCTTTGTCTCAAACTAAAGCACATTTTCAAACTTAAAATTCAGTTGGAAGTTGACATGAGTTGTTGCCGGTTAGATTTTGGTCTAAATCGCCTAACCGGTGGCGCTTCTATGCTGCATTTTTCAGGAAGTATTAACGTGTATGGTATAGAAGCAAGTTTTAGGATTGCCACATCCGACTAGTTTGTGCTTATTAGTTTCTGAAAATAAGGCTAGCTTGCACATAGTACATTTATACAAGGGCTAAATCTTTCAAGGGCAATCTTTCAATCTTTCAAGGGCTAAATCTAAAGGGCAAACCTTTTTATGCTACAAACTGTTTTAATCGGTTACGGAAACTATTCTGAGAGTAAATAAAACCTTTGTTATTCACCCTTCGGTCAAGTGATCACAGTATCTGCGCAACATTACCTAGCAACAGTTGCGTAATGTACAGATTAATCTTGAAACTTTCTACTGTAGTTTAAAGTTTCTAAACTTTAAAAATACAACATTGTGCACAACAAGCGAACAAAGTATTTAATCCTACCCTACTTTTAATAACCCTTCTCATTCCGTTGAATATGGCTTAAATTTTAACCTAATTCAGGCTATCAACCTATCATTGGTAACACGATTATGCCACAATTGTGGCAGCATATACTTGATATATTTCAATACAAATTCAAAATGTTGTTCAGTAGGCGAGAAAGTAACTAAGTTTTCAAAATTTTCAGTTAAAATGTGTGCACTCAACCTGGGTCAAGGTTAAAATAGTCTGCTAGCGGTGC
Source organism: Maratus speciosus (assembly GCA_963932465.1). Lineage (NCBI taxonomy): Eukaryota > Metazoa > Arthropoda > Arachnida > Araneae > Salticidae > Maratus > Maratus speciosus. The sequence continues at coordinate 30,280,662 of OZ010799.1, read as the reverse complement.
CTGCGCATACTAAAATTCTTGTGCAGTGGCTACAGTAATAGATCAACATATCGCCAACTCTGACGTCACCTGCATAAGGTTCACCACCCTCTGAATACTTACTAGGCCTGAGCGCTGACGCGAAAGTGGCGGCTGCCGACGGCTGATTTTTTTTTTTTTTCAGCGTGTGTACGGTCCCTTGAATATTCGTACCAATGTTTTTAAAGATTTTTACCCCTTTATTTTTTCCGAGATTAAACAAGTCTGAGATCTTATAAAATACTTGTTTATACATTTAAGGGACCGTACCAACGTTAAATCGGCTTTCGACAGCCGCCGTTTTTGTGTCAGCGCTCAGGCCTGGTATTCAGGGAGCGGTGTAAGGTCATTTGGCCAAGATTGCAATATCATTTCTGTATGCAGGCAAATAACCGCATACAGTATTAATCTGGTTCACCTAAAGTATCCCTCAAACTTAACAGCTGTCTCAGCAAAGTAGAATGTTAAACTATAAAACCTTCCCTCAAAGATCGGACAAAGAAAGTACCATAAAAATCTGTTGAGCAGAAAGATTAACAAGCTATGGGAAGGAAATAAGAATTTGCATTCTATAAATTTTTAATCTTTCATACTCGGTTTAATCTAACCCTTCAAATTTTTCCCAGAGCCCTAGAATGACTCGTACATTAAAACATTCCCTCTACAATAACCGAGCTGGAAACGAGTCTCAATCTGTTTAGCTGAACCTGAAATAAGTGTTCATAATGAAAATCCCGTTCATATTCTGGCAGGCCCAATATAGAAACTTAGTTTTATTACTACGCAAAGTAGGATGAGTTAATTTACGTCCCCCAACCATAACCTGACAACGCAAGTTTTTTAAGGCCGTTGGTGAGCTTCCGAATTTCAATCGATAATGTTACGTCTATGGGAGTTTAGTGTTTATTAAATATCTCCTCGTGAAATCAATTTAACTTTTTTTTTCTTTCTTTAGCTTTCTAAAATATTTACTTAATTTTATGTGAAGTGTTAAAAATATTATTCGCAGTTCGTCGGCTTTTAACACATTGGATAAACATAGTTTAGAAATATTTTGAACTAAGAAAAATCTCTAGTACAAACGAGTTTAAAATGTCTCCTCCGGATGTTACTTTAGATATACGAATGCATTCTACGATCATACGCTTAACATTACCGATGGGTAATTCGGAAATTCACCAACAGCCTTGAACAGTTTAGCAGAAAGAGTTGCAAGCGTTCGAAATGAAATTTCTATTATAGATTACAGAATTTTCTCCCGTAGCTCTAAAGAACGCAAGACTATTTCTCGTACCTTACTCTCCCTTATATTGTTTCTCGCATCTGTTTAGCAGAACGTGATAAGGATGAACAGAAAGTTTTTTAAACAGAAACCGAATTTCGGTATTAGACATATTTTCGGCCGAAAATAGGAAATTTTAATTACATAAGTACGTAAACATACGTGCGGCCCATGTTACCGCTATGCCTCTGATCGAAACATTTTCTCAAAATGCAATTCATCAACGATGCAGGATTTAATTTAATCTAATTAAAGGTTTTAGGTATACGTACCTCAAATTTATCTTGGATCATTTTTGTAAATATCTGTTATACTGGAACTTTCAGAGTATTCGAAACACTTCTGCTGTTTAACTAAATTTTCTATTGCTCTTAAGTCTACAGATTTAAATGCTGACAAGTCTTCAAAGTTTAGTCCTATAAGCATTGCTTGCTTTATAATTGGCAATCGCGTCTTCAATCGGTGATGACCGACGTAAACAGCAAATTTCATAGCAAGTGTCCCATTTGAGACGATACAGCTCAATTCAAAGCAATGTTAAATTTCCGAAGGAAGAAACTAATTGTGGAATAGATGGTTTCGGTGCGGCCGAATTGCGCAGTACTTTTGCCAAAAACATTATCGGCGGAACGCCTTTTTGGGACGGAAAACGAAACTTAATTTTTAAGTCTCTTATAAGCTTTCGGGATGAAGTTGCTATTTGCATTTTTATAGCAGCTATGTTGTATGTAATCCTGAACACCAAGGGAACCACTTTTGGTGTTGCTCGCACCTAGCATCGAGACGTAGTGCATTTTGTAGTCCTATACATAAGTTAATGAATCTATAAAATTTATGCAATCGCATTTATTTTTACTAGGATATTTGTTTTTCGCGCCAAAAGAGTTAAGTCGCCAAATATGGCGCTACAATTTTTTGCCCGCTTTATCTTTGGAGTACTTGTACGGTACGTATTGGAATTAAATCTCATTGTGATTAGTCTGATAATTGATAGCATAAGAAACAAGAATTGGGTTTTTTTAATGCAGACGATAAATGTATAACCAAGCAAGTAAACATTTCTATTAAACTTTTAAGATCATTGAACTTCTTGTGTGAAATACAAAACTCTTTTTGATGAGATGGAATAAAGTTTCGAATGTTTAAAATGAAATGTTGCATTAAATGTTTACATTTGGTAAAAGTAATCATAAAGTAATTAATATTTTTAGACAATTTAGAATTTACTGTGGCTAATTGGATCGGGCATTGCAATTTCTAGTTAAGTCCAAACCACTGCTGATACACAAGCAGGTGACATTTGACTAGGGTTGCCGGAAAGCTGTTTTCCTTTTTTGGGGGGGGAGCTAACTTTTCCCCCGCCAAAAATATGAATATAATGGTCTAATTTTTCAAAATCCAATTCGTATGTTCTTGAAGGAATTTTTAAACCTTTCAATTTTATACTTGCTGGCTAATTTGTATTTTTAAGGTGTCTCAGGACTCTTTAAAATTTTCGTAATTTTAATTTTTTTAGGTGTTAAACTTCTGTTCTGAACATTTTGATATAATCTTGAAATTCACATAAGAACAGAAGTTATGACATTTACAACTATACTCGCTCAATAGCTGGAGCGGCGTTTCCAAAACATTAGTCCTTTTTCTCCAAATGACGTTTTTGGGCGTAACGCGCACGATATCTCAAACTTCTGAATATTTTGTCATGAAATTTTCAAAATGTTATGTTAGTTTGTGTAAACTGAACCTAAAATTTCCTTTATTGTAAAGAATTTTTTTAGGGGATTATATTGTTTAAATTTTGCATTAGCTAAATGGAAATTTGTATTTAAAATATAAAAATGCTTTAAATACATATTTAGGTTCAGTGCAATTATGAGGTATAAGTAGGCCCAAAAGTTTCATTCTAGTTGCAAAATTTATTTTGTAATCGTGCGCATAAGCTGTTATGCTGATTTTCTGCTCGTCAAATGTTTAACAGTTTAGAGCCCTCTGTAAATGCCAATTCTGCATCTTGCAGTTTTTTAAATATATGAAATGAGAGAACATGTATCTTTCATTCCCATTTAAAATTGTCTTTATCATACATTTTAAGGTATTAAATGCTGAAAATGGTCCTTCCCCCCCCCCCCCATTTTTAAGACTACTGAGACCCCTTAAATGTTTCTTCTTGGAATTTTTTTTTTAATGTTAATAGTCCAATAAGTGGTTTCGAAAATTGCTTTTCAGAAAGTTTATGCTGCTGCAAAATAAACAGGATTTTAACAAAAGTTTGATCGATTCTCAAACTTCCTAATATAGGGCATTTAAAATGCACCAGGTCTCAATGATAGGTGCGAGCAGCACCAAAGGTGGTTCCCTTGTAAGTAAATCACCCCGAATTGAATTTGTTTCTTAAACTGGTTCTTTATGAAAACTGATTTGCTTTTTATACAGGTTCCAATATGAAGAGCTTGAACCGGAAGGGAAGAAAGTGTACAGTCTTGCAGGAATTCCCAACGATATTGAAAGTGGAACATCGTGGTCTCTTTACTTCACAGATGTTGATAATGCAAAAGTGAATTCGTTAGAAGGGTTGACTCTAATGGACGAAGGTACGTTGGTGAAATCTAATAAAGGACAAACGTGTCCGTGCATAACGCTGACGTCATTTTGACGGTGGCAACGACAAACTATTAAATTTTAACTTTTAGTGCATTTTTAACTTCCGAACATAGCACAAATTTTTGCACCATCAGATCAAAGACATTTAAGATACATAGACCGGCAATTCCCATTCAAAAGCATGCGAAATCATGGCAGCCATCTGAAGTAAATTGAAATACCTGAACCGCGAGGTTTGTACGTCATCGTCGTTATTTACCATTAAGTGCTATGCCTAGAATGAACTTAAATTTTTATCAATATATAAAGTTTAAGGCATATTTTTTTTACATGAAGCTATTTTTTATATCTAAATATGCGTTATAAATATTGAGTTTTCAGAAATAAAGTTAAAGGCGATTTATTAATACTTTTATGGATGGTATGTTTAAAAAAAAGTGTCTAGTTTTAACATGCCTTATAAACCTAAATAAAGGGGAAATTTATATGGAACCAGATTGTTGGATTATAATTCCACCTTTTTAAGTTTGACTTACAAAAGTAACTGGAAAGGAAGTTTAGATTTAAGGTAGCAACTGTAACATAGTAATTTACAAAATTTTAAATTACTTGTAAAGAAATTTAAGTTTTTTAAACTAATTTTTATGCAAAAAGGTAATTAAAAACATGCATATTAACGAAAATACTATATTTTTATCCTTGGAGGACGTTTTTTGAAATACTTACTTGCTATACGAAAAAAAATCGAATAAGGCCTTTTTAAAAAAGTAAATGAAATAGGGTAGACTAATACTTAATGAACCGCAATGAAAAAATACGCTAATAAAAGCATTTTCTTAAGTAAATTAAAATATAAAACATATAAACTGCCGTACTACAGCTGTGATCAAAAATCCTCGGTTAAACTGACAGTTTGCCGGTCTATGTATCTTAAGAGGCTACTTCAGTCAAGTGAGAAGACCCCGTTCGTTAATGCTAATCCTATGGAAGACATTTATAACTGTCTGTTGCATTTCAATATTTTTAAATCGATTTTTTTGCACTGGATAACTGAGATCGATCTGTACAAAGGCCGTTTTTTACATTTTCTATTTTGTTAACTGATATTTTTAATGAGGACACTTTAATTTTCGGAACCGGTTTTGAAACTGAAAGCACCCTCATAAAAATTTGTAATCAAAATCGAACAAGTAAACGGCCTGCATACAGATCGATCTGTTATCCAATGCAAAAAAAATTATTTAAATATTGAAATGCAACAGATCGTTATAAACTTCCATAGGATTAACATTAGCGAACGGGTCTTATCATTTGACTGAAGTAGCCTCCTTAAGTCTTTGCGTCGGATAGGGAAAATGTGTTCCTATCCTACGGGGTAGAAGTTTTTGTTTTGAAAAATGTATCTACTTGCTAAATTTAACTTTTTAAATTCTCTGGTATGACTTGTTAAATCTCCATTTCTTCACGCCCTTGGCTACATGTGGACGTTTAGTTTTAATTACTGTCAATAAAAACAAAACTTATTCTCTACTGAATCCTCTTAACAAGAGAAGTAAAAATTTTATGGTTTGGCTGTTTATAAACTAAACGTCCACGTTTGGCCAAGGGTGTGAAGAGGTTAACATGAATAGCTCTGCATTTGTTTCCAGCTTGACACAAGGAAATAAAAACATTCATCAACCAATAAGTAAAACAAAATTTAACACTCATTTGAGACATGTGATCAAACCATGCATTTAAACTAAAAGTGATCTTAATAAAGGCTGATTTTTACTGTTCTTTGGCGACTTCTTCTGCTGTTAACCTGACGCGGGCCAATACAAACTATTGCTTTTAATAAGTTTTAAAACTTTAAGTAAATTGGTATTTTTAACCCTTAACCGGAAACGTGAAAATCCCATGCCCAAACAGATCACTTAATAATTTACCAAATAGTGAACTTAAACATTTAATCTTTAATAGTAATGCGTTAACAGTACCAACCTTTTAATATAACAGCATAAGTTTGGAATGTCGGAGAGAGAAAATATTAAGAGCAGGTATGTAGACGCAAACATCTCGGACGTACCTTTCCGGTTAAGGGTTAATGTTTTGATATTGGTGAATGTTCTAAAAAATGTTAGTTCAATATTCTGTAATCCGGGAAGCACAGGTATATCCTATAAAGAGTCTATACAAACAAATCTCCTATCTCAACTTTTATGGTATACCCATTCATACTTTTCTAATGTATACAGCTATACCCAACCCTATGTTGTATAGTTTCTTATTCTTTTAGCAACGATTTAATACAGTTAATAATTCCCATTGTACGGAACCTTCAGAGTACGAGTAATGCTCACACTTAACCGTTTATTTTTAATTCTATCGTGTAGTTTTTTGTTTTTAACGAAACTCGTGATTAATTGCTGAAAAATAATTTTTACACTGACCAAATATTAAAGGGGGGGGGGGTTCAAAGACAGATAACGTATGATTGTATAGTAATTCAAAATACTCTACTCCAGTAAATTTTAGATCAATTGGGCAACAGGTAGTAAATTGGATCTCAAGATTTGATCATGGCAGACGGAGAAAGCATGTTATTTAAAACAATGTAAAGTAATAAATGGCAACAGTATTGGGAAGAATGTGTGGGCAAAGTGTTTTTACACAAGTAAAGACATCATTTTCACTAAAATTATGGATTCTATGGTTGACTTTAAATTTCAGTTGAAATAAGGCTTATAAATTGAATGCTAAATTCTCAATTTCTATTTGGAAATTAAAAATATCACTCAAGTGAGATTCCTTATTTAGATTTGGCATATGCAAGAAATGTTTGCTACAATATTTTTATGCTGTAACCGAAATAATCGCATTTTGATAAGTTTAACTTAATTTAAAATTACCTTATTCCAAGTTTAACTTAATCTTTTGAGAAAAAATTTGATTAATTGAATGCACAACACTGGCTGGAAAACAAAATTGTATTTACAAGCTCGCATATTTAAATGATTTATTGACAGGGATATATGCATTAGCAAATAACGGACCATTTTTTTTCAACAAATTATTATAAAATTTTGTAATTTTTTTGCATTTCAATCGTATCTGGATATTTCTCTTATTTTTCACGATCGGCAACAATTGTCATGCTGCTAAGCAAGCAGATGACCCGCCAGATCTAGAAACCTCTATCAGTAGGGACCGGTCACGTCGATGCCGCTTTGCAAGGAAATTCTCTACTGAAAGCACTCCACCCATATCTCTTCTCTATGGTATATCCCCTTGTATACCGTAACGGCTGAAATGTGTCTGAAGTTTATGCTATCTAAAAGTATTTTAAGAAACCTTTTTTACTAGAAGTTATATGGCTGGCACCTTTCCCGTTTAGTTAAAATTTTGGTTTTATTAGATTTTTTTTTCTCTATAGAAACACTTGATTAAACCTTTCTGGTATGTTGCAAAAATGTGTAAAGAAATGCATGTAAAATTGTACTTTTAGTAATTTGTTGCTACTACGAAAATGTCTCTTGTTGAAAAGTGCCGTTTTGGCCTTTCCCTCCTTTAATCTAGGCTGTTTAGCACATTTTTCCATTTTTATGTAATTATTGGATTTTTTTTCTTATTTAAAAAATCTTGATCTTCAATTGTAATTATACTTGTATAATTACATGTGTTTAGTTAAGGTTATGTAGTTTGGTTAAGGGACAGCGAACCCATGGCACGCGTGCCACTTTTGGCACGCGAAAGAATTTTGGCACGGCATTGCTTCTGGCTCTAAATCAAAATAAAGTGATTACATAAAATTCACTGATCTTTTCTAAATTTGATTAAACAGAAATTGAAAAATTTTAACTGTGGCATATTCCAATCTGATTGGTCTCAAATTTTCAGACGATATTTGAAAACTATCGACAAATTGGTTATTAGACATTACTAAATCCTAATGATAAAATTATTACAACTTTGAATTTATTTCAGCTATTCGGAAAAACTGGTGTTTACTATTAAGTTTTTCTGCCTATCTATGTTTTCAAGCCACTGTTTTCACGAATGAATATCAAAACTCATACTGAAAGCACTTATCGGATAAATTCGGCGTTTAGTTTGCATTAAAATAATCCGATATTAAGATGCACCAACAGAAATCAAATTACGTAGCATTTTTTATTTCTAAAATATATTTGTTGCCATAATTAGCATATTTTTTTTTTAAATCTTGATAGAAAACTTTAAGAAATTTTAATCCATTGTTTTCCCAACTAAATTTGTTTTAGTTCGCACGTCATGGTCACGTAAAATATTTTTTGAGCAAATTTGGCACGCGGCAACAAAGGTTCGCCGACCCTGGTCTAGCCGGTCTTCTATCTTATGATTCTCCTTAGTTTTAGAAATAGTTACTGCTAAGCAGGGCGAGTAGGGTCACTAAAGCTGTCAACTAGAAACCCATAAAATGCATGAACTGGTCAAATACTTCTGGACCTAATATTTATTCAACATTAAAAATGCCACCTATGAAATTTAGTATGGTGTTTTATACTTTAATGGAAATGCTTTATTGCAAATTTGTTATTTACGACTTGCTTTAGCAACATACTTAAATACTCATGAACAATAACAGGTTTAAAATTTAAATTGCTAGGTTAAAAGTATATAAACATTTCAGGCAAGCATTTAGAATACTTCGTTTTTAATCCTTCAAATTGAATGCCATTTCTCAAGAATTTAATTTCTTATGAGATCTCTTTAAAATGGTAACGTAGACATTAAAGATCTTTTTTAATATTGTAAAATAAGGGAATGTCTTAAGTGTTAGCTGTCTGACTGCTGCTTTTTTACTCAAGCGGGTGGTATGTAAAGGTTGGATTTTGCAATTTTTAAGAGTTCCTGGTATGCTAGAATTGTCCACAGCTTTCCGATAATAAATTTAAATATTTTTAGAACTTATTTATAAATTCAGTAATTTTTTAGTTTATTCAATTAGCTCGCCGCTGGTGATAAATCCCAAACGCTGAAGGGGGGGGGGTGTTCAATGGGCAATATTTTAAGCTGAAAGCGCCCTGCATGCTTTAAATCATTTTAACGGTCATTAAATTTCTAAGTTAGTCTGGAAGTCTTCTCATATTGAATGTTAAGCTATGCAATTGTCTATAAATTTGGCGCATGCTATTGTCCTTGAATCTTTATTCTGACTTATAACTTAGTCTGAAGAGTTTAACAAACATGCTACAAGTCTCCAAAATAAACGACTTTCTACTTTTGCTGATTTCTCAAACTTCTAAGAACAATATTTTAAATTCCGGGTACACGACATTTCGGTCCCTGGCCGTTTCGGTCCCTGGCCGTTTCGGTCCCCACCACCTTATAACTCGTATTCTAATTGTCGTGGGCCGCCAAACGCTGTAATTTAAACATTATTTGGGACCTTTTTAAATTTTTTTAACATCCCCCAAATTAAAAAAAAAAAGCTAAATATAACAATCCGATAAATTTAAACTTTTATAACTCGTGATAATGAAATCGCAGCGAGCTGAAAATTTGTTTGATTGAACAATGTGATATAATTTTACAGGGGACATTGTCTTATTATTATTATTATTTAACAAAATGGATTTTTTAAGCTTTATTATTTGTTATTAATATTACGTATTTTATATATACTATAAACTGCCATAGATGATTTTTTGGTTGTTTTCATACGTTTTTTAGAACCTTTAAATTATCATCATTAATTAAATAATTTAAAAAACTGTTCTTATTTTTTCTCCTTCTTACAATTAGATTAATAATAAATGTCTTCAATAATTCAATTGGACACTTATAAGCTATTGTAGGTAAATATTTCCTCAAATCATTCTTCTACATCCTCTCCTTTAATAATTCAGAAATGAGATATATTTATTGAAGCAAAAATATTTAATTTTTCTTATTACTTTTATAATACAAAGTTATAATTTTGTTTTCATAAGTTACTTTACCATTATAAACATTGGGAAAACAATAGTGATTTGGTAATTAGGTGTGCCAGGAAAAATATTTTGTTGTCAAAAAACTCCACCCACCGCTTCATTTTTTTAAAAATAATTATTGGTTGCATTTTTAACAGTCTTCTCACCCATTGTAGACGATTTTTGTGAACTAATTTTATTGAAACTGGGCCTATTTCTTTGTAATAAGATGATTATTTTTTATTTTATGTAATAGTGTAAGTATTTTAATTTTATTTTCAATTTTTAACTGACAAAACTAAGGTTTTTAGGTGCGTTCGTAATTATATAAATACGTAGCACCTATAGTCGTCGTTCAGTCCGTCCGTCTGCTCGCCTGCCTCTCCGCATATAACAGAGCAAAAACAACTCAACCGAATGGTCTGAAATTTTAAATATATGATTGTTGCATAATTTTGTCGAGCCATTTCAAATTTTATGGATATCGGATGCATAGTTTAATTACAGGGACTGTCAAATTTTTTCTTTACATTGCGGCCAATGGGAAAAATTATTGCAAGTGCATTTTAATGATGTTAGAGCCTTCCGAATGGTCTGAAATTTTAAATATATAATTGTTACAAAATTTTGTCGAGCCATTTCAAATTTTATGAAAATCGGATGTATAATTTAATTACAGAGACAGTCAAAATTTTTGCGTTACATTACGGGGAATGGGAAAAAAATATTGCAAGTGCATTTTGATGTCACAGGCTATGCACTCATGAAGTGCAAAAAAAAAAATATACATTCAGTACAATATGGGGTGCAAAAAATAATTATAAAATTAGTTATAGTACGAACGCACCTCATTTGCCACGTTTGACGAGCAATTTCCAACTTGTTTGTATTTGTCATTTATTTATTGATTTTTAATATTACCCTTTTCCTCCCACTTTCCCAGAAAAAAAAATTAACAATTTTTTATTTTAGTTTTATTATTAATTATATTAATAGTTTTAAATTTAGGTGGCTTTAAATATAAAATAAATAAACATGTAAAAGATAAATTTCAGTTTATAACTACTATATGATAAATTGAATATAAAATGTATTATGTATTGAGTTTATTTTAAAGTAAAAAAATGTAATGTATATTAATAATGTTATTTTAATAAATTAAGGATACATTAAATAAAAAATATATTTAATAAAATATTAATTTAATTTTTATACTAAAATTCCTAACTTTTTTGAGAATTAATTAATAGCAATTATTAGTAGCAATTATTAATAGCAGTTAAAGTTTTTATTCAAAAGTTTTAATTTATAATTTCCAAAAAATAATATAGGAATTTTTTGAAAAATCAGCCAAAAACATAAAGTCTAAGTATAATTAATTAATTAAACATAATAATAATAATAATGCAACATTGTACAAATACGTAAAAATACCTCTTAACAGTGTTAGGTGATATTATGCAGATTTTAATTTTTTAAGTACAGTTATAATTTACAATTCGCAAAAAGTAAGAAATTATTAATTAATTATAATTAAAGAGCAAAAATAATATTATAAGCTGACTAATAAATGAATAAACATGTTTATCTTCAGAACCCTTATCACTTTTATACATCCTAATGAAGTTAATAACGTTATAATAACCGAAAATTAAAAAAATATATATTTGTATTTACCCTATAAAAACTATTATATAGTTCATGTAATAGTTTTTAAACAAGCAATTGATAAATTAGTTATCTAAACAATTAATAATTAAAATAATTTTGAATTGATAAATACGTTTAATAAAAACAATTTAATTTTTGAATCTTTTTTTTTACTTAACAATATAACTATGAGTGTTTTCAACTTGTCGTGCAAGTTAAATTCATGCTGTATCAAATTTATTGCAAACTAACGGCAAACAAGTAATCAAAAATACTGCAAACTTACTGCAAAGTAGTAATCTTTCCATATCACACTATAAGTTTAACCCCTTCGAAGGGGTCAATAGACCTGATCAGGTCTATTGATGCGAAAGCGCCGTCAGAAGGCGCATGCATAGGTTTTATCACCATAAACAAGTTTAGGTAATATTTGTACTTTTCATTTCGAGCATTTTTTGGCGTTTAATAAGTATAGCGTTTAGAAAAAACGGTGCCTGCCGAATAAAATTTCTGCAATTTCTGCGTATGTGCTGATTCTCATTGTTGTTGAGTCTCTCAACAGAGAGATTTTTTGCTTTCGTCACTTTCGTAAATTAAAGACAGTCTTGCCATCAGTTTCACATCCATCAGTCATGAGTAGTTACTCATGCAAGTGGGTGATGGTATACCTTGCGGGACATTTGCTGCGAATTTCTCAATTCAAATTTGTCACGGCAAGATAATATCAGAAAAAATCAAACTTTCTGCTAATGTTCATGCTATCTGGGTTACCTCAAAAATTTCCATGGGGAGTGCGGCGGATCGCATGAACGGCTCATGCGATTGACACTTATGTGAAATCATTATCCAATATCTGTTACAGCACAAATTCTTAATTCAATGGCAAGAAATTAAACATGAAAATTGCTGTTTTACACTTAACCACTTGGCCCTAACTTTATTGCAGGCAAATGTTATGTAATATGAAACTTGATTTAACCCATTCGCTGCCAAAACTAAGAATTTTCAAATTTTTTGTTGAAGGTCGTTTGCCAGCACAAATTCAGAAAGATAAATTTCGGTTTACTAATACAGCGGAATTTCTGCCAATAAATGAGGCTTTTTTTTTTTTTAAATTCTAAAATAGTGGTGACAAAGTAATCAATAAATTAAAGCCACGAGTATACTCGTGAATGACAGCGAATGGGTTAATTAAATTTAACTCTTCAGTATGCGCTCAGCTTTTTACATCATAAGTGAATCTTTTTCACTGGTAAATATTAATGTAACTTGAATGTATTATTAGTTGCAGTTATAGAGATTGGCCTTATATTTTTTATTCATGCTTTTTTTAAAAATTAAGAAATTAAATAAGGATATACCTAAATTCTTAAAGTTACTCGAAATACTTCTATCATTTATACACATTCAAGACAAGATTCCAAGCACTGGTAAAAAGCTCCATTTTAGACAGGCTTCCATGTAAAGAAGTGTAATTAATTATACCTCTAAGATACACTACCTCAATAAGATCTATTGTTCGTTTCGCAGGGATTCTGAAACTCTTCCGTTTGAGACAGGATTCCGTTATAGAAAGATTCCGCTTTCACAGGTTTCACTATGCTTAACTAAAGAAGGGTGAAAATCCCCTTTTCAGACAGGTTTTATGCAAATTTAATTGTATCTTAATTCATATTAAGACCATGTAACGCTTACGTTAAAGACAGGATTCTGTTATAGACAATTACTATTTTGACAAGTTTTATTCTATTCATATGATATATATAAGTATATTTATATAAATACACAACTTTTAAAAATGGAACCTGCCTATAACGGAGTTCTGTCTTAAACATAAATGTTCCATAGTGCTACGGAAAAGAATATTATACAAATACACCAAATAACACGGAAACCTGTGTAAAACGGAAATTTTCACCAATATTTACAATTTCATCTTGACAGGTGTTACTATATATATAACATGAAGGGAAAATTCTGGACCCTCCCACCCCCCGAAACGAAATCCTGGCTACGCCACTGCATGTCGTCCCAGTTTTTTTAAGCCATTAAAGTTGAAAAATGCAGTGTGGCCACAAAAAAGCGCCGGCTGACTAGAATAAAGAGAGCGCGAGTAGAATAATTCTTCTATCTGGATCTTTATTTAGCATAATCAAATGGGGGAAGCCAGGACATCTACACTTGACATATATATATACATGTATAATATTCTTTTGAATGAATAACATATAGATATCAAGAAAAGCCAAACATGTTTTCTAAATTTCCAAATTTCTTCATTGTGATATATTTATAAAATTTCTTAATTTAAAATGAAATTTTACGTAAAAGTGATTCACTATACATTACTATTTTGAGATTTTATGTTATTTTTTTGTATTTTCATTTTTATTTTTTATTTGTCATATTAAAACATGTAGGCTGCTTTAATTCTAAGTATATAAGTTAAATAAATAACAAAGAAATATTTGAAATACAGAATTTTAAATACGAAAAGAATATTTTATGACAATAGAAATTTTAAATTTTTGATTTATGTTTATTGTGCTCGTAGTTTTTGAATGTAATAAGCATATAAAAGTCTTAAATATATTAAAGGATTTGTAATTGTGCAAACCACTTCACCGTCGACAGGTATGGGGAAAAAGTGCTTTTATCCCCGAGTTATCTCGGGGCAAACGGTGAAGTGGTTCAAAATTAAAAATATTTTTAAACTTCGCATTCGATTCCGGTAGAAATAGCAGTAATATTATTGTTACATGTAAAAAGATTAATGCCAACTTTTAGTTTTTCAAAAAATAGTAAATTAAAATAATTATTAAAATAAAATAGAAAGTTCTAGTCTGTTCCGGTGCAGAATTTAAAAAATGTGTCTTTATCACAATTCCATGTTAAGAACCCCCTTTTTAAAAAATATGTAAAATGCAATACATTTAAAATTGATGCGCCGTTAAATAATAGGATAAAATAAAGATTTGTAAAAATATTTGCAGATTTTTTCATTATTAATCACATAGTGTGCAAATTATATACAATTGAATATGTGCATTTTGGCATGGGCATTTGCATATGAAAATTAAAGCTCGACTTATAAATATTTTTAAATTGTCTGGACTTTATATTTATGATAGACTAAAATATGAGGAGCTTCTATAAAGAATCCACAGAACTCTCTCTTCCCCCACTCCTGAAAACGATTACTTCTACCATATAAAATCTGCATGGGGTGCTACAATTTGATTGCGAGTTATAAGTGTTTGCGGTTTTCGGGCCCTTATATTCGGTTATACTAAAACTTCAAGGGTTCAGTTAAAAAATCTTATGTACCTCTTTTTTTAAAGATTACGTTTACCGTACAAAATATGAGTGTGATTACGATAATTAGAGAGAGTTATAAATGTTTTAATTTATCAGGACCTTATACTTAAGATACACTAAAATGTATAAAGTCAACAGAGCCCCCCCCCCCCCTGCCTTATAAAAAGATTATGATTATCATAGGAAATTTGTGTGGGCTACGACAATTTTGATCTGTGTTATACGTGTTTGCGTTTTCGAGTCCTTATATTCGAGTTATACTAAAATTTAGGGAGTTCAGTTAAAAAATTTGATAATGTCCCTCCTTTTATAAAGATTACGTTTACCATACAAAATATGAGTGTTTTGCGATAATTATAGATAGAGTTATAAATGTCTTACTTTATCAGACCCTTATACTTATGATACACTAAAATATAGAAAATGTCAATCCCCCCCCCCCCCTTGTTTTTTAAAATGATTACCATACGAAATTTGTGTGTGTTTACTAAAATTTTAAGGCCTTTATTTAAAAAACTCTACAATGTCCTCTATAAAATTGTCACCTATTTCAAGTGCACAAAATTTCAGCTTGCTGGAGAAGGGACCGAAATATCTCGGGACCGAAATGTCTTGGGACCGAATTGTCTCGGGATCGAAATGTCTTGGGACCGAATTGTCTCGGGATCGAAATGTCTTGGGACCGAATTGTCTCGGGATCGAAATGTCTTGGGACCGAATTGTCTCGGGATCGAAATGTCTTGGGACCGAATTGTCTCGGGATCGAAATGTCTTGGGACTGAATTGTCTCGGGATCGAAATGTCTTGGGACTGAATTGTCTCGGGATCGAAATGTCTTGGGACTGAATTGTCTCGGGATCGAAATGTCTTGGGACTGAATTGTCTCGGGATCGAAATGTCTTGGGACTGAATTGTCTCGGGATCGAAATGTCTTGGGACTGAATTGTCTCGGGATCGAAATGTCTTGGGACTGAATTGTCTCGGGATCGAAATGTCTTGGGACTGAATTGTCTCGGGATCGAAATGTCTTGGGACTGAATTGTCTCGGGATCGAAATGTCTTGGGACTGAATTGTCTCGGGATCGAAATGTCTTGGGACTGAATTGTCTCGGGATCGAAATGTCTTGGGACTGAATTGTCTCGGGATCGAAATGTCTTGGGACTGAATTGTCTCGGGATCGAAATGTCTTGGGACTGAATTGTCTCGGGATCGAAATGTCTTGGGACTGAATTGTCTCGGGATCGAAATGTCTTGGGACTGAATTGTCTCGGGACTGAATTGTCTCGGGACTGAATTGTCTCGGGACTGAATTGTCTCGGGACTGAATTGTCTCGGGACTGAATTGTCTCGGGACTGAATTGTCTCGGGACTGAATTGTCTCGGGACTGAATTGTCTCGGGACTGAATTGTCTCGGGACTGAATTGTCTCGGGACTGAATTGTCTCGGGACTGAATTGTCTCGGGACTGAATTGTCTCGGGACTGAATTGTCTCGGGACTGAATTGTCTCGGGACTGAATTGTCTCGGGACTGAATTGTCTCGGGACTGAATTGTCTCGGGACTGAATTGTCTCGGGACTGAATTGTCTCGGGACTGAATTGTCTCGGGACTGAATTGTCTCGGGACTGAATTGTCTCGGGACTGAATTGTCTCGGGACCGAATTGTCTCGGGACCGAAACGTCCTGCTTCCTTAAATTCCATTATGAACTGCTATTAAGGTGTTGAAAAGCGGTTAAATTTACCAAATACTTTAACTTATTAAAATTGTGGGTTGAGTTACTTCATGGTTTCAAGAATGAAAATAAAGTAAAAATGTGAGCAGTTTCAAATCATCGCATTATAGATCGTGCACCTGTAAATGTATTTCCATCTGTATTTAAAATGACTTATGTGAACCCGAAACATGTAGTTTGTACCTAAAACTTATCTTACTGCTGTATTTGCCATTAACACCTTTTTAGCAGTTATTGAAGTGGTTATGAAGATATTTAAAATTGGACTAGTGCAATATTGGCAAATAATAAAATGCCTTTTTTGAAGTTTTTAGCTTTACTGAGTTTTTATAATGGCTAAAATAAATACGACACTTCGTAAACCTCTTCATTTTTATGCTTTAATTTTTATCCTTAACACTCCGCCTATCGCTCTTTCAATGGACCCGACAAGTACATTTAAAAATTTATTAAACGTTCTTTAATATAAACGAAATGTTTAAACCAAATACGTTTTTTATATAAATTCTCATGTAAAATATAGTTTAAAATTTTCGGTGGTTATAGGTAGCATCTCATTTTTTCTCGATTATTAGATGGTATCGGAAAAAATCGTTGGCACTTCCTTATAAGAAAACTCTCCATTCTGCAGAACGATATTTGCTGTGTTGCATAGATTTTCACGCTTACCCCCTCCCCTAGAACATTGGTTTCTCCAATGAAAAATATTTCAGCAAAACATCTTTACTCATCTGAGACATCTGAATTCTACCACGAGGTGATAGGCAAGTGTTTGCCACTTTCAGAAATAGTTCATCGCCGAAGTAAAAACCCTTTGCTGTCTTATGTTTCTCAGCCACCACAGCAAAGAACCATACTGATCTCTGCTTTTGCTTGTCCGGAAACTGGTGGAACAACTCATGTGATTTTAGTGATATCTTAATCGGGAAGACCATCGTCCTTTTGATAAAGAGCAAAGGCTTAAGGGGGCCGTGGACCTTTTTATTTGAGCAGAAATCTACTCTAATAGAGAATTTTTATGCGTATTCTCCAGTTTGTTCTGACTCTCGAAAAACCGCATGTAGATGCGATTTTTCGTTAAGTTACAAGCGCCTGAATTTTGTACACAACTTTTCGGCCCCTTAACCTTCTCACTACCGCGAAATTATATCCGTTCACAAAGCTGTAGGTTTTGCTGCAATATGATTATTTAAGTTAAAGTTCTACAGGTATAATCCGCTTTTAAAAAACTAAGTTACGATTAATACTCGGATTATGTGCCTATATGCAATTAAAAAAAAATTATGTTGGAAAGAATTTTTCTTTTAGCATTTAAAACTTATTGCAAAGAGAACGTTAAAATTTTTCCCCCTTTTCTCGGCGGTCAGGAGGTTAATATACTTTAAATCTGTTTTTCTCAACCGATTTCTCAACGTTTGGAGATTTTTGAAATACTCCATGCGTCATTTTTAATTCATGAAATTGATATGAATCCGAGTGTTGCTCAAAGAATCTGTGCATGCATTTTAAAATTAGACTTCATTAAGATAATGAAATTGAGTTTTAATTTATTAAAACGCAAAATTTTGATTTGAAAATAGATTGAATTCGGAAAAAAAATCTTAAATATTAAAGGGATTGAAAAATCAACGCACAGAATTATTCGTAATAGGGTATTAAGTGATTTTAAAATGCAAAATCAAGGAAATATCTCAAATTATGACGCATGGGGATTTTTAAGTTTCGTTTTAATTTTTTAAACTAAATTAAAAGATTGGAAATTTTTTAAGGTGTTCTATACACTTATAGTGAAATGTATTTCCACAAAATTTCATCTCTATGATGAAATTTTAAAGTTCACCGTCCCCTTAATGGTAAACTATATACCGATTATCCTAAAATGGACCAACTGGTTTTGAAAATGGCGAGATATCAAAGAATTCTTACACGAAGGTTATGCAAGATGTCGGGAGTTTTTAAGATTCTCGGTTTTACTTCCAAATGGCAGCGATAAATGGCTTAGAAAGTAACTTTAAAGGGTCGATTTTACCTCTTCTCAGCACTGATGCAACGAAAGGAGGTTAATTATATGAAGTGGGCCATCTAAAGATTGCATCGTCGCACCAATTCTGGGAGAAGAGCGAGGCCAATGAATCGGCCCTATTTTCAGCGCCATCTATTAGTGCTATTTTCTGCTTAAAATCGGAGACTGACATCTTGCATAACCTTCCCTCACGAATTTAATGTCGCCATTTGCAAGTTATTGAATCTTAACATCTCTTCATTTTACGATACCAGGTATTTTGCGGCACTTTGAGGATGTAAGTATTGTTCTGAATTTCAAATTAAGGATGGAAGATACCTAATTTTTGCGAAACACGTTCTGGAAAACCAGGGCTTCATATTACAGACTGCTTTGAACGATATCGCACGATTGAGACCTATAAAATGTAAATTTTACATAAATTGCATATAAAGTTTAAAATTTTGTTTTTCCTCCATAATCTTTGTATTTTATGTATTACTGTCCGTTCAACGAAAATAATTCCGACCAGCATGAAACCTGTGTAATAAACCCAATACTTCAAAGGGTTAGTTTCTCAAATACTACTCAACGCGAGAATTTGACTCATTTTTAAAAGTAGACGGGTCATTCCATACAAAATGAGCAAATCAGCTGTGTCAGACATGTCAGATTTTAATGAAAATCATTATATAAGTAGATCATATCTATTTATGAGTAAATGTAAAAAATGGATTTCAGGATTGTTTAAGTATTAAAATTTGCATTAAAAAAGAGGATGCAAAATCGAGGTTTTGTCAACATGCTAAACTTAAATTTCGATTATTAGCCTTGGGAATGGAAAGACTCTATTAAAAATATTTATAATTAGGAATGAATAATAAGCAGCAGATGGGCGTAAGTTGGTAATTGTATTTTTATTCCGTAATTTGAAAAATACTTTTGAAAATTTTTGAGGGAAAAATTAAATATTTCTATTATTCATTTAAACATGGACAGCTCTGACAAGGTAAAAATAACTTGACGTTATAGCTAAAAGTGTATATTTTAAATATTGAAAGTTTTTCTTGCCTTTTTATTCCTTAATGAGAATAAATAGTAAAAAATGTTGAAGGGTAAAATGCAATATTTCTATCACTACTTTTTAAGTGAAGGAAAGCTTTATTAAACTTTTTTAAATTATTTGATATTATAGATAAGTGTGTATTTAAAATATAGAAACATTTTTTTTTTTTTTTACTTTCAGTTTATTTTTGGCTATTATATTTATTTTAAACTACAGTAAAAATTCTTTCGTTGAACAAATTATATATTTATCCTCTAAATACATAAATGGCAGCACTACATTTTTTACCTTTGAAATCGTGCAATATTGTAAAGGCGCGCCGATTCAAGGGGGACAGCTCTTTAAATGAAAGAAATATTACTCTTTAAACCCAAACTTTTGACGTTAGGCATCAAAAGGCAATCTTTAATTTCTGTTTAGCATATCATGAACTTGATCTTTATGCCTATGCAATTGTAATGTCTCGCCATTCCTTCATTATTTTACCTATTAAGAGGAAAAATTAAGATTGTCGTTTTTTTAAGTTTCTAAATTTTTTTAAAGGTGAAAGAAATACATGGCAGCTAAAACTTTAGCAATTCGATCTTAATATGTAACACTACATCAGGCATCAATTTCAGATGTTTTGAATTCCTTCAATTTTTATAACGTTTTTTAATTTTCTCAATTGACAAATTTTTAATTTTTACAAATTTAAGATTAATCATGTCGTTGCCAAATTATTACTAAATATGAAGATAATTTTCTTGATTACAATATTACGAAAAGATTTATGTTAAATAGCTTTCAAGATATGGAACTTCAAACTTGCAACTTTAAACGATTATACACATGCCATTCAATGTCACAAGTTTTTTAAATGTCCAGAACTTCCAAAAAATTTTAATTTTGTCGAAATATTTTGCATAGCTCTATTTGAATATGAATTGAATCTTTGTATCAAATTTTATTAAAATCGGTTACTATGCAGCCACGACTTTGAATTTTTGCTCATTTTGTGTGGAATGACCCAGACACAATTGGCCTGGATGAATACTGAAGCTATTTTGAATCGAGGAGTTTCGCATTTTTTGATAAACTAGGGGGCTCGGCCCCCTACGAGCTACGCTCGCCAACCCCCCGTTCAGACACTGCAGTCTCTAAAAGCACGCTAATTTGATCGGCTTTAATTGAATTTTTTTGGAAGATTGAATTATAATTAAAAAAACAAAGGCGATCGCCCTATAAACGGGTTTCTATTCATTTCTTTGATTGGGGAATTTTACGGAAAAATCAGCTGCTGTTAAAAGATACAGTGGCATTTCAAAATCATCTAATATAAAATGAATTAAGTAAACAGTCTTTGTCTCCCGGTATTTTTTAACAAAGCGAAAAGAAAGTCCTTTTAAATAAAACATTTTAAATATATCGTTTTTAATCTGACGTAATTTTCACCAAACTTTTCTTTCCCTTTTTAATATTCACGTGAAAATGCTTTTATTAGAAATGAAATATTATTTTCGCTGTCAAAAAAAAAAAAAAAAAAAAAAAAAAAGTTGAAAAGTTCATCTTAAAATATCAAGTAAATGTCTCGCGCTATTTTTAAATTTAAACTACTATTTTGCAATATTATTTTTTGTTCATTTTACGTAATAAGTGTAATGTGACGTAAATGTGATGTAATTTCTCCTATTTAAGACTTCTAACGCATGTTAATGAATTTATTACTTTACAATATCCTTTCTCTGTTAAAATTCACGTGTAATTATAGATGAAGTAATTTTCAATAAGTTCCTGCTTTTTATACGTAATTATTTAATTCTAATTTGAAAGTTTTTCTTTTCTGTTTATAATAGTCACGCGTAAATAAATTTTTAATTTGAAGCAAACATTATTGTTTCCGTTGTTGATACAGTTTGGCAACAGGTTAAATTAGTACAATTTTCTGAAATAAGTAAAAAAATATCTCTCGAAATGCTGAAAATTTGAATTTAAAATAGAAATGAAACCTCGAAAAATGAGTCAAATTAAAAAAATAAATTTCTGCACACCGGGAAATTATAACGTATAAAATGATCTAAAGTATTAAATTCCGATGTATAGTTTTTGCTCCTATAAAACTTTTTTAATGGAACGATTTTGTCCAACTTTAGCATTAAATATCTCTTAAAATAATTCTTCGATTTGAAAACTGTCTACATCAGCGTGTTTATCAAACATTTCTGTATAATACTTCCAATTTTCATATTTTTGTATGCATTATTTTTGTTAATATTAACGAGGAAAGACCTCCGGTCACAAAAAATTCAAAACCGGCGGCGGCGGTGACAGCGGGAGTTACTTTTTTTTAGAATAGAGACTATAGTGTTACAAGAAATCATGGTCGTGTGAGAACACGTTTTTCTCGTGTGTCGCGTGCGGAAATTCGGTTCTAAATGCCCACTTTGACAGTATTTTCTGAAAGATATTTTGCTTACTCGAAAAAGGGGGGGGGGAAACGTCTTCGATTTCAGTTTCTGAATAACACCTGCCTATTTTGAGTTTCCGAACAATTGTCTGAAAAACTCTTTGTATTTGAGAAGACTTG
Organism: Maratus speciosus; assembly: GCA_963932465.1. Lineage (NCBI taxonomy): Eukaryota > Metazoa > Arthropoda > Arachnida > Araneae > Salticidae > Maratus > Maratus speciosus. Next base: position 30,258,491 of record OZ010799.1, on the reverse strand, counting down.
AATTATTTCGTAAGTGATGGAAGTTCGCACAGGCGGTAATTGTGGATTGTCACAGCGAGTCTTGTAATAACTTTCATGTTTTTTAATTGCAATTTGAGTTTAATATATTCATACTACTTAGTGACTATTTTATTTTCAGGAGTGGATAAGTATTACCCTGACGATAAATGGCATTTGATTTTTTGGTTTAAAAGAAGTCCGCATATGAACCGAAGTTTACAAGAGCTGTAGTCCCAAGTATTGAATATTTGAACTCCAAATCGAACTTTTATCGTTGATATTTGTTTTACCCAGTGTTTTGTTTTTTTGTTTTGAAAGGTTAAGCATGTAAAACTATTTTGGAATAAAATATTTTTATCAAGATTCCTTATCCTTTTCAAATTAATGTTAATAATTGTTGTTCTTCCCCTGTTTTCTAGTCAAACGTATGTTAAACCAGAACTTAATAAATTGGATAAATTTATTTTAGGTTTAGACTGGTTGCTATGTTAACCCTTAAATGGAGAGGTGGGAGTCTGCACCCCAGAGATTGTTTGAGCTCTACATTTGCAAAGCGGTATTTAGATACGTGAATTTATAAGCATGTACTGTACACTTACAGTATTTTTCAGCAGTTTTTATAAGTAAATAATAAATTCACAGTAAATTCTTAAAATTCCTAAATTTTCAGGAGTTTGCAAGAAATCAAATTTTTGGGTTAAGTGCACACCTCTCCATTTACGTTATTGAAAAAACTCACTACCACATAAGGCTTGAGCATCTGCAGAATGTAGATTCAGATAACCCTTTCCACCGATGTCAAGACTTGGGATTTACCAGATTTATTTATTTTAACCCTTAACTGTTAGCGGTCTCTCGGACAACTGCTTTTGCAATTTCCAGTTTAGCTATACATACGAGGAAATCTGTTTCGTTTAGTCCTACTACCGCTAGACTTATGAATAGATGAATTTAAGTCCTGTACATAGTTTAGTACAGAACCCGTATCCTATGGGTAAATCGATAATTTAAATCATTGAATCAAGCGGTCTCCGAGACCACTCACAGTAGTTATTGAATTTGTCACAGCAGTTATGGGTTAAATAACAATCTTTGATTTTATCTTGACACTTGAAGTAAAAATATAACTGCAAGTAGTCATTGCTTTTGCACAATGACGCCATTGAGCAGATTATCTGAAGTTGATAATTTAGGAGACTGGTAATTTTAGGTTCACAAATACGAATCTAAAATTACTAGTCCCTTAAGGGTGTAGGATACCTTTAAACCTACACAATTTTAGATTTTTTTTTAATGCATATTCTGTAATCATTTCTGAACAATATGCAAAAAACCGCAATAAATTCCCATTAGTTTACTAAATATGGCTGTTTTATTAAGACTACATAGAATAATAAAACTTTGCGTTGCGTTTATTCAAAATGAATTTTGATACTGCGCGCAGCATTACTAAACTATGCATGACAAGCAAAAGAAATTTTTAAAACATTCATTTCTGTATTGTCTACAACTTAAAACCAGAAATCTAATGTTTTTTACTTTGAAAATATTTTTTAAGTGAACAATTTTAATTTTCTGTTTTTAATTCAGTCTATTTTTTTCAAATTCTGGTTTTAGTATAAAAGAAATCTGTTTATTTTCACCAAAATTTCCTCTTTATATGCATGTTTTCAGATTTTATCATGCACGTAAGACCTTTTTTTTTTCTCTTGTATATTTTTAAACTTATCATTTCAATATTTATGAATTTACACATTTTTTATTTATGAATTTAAATGAGCTTTATATTTAAATAAAATTGGATTTTAAGTTTTATTACACAAATTTTGAAGCTTGGAACATGGTGATATTTTTACTTTCTGTGTTCAAAGGTATCTTGCCCCCTTAAGCCTTTGTCCTAAATTATTCATGAAAATTCTAATGCATTTTTCGTGAATTTTTGAAACTACATTGGATTTGCACAATTGTTTTATAAATTTTAGAGGGATTTTGCCAATTAAATTTGAATTTATAGGAATATTGTACAATATTTCAACTCTAATCTTTTCTTTAAAACATTTTTTTAGTATTTTGTAGAATAGGGAAATATATGGTCGAAAAAAAAGCAACACCCCTTACTAACTAAGCATAAAATATCGTAGAAGTTACCGGTACCACACGATTGGTAATGGTCTACTTTAAATGATTTATATAAAATATACTTGGAGGCTACGTATTAAAACGAACCATACCTTTGTTTTTTCAATAGCAATACACAATTCTGACCGCATAAATGAACTCTACACCCTTCAATTAGCCTAAAAACAAATTTTTATGCAATTCGTACCGTAAGTTTCAGGGAAATTATTTTAAAACGAGCATATTTTAGGGACTGTATCCTAATTGAAGTTCGGTACTGGATTGTTGATAGAGAGAGCCCCTTCTTGATCAAGGTATCTTAAGCGCCACTCAAGCAGTCATTGAACACTGCTAGATTGCAGGATAGCATCAGAAATAGGAAAATATCCAGCACTTCTATCATAGACGGCCCCTTAAACCATTTTGCCGTTTAAGCATAATTTGAAAACTACTTGGAAGAAAAATGTGAAATTTCGGATTTCCATAAAGCAGGACTTAATAAATCTAAATCCATAAACTGTACGTTGCAATTCATAATTTTTTCGAATATTTCATAATTCGTATAATAAATTATAAATTTAAGCGCATTTATGTTTGGGTTATATATTGCTATAAAAAATTTAGCACATAGGAGTATAATTTCAGGAGATATTAATGAAAATCTAAGACTAGAAGCGCTAAATTTTGAATGTTTAATTCAAAAACTTATCATTCAAATGACTTGAAATCTGGTGTCTAGGCATAGTTTGAACACAAGATTTGAAATCTTGTTAAAATTGGGTATTGCCACTTGGGGGGGGGGGGAATGAAGTTTGGGTTAATTTTAATATGTAGATGGCCCTAAGCAAATTTTATATAAATTTATAAGTAATTTATTTCTAATCATTCGGTACCAGTAACTTCTATAATTTGTTGAGGAGTTAGTACGATTTTCTTTTTCCTCCCATCCACGACTGTACAAATATGTTCTTGCAATAAGAATATTTTCGAATTGAAAAATCCCCCCTTCCCCCCCCCCCTAAAAAAACGCGAAGAAAGCTGAAAGATGCAAATGAAAAGAAACCGTCCTTTTTTAAAAAAAATTCTGCAACCAATGCTTTTGAAACAAGATGAAGTATCTAACTCATTCTAAACTGCATTATTACTGATCAATGTATTAAATGAATCTTAACAGGTTATTTTAATGATACTTTTAAAGTACAGTCGAGACAAAGGGTTACATCACATATCTACCTAAATCCACGCAATACGAGTATTTTATTAGTCATTTGTTTCAAGGGACCTTCAAATTTATTTTTTCACTTTTAGTACTATTCAAGGACACTATATGCATTATGGAATATTTATCAGATGAAATAAAACAAGTTGGAAGTGGCCCGTCAAACGTGGCAAATGAGGTGCGATCGCGTTATAACTAGTTTTATATTTGCACCGCATATTGTACTGAATGTATATTTTAGGACCTTTAAGTGCATATCGATCTCATTCTGTTCGAAAGGCTGAACATCATTAAAATGCACTTACAATAATTTTTTCCCATTGGCCGTCATGTAACGTAACTTTTGACTGTCCCTGTCATTAAACTATAGATCAGATTTTCATAAAATTTGAAATGACTCTATAAAATTTTACAATTATATATTTAAAAATTCAGACCATTCGGTTGGGTAGTTTTTTGTTATATGAGGTCGGACGGAATGAACGACTACGGGTACTACGCATTTGTATAATTACGAACGCACCTAAAAAGAGAAATGAGGTATTTTATTTTAAGAGTTATGGAATGCGCATGGGGCATTTTGAGATTCATATTAAAATCCCAATATTTTTTATGAAAATTCGTTTATATATACAAATATGTGCGTAGAATCTTAGAAAATTACTTTTATATTCAGCTATATAAGTTTTATGATTTAGCCCTTTGCATTTCTGCAAATAACTACCTTTTTAACTTTCCAATTATATTTATTTTTAAAAAAACGATGGTTTCATGGCACGACAAACAGCTATAATATATATATATATTGATATTGGGGGCTTAAATTGATATAAAATGCGTATGGGGCATTTGGAATATTTTTCATAACGCTTAAAATTTAAAATTTTTCTCCCAAAATTTTAAATTTCATTTGATAAATACATGCCATGATGCATAGTGTGCCATTTAATAGTATATATAAAGTGAGAAATTTTGAAACAAGTGGGTGTGATCACGGATCGCACAGAGGGTTTCGTTTAATATTCCTTTCAAACCACTTTATCCTTTTACAAAATCTGTTGGTTCCACATTTCGCAACCAGGGGACACTCTATTCTACACAAACCTCTATCCGAACGAAACTGTTTTACAACTTATTGATAGATATATTAGTCAAGGGGATCGGGCCCATAGCACCCTTGATAGGTAGGCGACTCCTGGCGGTAAAAAAATCTAAAATATGCAAGGTTATGTGAGTAATATAAGCGTGGTCAAAGGTGTGTCGGCAAAAGTTAGAAAAGTACCCACCGGGTGCAATGGGGAGGTTAGAAAAATTGCTTAAAATACACAAGTTAGAGCCCGGAGTGATAAATCACGCCTTTTTAAGTAGAGAATAAAGAAATTTCCCCGAGATGATTTTAAATATGTATGCATCCTATCCCTATAGACTTGGCATTAGTGAGGGGGAATTCGGAAGCCGAGTGACTAGCAGCCTTAAAACCCTTAAATGTTTTATGTTTAAGGGCTTAACTTAAATATGAATTTCTTGTAATGTCTTGAACACATTTTGCAAACTCTGAAATAAGGTTTATTTTAAGAGGAAATAAGCATCGGTACTGCCGTTTATTGGCTTAGCTAGAAAATTAGTACACGCTTTTCACATCTTGCGTATTAATGTAATTAAGGTAAACGTACCGGTAGTGGGCTACTTGCTTTCAAAGTTTAAAAACAAGCTCACGATCCCTTTCAGAAAAACGACTGAAAGAAATCCGATTAGCTAAAGTCCTTAAATGTCAACTTTCCATAAACAGTTTGGAATAATTGTTACTTTCCTGGAGATATATTTATCTTCTAGTGTCTTCAAACACAGATTTTTTTGGCAAATTCTTAGTGATTTAATTAAGAAATAAGGTTTTATTTAAAGCGTGGTTTCTTTAGTATTGTTTTATTTTAAATTAAACTTCCATTGATATACTCAATTACATTGTAAATAATTTGTTAGATATCTGAAAATTTAAAAATTGAGTATTATATTGATTTTAAGGGGTGGCCCACTTCTGGATCAGTTTCTTAAATTGTACCAGTAGTGGGCATGAGACCCAATACTGGAGCAAATGGCCAAAAAATATTTTATTTTTAAGTATTTTTTGAGGTTCTAAGACTTTGTATATAATTTAGTTTTTTGTTCATTAGAACCAGTAGTGGGCTAGTGGCCCACTATTGGTGCACAAGTGACCCACTTCTGAAGCAGCGAAGATGTAACTTCACTAAGCTATCGGACATATTTTAGATATTAATTTCTTTTAACAATCATAATTCATACTTCAAAGGTTCAATACTCAAGACAAAGGTTAAAATTTTTGAGCTATATTTAAATAAGCATTGCATAGAGAAAACGATATTTTCCCACAGCCCGTCATGTAACGGAATTCTTTTCTCTGTAAATGAACCGTATATGCTATACTTAATTTCAAATACCAAACATGCCATGGTACACCCCCCCCCCCTAGAAAAAACAAAAAAAAAAACACATTTTATGACAATTTGACTATATTTACGCGAATTAGAGCATGGACAGACGGACGGATAAACCACTTTTCAACTGTGCTAGTGTTAAAAGGAATTGAAAGAATAGAGTAGTGTTGCCAAGTGTTCCTATTTATGCGGAACTTCCCAATTTTTAGGCTCTGAAAGAGTTATCCCGCATAAACAATGCCTGCGGGCACTAAAGGTATCGATTTTCCATGATGCACAAATTCTATTTTTTTTTTTTTTTTTTTTTTTTTTGACGGCATTGTGTGGAGCTTAATACATTAAAACCAAGAAGACAAGAACATCTCTATAACGAGATATTTTATAGTTCTTCTGAAATTATTACTCTAAAAATCAACCTGCCTAGACGGAAATTTATTTAAAATGGAATATTTCGCGGTTTCTAGCAGTTCTTTCTTAGCAGGTTTTACTGTACTTTGTTCAGTAAACTCTGAAAACTGGCCTGTTTATAACGGTATTCTATTTCATAGTAAAACTTTCTTTATCCCAGCTATTTCTCTTTGGCTGGTTTTTCTGTATAAGATTGGTGTTTATATTTAGTACAGTAAACTGTTAAAACGAAATAAAAAGAACCAGAGAAAAATTGCCTTTCGAATAGGTTTTCGTCTTATCACATACAAATGAATGGGATTTATCGTAGGTAAAATGAAGTATTTGCGTTTAAAACTGTATTCCGTTGTAAACAGGTTCCGATTTAATACTGTTTCTATATGTTCCCAATTTAGAAGCCGTTATCCCGTTTATTTTAGGTGCGTTCTTAATTATACAAATATACATAAGCACCTATAGTCTTCGTCTGCTCGCATAATAGCGCCAAAACAACCCAACCGAATGGTTTGAAATTTAATATATAGAATCGATGCAGAATTTTGCGGAGTCATTTCAAGTTTTATGAAAATGGAATAAAAACTTAAGATATTAATAAAAAAATTCTTCATTCTATTAAATCCTATCATTCGTCATTAATTCAATCATTATCCCATGACAGGTAATGATTCTAGGTTACCGTGGGGATTATTCTATTAAATCCTATCGTACGTAATTAATTCAATGATATCCCATAAGTAATGATTTTAGGTTGCCATGGTGATGACGTCCTATTTAAGATGGAGTACTATTTTCGTATTACTGAATTTAATGTGTAGAATCGTAATAAATTTTGTATTCATGCATTTTTGCGTAAGAGTGCAACAGCTATTGCACCAAGATCTGACTATTTATAAAACTAGTTATAATACGAACGCACCTCATTTGCCACGTTTCACGTGTACAATTTCAGATTTGTTTTGCACTTAACCTTGCAGCACTAGTAGTCACTTTTAAGTACATTTCTATCGACATAAACTTATTGCATAATATATTCAAAAGAAAACAAATTGAGAATCTCTTAAATTTTTAACACTTTTTAACCTCCTGACTATTCAAGCCACTTTTTTCTAACTTTTACCGTGATTCTTTGATATGTTGTAATTTAAGCTCTTAAAATATGGTAAAAAATACTAAAAAAAAACTTTAGCTGGAAAATCTAGTTTTCCACTACGTCATTTATATAGGACAGTAGCAGAGTATGAGGTTGTACTTTGGATAGGACATAATATAATTTTAAACAGAATTAATATAATATTGTGCAGTTATGTTATAGTTAAACAATAAAAATACGTTAGATATAAGCAAAAGTAAGTATTTATTACAAATTGAAATAATAGTTTCTAAATTGTTTATAATTAGCCTAATTCTTGGCAAACACTTATTTAGGCATAAAATGAGATCAAAATCAAATACACTACACAATATTAACGCACATTATTAAACTCTTGTTCACAATTTTAATGTTATTAGATAATAAACTTCTAAACATGCAACAGTTTTATAATATTTGAGCAACAATCTAAACTTTAAACTTAATTCTATGATCAGACTATGAAAATCACTTTTATCTGAAATGGTCTCCATTTTAGATGGCAAACAAAATTAATATCAAAATTTACTATTCTAATGAACGTCACGCTCATGAAAATTACTGAAACAATTCCTATTTGGGACGAAACAAAAATAAATATTGCATTTTTTACAGAGAACTGTAGTTTTTTTATCACAGCCAGAGTTACGGCAACGGGCTTGTTTTGGTCCGTAGTCAGGAAGGTGGGCTGCTTTTTGCTGTCGTCTCTGTAATGAAGGTAAAGGCACTATAGTGATCTTGAGTTTTTTATGTTGTGGCAGCAGTTCATCAAGTTCATTTGGGTCACTCTCTCCGTCACTACTTTCATCGTTATCTTCTATCCATTTGCAGCCTAAGTTGAGCTTAAATTCTCTCAATTGCTCGATTTCGGATAGTTTTTTTCCACTGAATAATTTTTGTTGCCGGTACTGTAACCAAGAATTCACGACAGCTAAATAAAAAAAATGTGAAATGACTCTAATAGTCCACTTTTTGGTGCGATTTCTAGACGGGCAAATAGAAAGCATTCGATCGGTCAAATCAACCCCGCCCATATTCTTATTATACACTTGGACAACTTCTGGTCTTTGGACGCGTTCATAAGTTTTTCGTTGTTTCGACCATCGCTGACATTCATCTGTATTTTCGTTGCAGTACCGAGATGACAACATTAACACGGGTTTATTATCAAGCCACATTGTAGCTGCCAATGTTTCATCACTGCGAATACGCACTTCAGTCGTTCCTCGGGGCTGTTTCTTAAAATTTTTCTCATCACTGAAGACACAATCTCTTGGGATCCTATTTCTCATAAAGGTACCAGTACCATGAAAGCCGAGTCGCATAAGCTCATCACACAATTTTATAGTTGTGAAATACCTATCAAAGAATATTTTATGCCCAGGTACTAAAGAACGTGTCAGGTACAAAACCATAGATTCTCCTAAGCCAAATCCTTGATTTATCAAGTCCGGGCAGGTTGTATCCCCTTGATATATAATCATGTCACATACAATTCCATCGGGAGTTGCGAGTACAAACACTTTCAGACCAACAGGGTTAGGTTTATTGGGACAATATTGTCGCATTTTGCATTGGCCAGAAAAAGGTATCATCTCATCGACACATACATTTTCTGGACGATCTTGAGCTAAGCAACCCTTCAATATTCGGTCAAAGAAAGGGCGAATCTTCCAAATTTTATCATTTCGTCTATTTTCATCACACACATTCAGATCAAATACACATTTTAGCCGTGTTCTAATGGCATAAAAGCGAATCTGGGTCATAGCACTGGCAATCGTAGGTACTCTCCATTTTTGCATCCAATACATATCTAATTTTGGATATTTTAGTGCTGACATGACCATCGTTATACCAAAATACACCATTAATTCTTTTTTTGTAAGACCCAATGTTTTTCCTTTTAGTAGAACTTCTGTTCTATTTGTACATTCTACTATGATATCTAGAATATCGTCATCAATATATTGCCGAATATATTCGTAATATTCCCAATTAGATGTGTCTTTTGGAAGGTAAGCTGGCTGTTGATGTCTGTTGTTTGGCTCCAATTTTTCTCCAATCCAACAGTTTTGCCTGTCTGCATTTCCAACTGTTGACGAACGTATTATCCTCGATCTAGACAGCAATCCACGCCTACCACCCCGTCTTCCACGTGTACGAGTACGACCTGGCCTTTCTGAACTTACTGACATTACTGGCGACGCTGGTGCTGATTCAATTGGATCGTCATCGGATGAACTGTATGAAGAAGATTCTGAATTTGCTTCGCGATCATTTGTTTGCGGAATAAAACTGGAATCATCGTCAGATGCTTCGGAACCATCATCAAAATCAGACTGATTTAAAATATTATCTTCTGTCAGTACTGAAACAAATAAATAAAAAGAAAATTAGGTTATGTACTATACCTAGGACATCGGAAGTTAATAGAATCAAAACATAATAGTCTGACATCGTACTACATAAAGGACATCTAAAAACCACATGTTGTGGGATGTCGAATATATGTCCATTCCGAAAAATTATTCAAAACTTGTTACGTTAGTCAATCAGCCAAAGTTTTAGAAATTATTTATCAATGAAATTTATAGTAATTACCATGATTAAACCAGATTTTACTTACCGGTCCTTTGGCGTGAGCGCACCTCTCCACTGGTCGACGCCATTTTGCTAAAAATGGCAGGTGTCATAGACTCGAGTGAGTTTTAATTAGTTCGGTAAACAAAGGATAGATGTCGTTACGTGGTAATTTCGCCGCGAGAACGACAATTATTCGCCAAATATTTTTTTTATTATGATGTTCTATGAGTAGTACGAGGGCGGTCAGGAAGTTAAGATAGTTACAGTGTTTGACTTCGGTTTGTCTGTCCGTCCGTCCGCGCTCTGTCCTTACAAAAATTTCAGGACAATCCGAGTTTATTATGTTATTGAGGATTACTATAGCACGATCTCTATTGAAAACGAAGGGTGTAGCATTTATTTCATTGACAGGAACAGTCAAACGTACCCCCTTTACATTACGGTCAATAGGGAAAAAAAATCGTTTAAAGTGCATTTTAATGTTACACCATTTCAAACATATTGATATTGGGGGAGGGATGATAGAGTATGGAATGCAAAGAATTTATTATTCATTTACAGAGCCACACAAAAGAATTCCCTTGTATATAACGTTTAATGGTAACGTTAAATTTTCTCAGAATTATCTATGAAGTATTCTAGGAACAAAATCTTAATTGTATGCTAGGAAAAATCGGTATTTTCTGTGGAAATTGAGTCTGATCTGATTCAATTATTTTTTGCACGGGACGGGCCGGACCTATTTTCACTATTTTAGCACGAGTCGGGCCAGGCCGTGAACCGCAAAAATACAAACGGGTCAGGGCCAGGCTGAACTTTGTTTTTGATAAGAGCCGGGCCGGCCAAGATAGCTTTCGTTCGAGTCGAGCTCCGGCCTGGAAATTCCGGCCCGTGCAGACTTCTAATGGACAGTAATATCTGAAATCAGTTTTCCAAATGTGTTACGAGTTTTGTAAATTTTTACATAGGTATCTTATTTAAGTAAATAGCAAAGTTTTAGTTAAAGTATTCCGGAAATGTTGGAAAGTGTTTCCTAATCAATGCTTGACGCATAATATTTCTTTCTTCGTATATCTAAATATGATTAACTTGAATATGATCTGTTGAAAGGGTGCTATAGATAGCTCACCTTTGATACGCGAACAATATGCATATCACACAGGTATTGCTTATCGTGTATCCAAGGTTTTAATCTGCACTGTTAGCAAAAGATATGTTGGTTTTTTTTTATTAACTCAAAGGAGATTCTCAGTTTCCAATTTATCAGCATATCATTATTTCCATTTAAATGTTGCTTTTGGTGAAATACGCATTCGGGTTATCTTAAAGCAGAGAGTTCATGTGAAGATATAAGTACTTTATCAACTTAGCATTGTCGTTGTGTGCAGTAACTAATTTAGATTTAGTTATGGAATAAGCATACCATATTGAAATCAGTCAACCATGGCAGTTGAAAGTGGTAAGTAGTGTTGCCAGCAGGGTTCGTAAATATCATATTTTCGAAAATATCAAAAATATCCGATGTTTTGATATATACCTATTTGATATTTTTCATATATATCCGATATTTTCAAAACAATTTAAACGGGTGAAATGAGCGGCAAACATTTTACATTACGACTTCTATCGAATTTTACGTAATATTTCAAAATTTCACATCCATTTCAAGTTTAGCTGACATATTCGCCATTCCAACCACAAATCACTATGTTATTCTAATTAATGTCTTCATTATTGGAAAATTACTTTATTTATTAAATTCCGACTAAATCTAATATATAAAAATGAAAATTTGACTGTCTGTAATGCTATACAAATCCACAGTTTGGAAGCCAGAATTGTGAAATGTTATGTACAGTTGTGGAAAAAAAAAAGTAAACACCCCCTACTAACTCCTCAACAAATCATCATAGAAGAAAGTTACTGGTACCGAACGATTGGAAATAGTCTACTTTTAAATGATGTATATAAAATTTTCTTAAGGGGTCATCTACATATTAAAATGAATCCCAACTTCATTTTTTTCAATAGCAATACCCAATTTTAACGAGATATTTCAAATCTTCGGTTCAAACTATGCATAGACACCAAATTTCAAGTCATTTGAATGATAAGTTTTTGAATTATAAACATTCAAAATTTAGTGCTTCTAATGTTAAATTATATTTTCATATTTTTATTTATATCTCCCGAAATTATGCTCCTAATGTGCTAATTTTTTTTTGTGGTAATAATACTAATATACCCAAACATAAATAAGCTGAATTTGCAATTTTTATAATTTTATGATATGAATTATGAAATTAATATTCGAAAAATTATGAATTGCAACCTACAATTTTTTTGATGGATTTAGATTTATTAAGTCCTGCTTTATGAAAATTCAAAAATTTCACATTTTTCTTCCAAGTAGTTTTCAAATTATGCTTAAAAAACGGCAAAATGATGGTTTAAGGGGCCGTCTAGGATGAAAGTGAGTAGGCATTTTGAAATTTATTCTGCCGTACTGTAATCTAACACGCTTCATTGATTCCTTGAGTGGCGCTTAAGGTCCCTTGATCAAGGAAGCGACTCTCTCAGTTAACAATCCAGTACGGAACTTCAATTTGGATACAGCCCTTAAAATACGCTCGTTTTAAAATAATTAATTTCTCGGAAACTTATGGTACGAATTGCATAAAAATTCGTTTTTAGGCTAATTGAAGAGTGTAGAGTTCATTTATGCTGTTAGAATTGAGTACTGCTATTGAAAAAAACAAAGTTATGGTTCGTTTTAATATGTAGATGGCCCCTTAAACAAATTTTATATACATCATTTAAAAGTAGACTTTATTTCCAATCGTTCGGTACCAGTAACTTTCTTCTACGATAATTTGTTGAGGAGTTAGTAGGGGGTGTTTACTTTTTTTTCCACGACTGTACATGTGTATTAAAACACGGCCGAGGCAACTAAAGCAATCTGAAATAGAAATAATTTATAGTTAACTTTTAATTAATAAAAAAAACACCAATTTAACAGCAATTTCCTATCAAATTTAAACATTTTTCATTATAGCAGCTGCCAATAATTAAAAATTCACAATAAAATCCCCCCCCCCTTTTTTTAATGTTCAATCCATAATCGCGCGAGTTCTTTAACCAATATGAGATATGCATATTACGTACGCCACGCTGCAATACTAAAAAGCTGTAGCGGGTATTACGATAATTCTTTTACCTCACATGCAAATAATTAGAGATTATTTAATTGCGCTTAATTATTACTTAATTATTGTTTAATTTTTTTTTTAAAGGCAAACATTATATCACAATCATCAACAAAACTTTTTATTCTATTTATTCCCTTATTCCAAAGATATCGTTTGCTGCCATAGTAACATGAATTAAATTTCATCTAAAAAAATGCGCAGTAGTAGAAAAATATTTTACTAAATCTAATGGTTATTTTTAATTTCGGTTTTAGAATTAAATTCATGAACTCCCGGGCATAGAACGAGTTAAACAGCTAGTTAACTATATCTAAAACAAACTGAAACTTTTAAAAATTTGTAATTTGTAATTCAAATGCTCTGCTGTATAAAAGCCTACTTTGGTCTAAAAAGACCAGTTTTTGTTTAAGACAAGAAAGAAAAAACCATGCGTCAAGCCTAGATTATGAAACACTTTCCAACACATTCAGAATAATGTAAGAAAACTTCCTCTTTTAACAAGTTAAAATATTATGTCTAATTCCACCATATGGAAACGCATAGCACATTTAAAGACCCAATTTCAGCTGTTCCCATCTATAATCGGAAAATTATCCGAATTCTTTCAGGAGCCCTATATATGATATATTGAAAATTCCCCTTTAGCCATTTCCTCTAAGAAGGAGAATAGTACGGGAATTCTTTTCAGCAGCTATTGTATATAAGGTATAGAATTTATATAGCACGAGTAGCATGTAAAAAGTTAGTTAAATTTAAAACCGCATATCGAAATTGAAAATGCACTTCAAGCATCTTATTAGCTCAAAGACAGTATTGTAATCTATTTCTTTTGTGTCCCTGTAAATGCTATGAATGCCATATTCTATCGTAATCATCTTGTAGTGAAATTCGGTGATTTATTTCAGTTTCAATACATTTGAAATAGCGTAATGTGATTAAAATACTCTCCAAATGATGTTTCCTCCAATACCGTAATGGAATACTTTTGAGTGGCCCTGTAAATGAACTATTAATGCTACACACTTAATATGCAATACCGAACACGCCATAGTACAGCATCATTAACATATTTCAATTGCATGAAAATCAGTATGTTTAGATGAGTTAATTCGTGGACAGACTGACGGACGTACCGAATTCATAAACACTTTTAAACTTTGTTGGAAAGTGCGAAAAGCTAGTTAAAATCGATAAAAGCCACCTGCGTGCCCTTTTAACACTTTCCAAAAAAGTTGAAAAGTGTTTATGCATTCGATTTGTCTGTCCGTCAGTCCGACTGTCCACGCTCTAACTCCCGTAAATATGCTCGGATTTTCATACAATTGATAAACGTTATTTAGGGTCATCAAAGCATGTTTGGTATTGTATATGAAGTATGTGGGATTAATAGTTCATTTACAGAGGCACTCAAAAGAATTACATTACATTATGGTATATGGGGAAAATCGTTTGCAGAGTATTTTAATACGATTACGCTATTTCAAATGAATTGAAACTGATATAAATCACTGAATATTTCACTACAAGACGATTACGATAGAATAGGGTATTCATAGCATTATTCGCGTTCATTTACAGGGACACACAAAAGATATCGATTACAGTACTGTCTTTAAGTAATAATGGCTGTAAGAGCGTTTCCAATTTCGGCATGAGCTTTTAAATTTAACTTTTTTACATTTTACTAGTTATATATAAATTCTATACCTCATATACAGGGCTGCACAAAAGAATTCACGTGGTCATTCTCCTTATTAGCGGAAATTGCTGGAGAGGAAATTTCAACTAATGTATATATGTATTTCTTAACTGAACTCAATTTTGGCATGCATGTAGTTAATACATTAAAATCTATAAACACGGTTGCTCAAATAATTCGGATAATTATCCGATTGTAGATTGGAACAGCTGAAATTGAGTTTTCAAGTGTGTTATGCATTTCCATAGGGTTAAATTAGACATAATACTTTAACTTATTAAACGGTGCAGTTTTGTTACAGTATTCTGAATGAGTTGAAAAGTGTTTCATAATCTATGCTTGAAGCATGATTATCTTTCTTGTTTTTTGTTTTTAGCCAGCTTCTATAAAACCCTGCAAAATGGTTAATTTTGCTTTCTGCTACTTATCATTTTTTTTTAACACTTTCCAACATAGTTTTGAAAAGTGTTTATGAATTCGGTTTGTCCGTCAGCCTGTCTGTCCGTTCGTGCTCGCGTACATATATAGTCCGATTGCCGTGAAGTTATGTTATTGGGGTCTACTATGGGATGTTCTATATTTAAATGGAAATGTGTAGCCTTCACGCTTCATCTACATGGCCACTCAAAAGTATTCCATTACATTGCGGTCTATGGGGAAAATCGTTTACGGTGTATTTAATTGATATTGCACTATTTTAAACATTGAAATTAATATATATAACTTTGGTATGCTACAAGGTTCTTATTTATAGAATAGAGTATGTGCATAGAATGTGTCGTTCATTCACAGGGACACACAAAAGAATTTGGCTACAGAAGAAAATGAACAATAATTGAATTATTAAAACCAGCGAACAATAATTGTTAGAAGTACGTTTTCAGTTGTGGTATGACTTTTTAAATTTAACTACTGCTTAAATATTACTTAGTGTTTGTGAATTCTATATGTATCATGTACAGGGCCACACAAAATTTCTCAACATCCGTCTATTGGCGGAAATTTCTGAATGGATATTTTCAACTATGCTAAGTATTTAATCGAACTATAGTATGTCTCAAAAATTTATGCGCTCTTCAAATATGGTTAAAAATAATTAAAGATAATATATGAAGGCAATTTACAATAAATACTTGATATTTAATTAAAATCTATTAAAATAAGCAGTTTTTGTTGGTTAAAATAAAAATTACATTAATTTTTATTTTACTCTTTTTCTTGAAGAAACACTCTCAAAAGTTTATGCACTTTATGCTAATTTTTTTAGAAAAACTGAATTGGATGTGTGTAATGAGGCTGTATGACGTCATTTTTTTAAAAAATATAAAAGTGAAAAAATCATTTTCACTCGTTTTAAAAATGCCGAAGCGTAAAGAATTCACAAAAGGTGAGATTTTAAAAGTTTTTAAATTGAAATCGCAAAATAAAACTTTCTTAAATTGCAAAACTTTTTAAAATTGATCAAAACAATTTATCTATATCAAGTACCGTCTAGAAATAATTTCAACCAGCAAACAAGATGTGGACGGCCTCACATGACGTTTGTTATGACAGAAGAATACGGAGATTCGTGTTTAGAAAAAATATGCCCATGCAGCAAATTAAAAATAATCTCGGTGTACAGGTGTTCAAAGATACTGTACATAGACGTATTAAAGAATGTGATTACATCATACTAAAGGAAATGGCTTGCAAACCATGTCTCAAACTACACCACTAACAAACAAGCATGAACTGGGCTAAAAAAACACATGCCCTGCGGGAGACAAGTGGCTTACTATTTTACTCAGTGATGAGACAAAATGGAATTTAGGGCCCTGATGGATGGAACCTGTATTGGCATGATCTCCGACAGGAACCAAGGAGTTTTTTCAACAGGCAGTAAGCCTGTTATGGTTTGGGTGCTATTCGGCTTCAACAGCCTGACCTCTCTAGATTTTTTGAAAGGAAGACAAAATTCCCCAAAATATCAAGATACGCTGAAAAAAAATTTTTTGGGGGGGGGTGGGTGGGAGGGTCTTGAAAGGATCCATGAACAAGGAAATACATCAACGTATACATCACATACTACATAACCGTGGCTTTCACAGAAAAATTTAGAATTCTTGACTCGTCAGCTTTAAGTCCTGGCATAAACCCGATTGAGAATGTCTATGGCACTTTAACCCATGAGTTTTACAGCAATAGAGAACAGTATGAGTCTCTTAAGAACTCAAAGAGGCCATATAGATAAAGCTTGGTACTCTTTGCCACCAGAAACCCTACAAAAACTAATAATATCGATGGACGTGCGTATATTTGAACTAATCCGAAATCACGGAAGAATAATTTGTATGTAACAGTTTTGTAAACATAACTGTAGTTGTTTTTGCTATTCTGCATAAACTTTTGAGACAGTTTTGTTTGAACAATATAATTTTAAATTATTTCTTACAAATTTTTTTTTTTTTTTTTTTTACTTTTGATATCATTTATAAATTATGAAGTTACGAAATACACGAATAAAATAAGGCTATTTATTATAACTATTTATTATTCATTCAAAATCAACATTTTATGCTTATGCTTAAACTTTTGAGACGGACTATAACGCATAATATACTATGTAGTATACATACATATCCATAGACCATACACAGGGCTGTACAAAAAAATTGTAATTTTTTTACTATAAATGGTAATAACACATTGTTTTTTCAAATACGTTATGGTTATGCGTTTTCCAAATTGTTCATTTAGACATCTTTCACCTTAGTAAACTATGAAGTTTTGTTATAGTATTTGAATGTGCATCGGACAGATGTTTCAAATTCTATGCTGTACGCATGATTTTTCGTTCTTGTTTAATTATTTGATTTTTGTTTTAAATCTCTGGCCCAGACGAAGTCGGGCGAGTCTGCAGGTTATAAATATTTTGAGACTGAATAGGAATTAGAAACTAAAACACATTGTACTTGGCATGAAAACTTAATTTAAAAAAATGTTCTAAATGTCTTTTTCTCTTACGTAACAAAACTGAAGATCAACTAATTTCAAACACACATTTTGCTTTTTACACTTATCAAAAAACGAAATATAAGAGTTAATTTCAATCAAGAAAATTTTATTTTTTATATAGCAAAATATTAAATGTAAAATAATTGTCTTTAATTACAAAATTTGAAAATATATGTTTGTTTGTTTTTCTTGTTTGTCTACTTTCAAATGCAACTTGTTTGAAAACTGCGTTTCAATTTACTGAATTTTTATAATTTATAAACATTTAAAGAATTTTTGTAAACCACTTTATAAACCTGGGCAATTTCTGCAGAAGCACTAAATGTATCACACTTTGAATACTAACAAGTGTATTTCAAGCACATGCGCTTTTACTGCAGTTTTAACTGCTGGACAACACGCAATTTTAATTTCTACACCTTCGAATAGAAAACAATCTACTTTAAAATGCAACTTGTTTGAAAACTGCGTTTCAATTTACTGAAATTTATAGTTTATAAACATTTAAAGAATGTTTTAAACCACTTTACAACCTGGCAAATTTCTTCAGGGGCGCTAAATGTAAACTGGAACAATGTATTGCACTAGGAATACTAATAAATGTATTTCAAGCACTCGCGCTTTTACTGCAGTTTTAACCAGTTTTAACTTTGGGACATCTGCATGAGAGTTACACAACAAAAACAATTTAATTATATTCCAAACCAACGTTCACCAAAATCCTCCAAATGTCTGTGAAACTGCAATGTTTAAATTTAAACACTAAAAAATAAAAACAGAATTTAAATTTTAAAAAAGCGCGTGACAATTTTTACTCTTTTATCAATTAATGTATCATTAAATGTTACGTTTTTATCAATTAATAGTTTCATATTAATTAAATTATGGTTATACGTTGAGAAATTAATTTAGATCTCCTACAAAGATTGTTTAAAAAATATTTGCTTTATTTCCTATAAGCCATATCTTAAACAAAGAAAAATCATGCGTTAAGCATAGATTATGAAACACTTTCCAACACTTCCTGTAAGCTTTAACAAAACTTATTTACCTTATTTCTCTACATAACAAAGATAACTAAGTAAATATTTTAGAAAACGCATAAAGCATTTGAAAAACTGATTTCAGCAGTTACTGTCCATAGCCAAATATGTATTCCAATTCTTTTGATCAGCCTTGTATTTGATCTGTATGTCGATATATAAACTATATAATAGGAAAATATAGGTAGTTCAGCAAGAAAACGCATAACAGGTTGAAATTTCTCTTTCAGCAATTTATACTAATAGATAGAAACAAACTTGAATACTTTTGTACAACCCTGTAATTTACCTACATCTTTAGTACGCATGCCACTAATTAACTAAAATTTAATTGAAACTAAAACTCTCTTAAAACTACTGAAATCACATTTCTAGAAATTATCATTTATAGACGGCCATGCATCCAATTCTTTGCGTGACCTGTATATCATTTTACCTATATTCTACAAACATTTCTTAGTAAACTAAATACAGTTCAGCGTAAAAAATGCATAACTCCTTTAAAAACCAACTTTAAGCAATTTGCAATCATACCCAGTAAGCCTTACGAATTCTTTTGTGTAGCCCTGTACATGAATTATAGCATTTATAGACACCATAAAGTATGGATAAATATAGTGAAACTTACAAGCGCATATCATAATTAAAAATGCATTTCCAGCAATCATCGCTAACGTACAGTAACTTCGGATATAATGTAGTATCCGAAATCTTTTTTGTGTCCCTGTGTATGCTATGCACTTCGTATTATACGTGAAATAAGTTATAGTAAACCTCAGCGGCGTATATAAATTTCATTATATATGCAATAGTTTAACATAATTAAAATACGCCGCAAACAGTTCCCTTCACCCTATATCGTTATGTAACACAATTCTTTTGTGAGGCCCTGTAAATGAATAATTATTCTTTCCACCGCATATTCTACAGAATGCATATTTTAGAGCAATTCATAACTGCATATAAGTTTTATTATGTTTGAAAGCGTGTAATATCATTAAAAATCATTTGAAAGGATTTTTTCTCATTGCCCGTAATGTAGCGGAATAATTTTAACTGTCCCTGTAAATGAACTAAACATGCTACAAACCTCATTTGAAATAGGGAATGTGCTATGGTAAACGTCAATAACATCCAAAAATTTCAGGACAATCGGAGTATATTTACGAGAGTTAGAGCGTGGATAGACGGAGATACAAATCGAAGTCGTAAACACTTTCACCTTTGTTCGAAAGTGTTAATAAAAAGAAACATAACAGAAACAATTTTTTTAAATAAATTTACTAGCTCCCGGTTTCTAGCAAGAGTAAATCAAAGCGATAAATTTTCAGGTTTGGTGCTCACATTATATTCACACATTTTTTGAGATATTTATTTTATTTTTATTTATTTATTTTTCTGGAGATGAGGGGTAGGGGGTGATCTTTTTTTTTCTCTTTCTCTCTCTTTCTGCCTAAAGTATATATTCTTAGCTATATTATCCAGAAAAATAAATGTTGTATACACGAAATTAATATTTTAAATTTAAAAATTCAGCTCACTAATGCGTGAATTAAAATCATTGAGTGCTGCGCACATGCTAAAACTCTAAAATATCCATATAAAAAACAATTTACGAATAAAATAAAATCGCAAAATGTTCTGAATTAAAACCAAAATATATACAAAAATTTATGTTTAAAATTTTATTTTAACACAAAATAAAACAAAATCAACTTTAAAGTTTTTCCAGTGCAAAAAAAAATATATAAATAAAATACGTAATTTTTTTTTGTTTTAGCAGAGATACTACGAAGAAACGCATATTTGGTTATTTTTTTAACACTTTCCAACAAAATTGAAAGTGTTTATACATTCGGTTTGTCTGGCCATCTGTCCGTCTGTCTTGCTCTAATTCCCGTCAATATACTTGGATTTTCATGCAATTGATAAAGGTTATTTAGGGTCACGAAAGCATGTTTGGTGTTATATATGAAGTATGTAGGATTAATAGTTCATTTACAGGGACACTCAAAAGTATTCCATTACATTATGGTATATGGGGGGAAATCGTTTGCAGAGTATTTTAATGACATTATGCTATTTGAAATGTATTGACACTAATATAAATTCCTGAATTTCACTACAATCACGATAGAACAGGGCATTCATAGCATTTTTGATTCATTTGCAGGGATACACAAAAGAAATCGGTTACAGTACTGTCTTAAAATTGTAAGTAAAAATTGTGAGTAATAATTGCTGGAGTGTGCAATTTAAAATTCGGAATGCGCTTTTAAATTTAAGTTTTTGCATGTTATTCTTTATATATAAATTCTATACCTCATATACAGGGCTGCACAAAAGTATTCACGTACCATTCCTCTTATTAGATGAAATTGCTGAAGGGGAATTTTCAACTGAGGCACATGTATTTCCTAAGTGAACTAAATTTTTACATGCATGTAATTAATAGATACAAATCTATATATCATATACAGGGCTGCTGAAAAGGTTCCGATCAGTTTACGATTGTAGATGGGAACAGCTGAAAATGGGTTTTGAAATGTGTTATGCGTGTCCATATGGTTGAATTCACCGTTTAACAAATAAAAATATTACGTTTCAGTTTTGTTACATAATTCTGAATGTGTTGGAAAGTGTTTCATAATCTATGCTTGACGCATGACTTTTTCTTTCTTGTTTTTAAAGCTGTAGCTTATATAATTTGAAAATAACAGTGCGCACAAGCTCCAGATATACTCATCTGAGAAAACGCGTTTTAAAGTTTCAATATCTATGGACCTTCAATTGTACTCGCCGTCTATAAATGATTATACCTCAAGAAATAATGCAAATTTTTAAGTGGAATTTTTTGCATATTGTTGAGGAATTAAAAAAAAATTCCGAATAAAACAAAATCCGAAAATTGATCTTTTGAGAGTTTAACCCTTTATATACTGAATTATGAATTCATGAAAATTATCTTCTAAATCATTTTTCGTGAATTGTTTAAACTGCATTAGAAGATTTACATAATCATTTAATAAATTTTAGAAGGATTGAAGGATTTAGGATTCATTAAATTTGAATTTATAGGGATTTTGTGCAATATTTATAACCTCACTCAAACTTTTTTATTTTAAATATTTTTCTTAGTATTTTGTAGAATTAAGAAATGTACAAATATAATGTTCTTACTATAGAAATATTTCCGAATTTAAAAATCCCCCCCCCCCCCGCTCAACGTCAAGAAAGCTAAATGATGCAAAGGCAAAAGAAATCGTCCTTTTAAAAATATTTTTGTTTTGTGTAACCCATAATGCTTTTGGAACAAGATAAAGTAATATATCTATAACTCATTCTAAACTGTATTACAACTAATCGATGTATTAAATGGATTTTATAACAAATTACTTTAATGATACTTATAAGTACTGTCAGTAGATAAAGGGTTAAAGGTCCTGTGCCCCCTTAAAAAGCTATTTTTACTTTTATGCTTATTCATTCTATGAAAAAGAAAGTTCGTCACAATGTTCTGACAGTGGCGAAAATCGCTTCATGATTTGTGCGGAATGCAGAATTTTTTTTCCTTGCTGTATGTCTTCGGAACAAATATTTTAAATATTTGTACATTTTAACTTTAAAGTTGCTAATTATTATTGAATATGTCAGAAAAATGTGACAAACATGCAAATAAGTAATTTGTTCTTTTATTTATTTAAAAAAAATAGTATAAAATTCACCGGAAAAATGCTGTTTTTCTCAAAACATTTTAAATTTAAAATTATTAAATATTAATACATTTTAGGAATTTCATAAAAAATATAATGTTATACATGAACTAGATTATTTTTATGACAATGGCATGCATATTTTAAAAGTTGTGGGTATAAAAAGAAAAACAAGGCTGAAAATTCCTGAAAAAAAAAATATTTAAAAATTAAAACTGTGTAGACATATAATGACTCATGTTACTTTGGCAAAGTCACATTGTCGAATGACGACCAGCTAGACTTATTTATTGAACACATGCATCTGACTTGTGTGCATGACATCAGGTGAATCGTCAAGCATTTTGTTTCCCACTTAGACCAATGAGCGATTGTTGCCCACTTGGCGTGACCAATCGCTCTTCTCCTACCGGCAATTAAATGGCGGCGTG
This sequence comes from Maratus speciosus, assembly GCA_963932465.1. Taxonomy (NCBI): domain Eukaryota; kingdom Metazoa; phylum Arthropoda; class Arachnida; order Araneae; family Salticidae; genus Maratus; species Maratus speciosus. Next base: position 30,235,486 of record OZ010799.1, on the reverse strand, counting down.
AGTCAGCCCGTATTATAGGAGCCTAATACCCTGTTCACACTAGAAACTTAAGATACCTTAGACCGCCAGTTTTGAAGTGGTACCCTCTCGGAATTGGGTGCCTGTTCACATCGAAAAACTTACTTAAGATATCTCAGTAGCGTCACTGTGCTTGTGATCCGAACAAAAGTAAAGTATTCGCATGCGCTTAAAATAAAAAACGGCCGCAACAGCCAATCAGTAAAAGCGAAGCTTCATAGCCAACGAGAGTGAGTGGTCGTTCCTGTATCTAGCCGAAGTAAGGCGAAACTCACTGAGAGAGTTTGTGGAACTCTCTCGGAGAGTTCGGCGGCCTGAGATATCTTAAGGTATCCAGTGTGAACATAGTATCACCACTTATAAGGAAAAGGCAGCTGACGTCACTGTGGGTAGAATCGAGGCTAACGAAAAAGACAGGCTACCGCGGTGCATTCCTCATATGTTTTTACAGACCGCTAGATTAGTGTCGTGCTCTTTTCGTGCACCTGCATTGGTGCATTCGAGCATCACGTGACTACAGCGGTCTATATAAATAAAGATATGCATAAAGCACCGCGATAGCCTTTCTTTTTCGTGATCCTCGGGGTTGAATTACTGTGGATCAGCCAGAAACACCTGTCGGTTCTCTATGACTCCCATTGTACACTTCAGTTTGGGCAATTTGGTTGGTCTGCGTTTAACCCTTTATGTGCTGAATTATGAATTCATGAAAATTTTATCTTCTAAAGCATTTTTCGTGAATTGTTTAAACTACACTAGACGATTTATATAATCATTTAATAAATTTTAGAAGGATTTTAGAAGGATTAGAGGATTTATAAAGATTAATTAAATTTGAATTTATAGGAATTTTGTGCAATATTTATAACCCCACTCAAATCTTTTATTTTAAATAGTTTTCTTAGTATTTTGTAGAATTAGGAAATGTACAAATATAATGGTCTTACAAAAGAAATATAGAACTATTTCCGAATTGAAAAATCACCCCCCTCCACCCCCCTCCAAGGCCAAGAAAGCTGAAAAGATGCAAAGGTAAAAGAAATCATCCTTTTTAAAATAATTTTGTTTTGTGTAACCAATAATACTTTTGGAACAAGATAAAGTAAAGCATCTATAACTCATTCTAAACTGCATTACAACTAATCGATGTATTAAATGAATTTTATAACAAATTATTTTAATAGTACTTATAAGAACCGTCAGTAGATAAAGGATTAACAGGTCTATGATATGATTGGCCTACGTCGCGAAGATGATTTCTGCAATGATTGCTACGACAAAAATGTAGTAGTAGATTGGTTGACGGAAGGGTTTGTTTATAAACAAGCCCTTTCGTTATAAGTCATCTTAATGTAGAAAGACGAGATAGCACAAGGAAATTCACAACACCAGACAAAATTACATCCATCCGGGAAATCCACAAACAGTGTGTAACGAGCCAGCGGGAGTTGAACATGCAGCCCACCTACGCTCTTCAAGCGATTACCGCCACGGTGCCCCCCGGCTGGACTTGTCAGAGAGATTTGCGTGTGAGCAGAAATTGTGGATACACAGCGCCTTCTACAATGCCATGCGTTTATTAGCGTCCATACTTTCCTATGAGAAATAGCAAAAGAAGACAATTTTCTACCTCTCCACCAAATTTGAACGATCATTTCTGATACACTCTGTTTTGTATTTTCCTATGGATACATCTGTATTTGTTGCAAAGTATTTCCAACACCTTCCACTATTAAATCATTGCATTTGGAAAATGTAAACTTTTGAAAAAATAAAATAAACACTTGAAAATTTAATTAAAATATCTTTATTGCCGAAACGTCAGTGAAGGCTTACTGTGGAGACACGAAAAGTTTTGGTTTCTGTTAGTCTGTCTGTCTGTTCCGCGATAACTGCCGCAAAAAGCATCCGATCGGCTTGAAATTCACTGGGCATGTTGATGAGGTACCCGGACTTAGCTGTATAGTTTTTGGTTAAATTTGGTTCATTCGTTCGGGAAATATGGAACATTTTATTTTGCTCTATAATGCTTTTCAATGGCAAGTCAGACGATTTTCAGATTTTCATTTGTTGAAAGAAATGGCTCATATGAAAAATGGATTTAAATGGTAAATTTTTGATGCTGAAATTTTTAAATAATATTATTAAATTATTCCAATAAATTATGTCAATATATTTGCGAGATTTTTTTAATTAGGTTTATAATATTGGGGGGAATTTTATGCATGTTTTGCAATAATATAAAGGATTTTGTTTTATCAATTTGACATAATGCATATTTCATTTTTTTTCCTTTTCTTTCTCTGTTGCCTAGCAACATATTTGGTCCTAATAATATTAGTATAATTGCGTGTATAATGCTTGAGTAAAGCCAACGTCAAAACAGATGAATTAATGCATTTGTATCTTTGCATATAGAAGGATTTTAGTCCAGAAATAAAAATAGGCAATATTTCTTTTATTTTATTTATTTTATTGAAATATTTTGCTTAAAAATACAAAAGTTCATTATTTTCATAGAGAATAACGTAACATTTTCCCATAACATTTACCAATATTTCTTTAATTGTTGCCAAGAAAATCAAAACCCGGAATAATATTTTCTTTTAAACAATTTTCAATTGAAATGTTTTGTCGTGAAACAGGAAAATGAAAAATAAAATTAAGAATAGAAAAATTAATATGGCGGAATATTGGAAATAAAAAGAAAACTCTCGAGTATTTCTTAATATAACCTGATGAAAAGTTTTGAGTAAGTACACATAGCAGGTGAATTAGACGTCATTTATCGAAAACAAAGATGCTGGAATAAAAAGATCTTGGGTAAAATAAAATTAACTATTATTCACGGAGGAAATAGATAGATGGAGATGCAGTATGCCGTAAAAACAGTTTGCAATACGATGTGCGTTATCGCTCAGATTTAAATGCCCTCATTCGGCCCAAACAAAACAAGCACGTGGAACAGGGACCAAATTCTTTGACTTCATCCGTTTTTTTTTTTTTTTTTTTTTAAGCACGTCGTTGTGTTGTGCCGAATGTAGCTGATTTTAGGGTTACATTTTTGGCGTCACTTCAAGATTTATTGTCTGTGTACGGTTAACATGAATATTTTATTTAAAATTTAAATTTTATTAATTTATAAAAAAAACTTATGCTTATCCTTATAAATCACAGCGTAAAAAAATCTAAGATATACTATAACCATCCGCACAATCAATAAAAAAATACGAATGTAAATTTAAATAGACTACGGGGGGTTCAGGGGGGGCAGATCCCCCCCTGAAGAAATGCAATTTTTGATTTAAAAAGTTACCAGAATAAGTAGCTCATCAGAATTTCAGAACATCAATGTACAACCACTTGTTTAACACTTTTAATTTCTGAAACTTTACGAAGTATCTTGTATGCTCATAAATATTTATGTAATTTGAAAACTTTAAAAAGCGATTTGTAGGAAGTTGAATATTATGCAATGAGTGTTAAAAAACAATGACTTGCAAAGATGACGTTGAGGCTCCTGATCTGCAGATTTACTAGTTATGTTAAATTGTTGAACAATAGTCTGGCTCTGGGTTGGAGTGTGACATCTGATAATTTTGACTGAAAAAAAGGATTTTGACCTCGGCTTTCTGTACAAAAATTGTTAGTTTTGCACTGTAAAAGATGACAAATATTTGCTAACATTTGACAATATAACCACAAACGACAATATACACTAACCTTTTTCAAAATTACTCTTCATCTTTATAAACCTCAGAAAACAATGCATTTTTGAAGTTTCAAGAAGCATTTATAAAAACAAAGTTTAGTTTGCAACTAATTTTAGGAAATTCGAGTATTTTTTAACACTTTCCAACAAAGTTGAAAAGTGTTTATGAATTCGATTTGTCTGTCCGTCTGTCCACGCTCTAACTCCCGTAAATAGACTCGGATTTTCATGCAACTGATAAAGGTTATTTAGGGTCACCAAGGCATGTTTGGTATTGTATATGAAGTATGTGGGATTAATAGTTCATTTACAGGGCACTCATAAGAATTCCGTTGCATTATAGTCAATGGGGAAAGGTCGTTTGCAATGTATTTTAATGGCATTACGCTATTTCAAATGTATTGAAATTGATATAAATCACTGAATTTCATACAAGATGATTACTATATAATAGGGAAATACAACGTATACAGGGCTGACCAAAGAATTCGGATAATTTCCCGATTGTAGACGGGGACAGCTGAAATTGGGTTTTCAAATATGTTATGCGTTTCCATATGGTTGAATTAGACATAATATTTTAACTTATTAAACGGTGCAGTTTTATACCATGATTCTGATTGTGTTGGAAAGTGTTTCATAATATATGCTTGACGCATCATTTTTTCTTTCTTGTTATAGTGTAGTAATCCGTTTTCTCAATCCGGAATAAAGTTGTTTATATGCTATCTACACTGTTAAAAATCAGCAGCTTTAGCTGTATAATCACTCCACCGCTTTTATAGAATATCTCTTTTGGCCAATGAGAACGTAATATAGTCAAGTAACCTTTTTATATAAAAGCAGTGGAGTGACTATGCAGCTAAAGCTGCAGATTTTTAACAGTGCATTCACAAGTTACAAGTAAACATTTTAAGGTTCAAGAAGCATGTTTTCCAGACAAAAATGATGAATTAACAGAACTAACATTAACACTGATATTAAGGGGCTACTTCAATCAGGCGGAAACACCCGTTCTCTAATGCTAATCCAATGGGAGAAATTTGTTAAAATATCTCGTTTGCATTTTAATATTTTTAAATGATTTTTTTTCATTGGATAACTGAGGTAGATCTATACAAACGCCGCACGGTAGATGATTTACCGATTCTAACACATCGGCTGATAAGTTCCCGGTCTAATGAAGAAAACACAACTTTTTTGGTCAAATTCAATTTTATTCATCTACATAGTCTCCTTTAAAAGCGATACAATCATTCTAGCGCCTCTCTAACATTTCAATACCTTCTTGAAGAACGAATTAACTTTGGCCTCAAAATATACGTTTGTTTCGGCGATCACCTCCTCATTCGAGCCAGATCTCTTGCCGGCGAGCATTTTTTTCAGGTCTTTGAACAGGTAAAAGTCGCTGGGAGCAAATTTGGAGAATACGGCGGATGCGGAAGCAATTTGAAGTGTAATTCATGCAATTTTGCCATCATAGCCAAAGACCTGTGACAGGCTGCAGGGAGGGGAGGAGGCGGCACCCACTTCGAAAACAGCTTTCTCATAGACAAATGTTCACGCAAAATAAAGCCTACACGTTCTTTTGATATGTTTAGAGTGTCAGCTATCTCCTGCAACTTCACTTTATGGTTTTCTAAAACGATTTTGTGGACTTTTTTATGTTTACCGATATAACCACCTCTTTTGGGCGACCAGAGCGTTGCGCATAATCGATGTTTGTAAGACCACGTTTAAATTTAGCAAACCAGTCAATAATGGTTGATTTTCCTGATGCAGAGTCCGGATAACATTTATCAAACCAAGCTTTTGTTTCCACGGTGTTTTTAGCACGGTGTTAAATAGCAATGTTTTATCAAAACATGAAATTCTTTTTTTTTTCCTTTTTTTTAAAAAATATAAAAAGTTGTTTCACCAAAACCACTGTAACTTTTGAAGCAACCGTCAGATCGTCATAAAATGTTTACAGCTATCTTTTAAATGTTAGTACTTACTAAACAGAATATTAATTCTGTATTTGTGGCGCCATCTGTGTTCGGGAATTTATCAGCCGATGTGTTAGCTGGCCAAAATTATTTTTGGCTTCAATGTAGTCGCATCACCATGAAATTGACAAATGTTATTGATATTCACTATTGAATGTTAGGTATTGCAAAATATAGCGTGTAGCAATCATAATTTCGTTACAGGGACTTTCAAAAGAATTTCATTACATTACAGCCTATGGGAAAATATCGTTTGCGGAAGTTTTTAATGATGTTTTTATTTATTATTATATTTATTTATAATTTATGTATATATCTATGAAATGCACTAAAAGATGCTTGCTATGGAATATGGTATGGATAGCATTTATCGATCATTTACAGGGACACTAAAAAGAATTGTTACATTACTGTCTATGGAGAAAAATTGTTTGCGGTGTATTTTGTTGTTACATTACTTCAAAAGTATTTAAATTGATATATATCTCCGAGGTGCTCTATTAAGATGTTTACTATTGAATATGATGTGCATAGCATTCATCTTTAATATACAGGGGCACGCAAAATAAATCAGTTATATTCCTCTTGCTATGAACAATAATTGATGGAAGTGCATTTTCAGCTGTGGAACAACTTTTTTAAATTATAAAAATTGCATACTATTTAGTGTGTATAAATTCTATAAATCATATACTGGGCTGCGCAAAATATATGAAGTAAATTTCCGTTTACTGATGGAAACTGCTGACGGAGAATTTTCAACTGTGCCCTATCTGTTCTAAATTTTAGCATATTGTGAATTATATGAAAAATCTATAGTTCATATACAGGGATGTACAAAGTTTTCTGTTATTTTTTCGACTTTGGTTGAAATTGTGTTTTCAAACGTGTTATATGTTTTACAAATTACTACTTAGACATCGTTTTTCACGTTATTAAGCTATGAAGTTTTATTATAGTAGTCCGAATGCGTTGAAAAATGTTTCATAATCTGATTAACGCATGATTTTACTTTCTTCTTGATAATTTTAATAATACTTTCTTAACGGTATGGAAGCTAAAGTGATAAAACTATTTTTGTATTATTATAACAAATCCAAAAATTTCTTTTTCTAAAATTTAAGGTACGGGACAAACTTTCGACAGCTTTAATAAAAATTGCTGTGTTGTATATTCTGTTATATATTTATATTTATCTCTGCACAGAGGAACCTTATGTAAGGAATGGGAATCATAAGATATCATGGGAAAATGTCTACATTATGTTTTGCATTGTATCAAATTTGAATTTGGAGAATTAGTCTGGATCAGTTTTGTAACCACTCGAAATTTTCAGCCAATTAATATATTTTACATCATTTTGTCTTGAGATATCTACATACAGCTGGCAACTTTTGTTCAAATTTGGTTATAAATTTAAACGTTTCGCACATGCAAAGCTTCATGTTCTCTTCATTGTAATTTTCCGCTATAAACAAAACATTTTCATCCAAATTCACATTTTCGTTAAATTTTAAATCTTTTTGCCGTTGCATAATAGTACAAAAGTTTATTTACGTAACTAACTTAAATTCTGCTGACTTTGATAAAAAGAAAATGGCACTTGAACTGAGATTTCAAAATTTTTTATTTAGACTTAATAAGCTAAAAACAATTCTAAAACTGGAGTCACAATGCAGACAAATTAAATTGGAACGAAAAGGTAGAAATCTAAATTATTTAATCATATCAAAAATTGAGCTTAATCATGTAACTTTTTCTATAATCAATCTGAAAAATCTCTTCTCTCTATTCTAAAAAAAAGTAACTACCGCTGTCACCGCCGACGCCGGTTTTGAGTTTTTTGTGACCGGAGGTCTTTCTTCGTTAATATTAAGAAAAATAATGCATACAAAAATATGAAAATCGGTGGTATTATACAGAAATGTTTGATAAACACGCTGATGCAGACAGTTTTCAAATCGAAGAATTATTTTAAGAGATATTTAATGCTAAAGTTGGACAAAATCGTTCCACTAAAAAAGTTTTATAGGAGCAAAAACTGTTCATGGAAATTTAATCATTTTTAGATCATTTTATACGTTTGAAGTTCCCGGTGTGCAGACTGTATTTCATTTTGTAATTTGACTAATTTTTTGAGGTTTTATTTTTATTTTAAATTCAAATTTTCACCATTTCTAGAGATATTTTTTACAGATTTTAGAAAGTGATATTAATTTTTAAAGTGTTGCCAACTGTATAAACTGCGGAAACAATAATGTTTGCTTCAAAGGAAAAAAAAAATATATTTATACGTGTAAATAAATTAAAAATTTATTTACACGTGACTATTATAAACAGAAAAAAACATTTGGAATTAGAAATAAATAATTATGTACAAAAAGCAGGAACTTACTAAAAATTACGTCATAAAAACTATAATTACGCGTGAATTTTAAGAGAGAAAGGAATATGCAAAATAATAAATTTATTAACATGCGTTAGAAGTCTTAAATAGGAGAAATTACATCATATTTACGTCACATTACAGTTATTACACAAAATAATATTGCAAAACGGTTTAAATTTAGAAATTGCGCTAGACATTTATTTGATATTTTGAGAGGATACTTTTCAACTATTTTTGTTAGGAAAGCGCAAATAATATTTCATTTCGAACACAAGTATTTTCACGTGAATATTAAAAAGAGAAAGAATAGTTTGGTCTAAATTACGTCAGATTAAAAACGATTAATTTAAAAAGTCTTATTTAAAAGAACTTTCTTTCCGCTTTGTTAAAAAATACCGGGAGACAAAGATTCTGTTTACTTAATTTCTTTTATATTAGCTTATTTTGAAATGTTTAACTTATTTTACTTAATCAAAGACGAAAAAAGCGATTGGCATATGTATTTTTGGTACTACTTAGTTATCCTGTCAACCAAATATCCATCATTCGCCAAACTATAAGATTAAATACCAATAATGGTTGATCGTAAATGTCACATTAACTTGACTTTAAGCAAGTTAAACTTGTCTACGTCATCAAGTTATTTTTATTTCGACGTTTTATTTGTATTTTTATTAATGTTGCACTAATTTATTTTCGTTCTTTCGTTATTTAAAATAAAAATTATGTGAATTTGTATAATTTGGCGAGTGGTTTGGCAATTTATATAATTTGGCGAAATTGGTCGACGGGATAATCAAGCAGCACCGCAGCGGATTTGGCCTTAAAACTCCCCAATCAAAGAGAAATGAATAGAAATCCGTTTATAGGGAGATCGCCACTGTTTTTAAAATTATAATTCAATCTTCCGAAATCATTATAAAGCCGATCAAATTAGCGTACTTTTAGAGTCTGCGGTGTCTGAACGGGGGTTGACGAGCGTAGCTCGTAGGGGGCAGAGCCCCCTAGTTATTAAAAAAAATAGAGTTTTTTGCGACATTAAATATGAAATAACAGCTGATATGTGCAAAATTTATGCACATAAATTCGATAAAATAAAATCCACATTTTGTTTGGAACATAATCGAGCAGTATATTTTATTCCACTTTAAATAGTAAATTAAAGAACTATAAGGTGGTTCGGGGAAAGATGCCACAAAATAGGATGTTTTGCTTTTAAAATTGAAATGGTAAGATAAAAAAAATATATAAAAGCATGCTCTTTAATATTACGTTGAGTAAAAAGTTTTCCGCCAAAACATTTTTTATGGTAAAATGATAAATACATACGACAACATCAAAGCTAATGAAGATATAGTAATCTCCTTTCAAATCTACAATTGTCTGCCAACATTTTGGCAACTTTTCTATCCCTTCTGCGAAATATTGAGACGTGCGCGAGTCCAGAAAGAGATCAACCTCGCTTATGACCTCATTTGAAGTGAAGATTGCGCCATCAAGAAGCAGTTGCAGATTTAAAAAGTGATAGAAGTTAGAAGGGCCATGTCTGGTCTGTAAGTTGGATGTTACATGAAATCCCACTCTAGCTTGTAGAGCGTCCAGCTGGTCATCGTACTAACATGTGGCCGGGCGTTATCTTTATGAAAGAGAACCACCTTCCTTGTGAACTCGTTTCTTCGTTTCTTGCGAATGGCATCACGAATTTTAATTAGCATGTTTTTGTATATTTCACTGTTGATAGTCTGTCCGCTTTTCAGGTAATCTATGTACAGAATTCTGCGACAATCCCAACAGATGCAGAGAAGCACCTTCTTGTTAGTTATGGCGAGTCTTGCAATCGACGCTGCTGACTCCCCAGGGGCGGATCACCCTTCTTGGCGACTTGTATTATTGTAGTAAACCCCTTTTTCAGGCCACAATTCTGAGCAAAACAAGACTTGTCTTCAGCATTCACTTCGTGAGACACCCAGAGTTTGAACTTAAACGTTAGATTTATGCATTTCAGAGCGTTAACTATTATTTTTGGCAGACTTTAAGCTCTAATGCAATAGTTCTTGTTGAAAAATTCCCGTCTTAAATAATGATTTGATTTAGCTCCTCATAATCAAGTTTAATAGGGCGGCCAGAACGTAATTCATCTTCAATTTCAAAATTTCTAGCTTTAAACTTCCGAAACCAAACTTTAACTATATCATAAGAAAAAGTATTGATGCCTAAACTTTCACGCATTTTTTTGAACTGAAATCATTTTTTTTTCAAATTTACTTTACTAAAACTAATAACGGTACAAGTCTGCACTATATTTCGTTTAGTGCAAATGATCACTATTGCAATCTTCGTGCCATCATTTCTTGCATTTGATGCATTGAATCCAACCATACTTGAAACCTTTTTTTAGAGTAAAAGTATCCTTTATATATAGCACAAAAATCATCATCATTATCCTCATCAAAACTATCACCACTGGTATCCAGAGGAATTTCTTCACTTGGGGAATACATGCTTACACGTCCTTTTAGTTCTTTTTTCCTTTTTTGAATGTCTCTTTCTATTAATTTTGCCTTTTCCCTATTTCCTCTATCCTTTTCCCGCATAGTTTTTCTTCTCTCTGATGCAGTTAAGACCACTTCTATTTGTTTCTTACGCCCAGAATGTTTAGGTTTTCTGACCTGGGGAATAGGACTGGTTGCTTCTACACAGGGAATCCCCTTTTCTGCGCTGGTGATAATCCACTGTGACTAGATCTGCTGTTGGAAGCAACTGCTGTTTTAGGCCCATCATGTTCTGTTCCACATGCGGTGGAAGCATCTGTTGGTGAAAGCAACTGCTGGTGTAGGCCTATTGTCACAGGCACCGCCTGTGGAAGCAACAGCTCTAACATTAATGGAACCATCAGGGATAGAAAACGCATGTTCTGGGATTGCTTGTGGGTTATAGGGATAAATCCCAGTAGCTGATAACATAGAAGTGCCATTTCCTACTGTGGCTGCTTTGCTCCAAGCTGTATTCAGAAGAGATCAAAACGGAAGTCTTGAAAATTTAAGATATGGCTTCCTGTGGATCCAGGCGTTCAGGGCTTGTCGCCAATATGTTTTTAATGGTTTGAAAAATGAGTGATCAAGTGGCTGTGAGTACAGGGTAGTGTGAATTGGAAGACAAAAAAGAATTGATTCATTTTCTCTTCATTTTAGTTTATTTCTGAACTATGTTGCGTCTTCCCCTAAGTATAGGGGAAGATGCCATACACACTTACTTCCCCATTTTTGCAAGATTATGGCCGCTTCTGCTTGCCTTGTGTGTGTAACACAATGCGGAACTCATTTATATTGCTAATATCTCATTTAAAATAAAACACACGTTTATGAACTTTAAATGGGAGCAACGGAATATTATAACGGCTTTACTCACCAGGTTAAATGCTCACGAGATCAAAAAAATAACGGCCATTAAAAGCGACAAATTAAGATAAATTCACAAACCACGTGAACACTGGGATAAGACTCCTCACACAATCCGGTCAGTATTGCCATCGCTTGACACATAAAAATACTTGGAAGAAACTTGCGTCTTCCTCCGAATTGCTTTACTCAAATTGATTGATTCATTCCCAACTAAGCAGCACCAACTTTGCACTAGTCTGTCGACCATACAATTACATTTATATCAAAACCAATAGCAGGGTACAACGCCCTAACTATTAAGCTATAACAGGCAAAAAATAAATTACACTAGGATAAACAATTAAAAATCGACTTTTGATCAGCTAGAAAGGGTAAATCACCCACCGTGAGCCGTTTTTTTACTTTTTCAATTTTGTTTGCAGGTTTTTTTATGAGGATGCTTTCACTTTCAAAATCGTGGCGAAAGTGAAAGTGTCCTAATTAAAAATACCTGTAAAAAAAATCAAAAAAGTGCAAAACAGCCTTCGTACAGATCTACCTCAGCTATCCAATACAAAAGAAAATCATTTAAAAATATTAAAATGCAACCGAGATATCTTAAAAAATTTCTCCTATTGGATTAGCATTAGCGAACGTGTGTTTTCGCCTGACTGGAGTAGCCCCTTAATATTATTTTGTTGCTCTTGCATATATAAATTCAATTACGAAACTAAAAATGTTTAATTAAGAATGGATAGCATCTAAGAAACCGATATTCCGTTTTAAGAAAACTGATTAATTCTTTATAAAAACCACTCGGAAACGTTCCTGAAAATCAGTAGCAGCTAAATAAACTTTTTTTTAATATAAATTCTTCTTTAAATGTTTAAAATATATCAGTTGAATTGATAACAGCCTAAAAACCTATATTTCGTTTTAAGAATAATGATTAATTAACTATATAAACTACTCAGAAACGTTTCTGAAAATCAGTGGCAGCTAAAGAAACTTTTTTTATATAAATACTTCTATAATCTCTAAAATATATTTGTTTCAGAAGTTTATAAAGATAAAGACTCCTTTTCGATATCGTGGTTAACTTGGAAGAGATTATTGTATATTTTAGCTATCGAATGAAACATCACCGAAAAAATGGCGATAAATCACAAATAAATAATAAAAATTTGTATGAATTACCATAAAACAGAAGAATTTTCACATGACACGTTTCGGACTGAAAAATTTAACAACCCGTCGTCGGCCAATGTAAACACGTGTCCGTAAGGGTCAGTTTGGTCGATTTATTAAAAGTTGCATCCCGAAACGCGTCCTGTGTGTTTCTTTTGTTTTATGGTGATTCATACAAACTTTTATTATTTATTTTAGCTAGTGGTTATGTTTTATTTCCGTAGATTAAAAAGCATTTGTCTTTTTTATATAATGTGTGTGCTCTATTACTTCTTAAAGTTTCTAAATCTGGAACTAAAACACCCTGCATATCCCTAAGAAAAATTTTATAATTCTAACCTTTTAATTGCAGGAACTGGAGCCCCAATGAGATGATTTGGAACGACGTGTGCGACTGAAGTGAGATTAACAAGGACAAGGACTCGTATTAAATATTCTTGCCAGTTGGAATGTATCGATGAACACATTATTCTGATCCTGTGCACGAAAGAAAACCTTGTAGATATCAAAAATGCTTTTGGAAAAGACAACATATCTAGCTGAAAAGTAACAATTGGAAAAAATAGTTAAAATCATCATGAGAATTTTTTAATCGTTTAGTAAGTTTTCTTCACTGTTATAAGAGGTACTCTTACAAAAGTCGCTTAGCACCAACAAAATAAATGTCTTCTTCTTTTTCTAAAAGCAAAAGTAGTTCTGGAAAAAACACTGATAGGCCAACTAAAGTTTCTAAAGAAGGGAAATAAAATGAAAAAATAACATCAGTATTACTTGCTAGGGGAAAACATTTGAAAAAAAAATCGTTTAGTAAGTTTTCTTCATCATTATAAGAGGTACTCTTACAAAAGTCGCTTACCACCAACAAAGTAAAATGTCTTCTTCTTGGTCTAAAGGCGAAAGTAGTTCTGGAAAAAACACTGATAGGTCAACTAAAGGTTCTGAAGAAGGGAAAGAATACGAAAAGATAACATTAGTATTACTTGCTGAAAGGGGATACGAACTTTCAAAAGATAATGATTTTCAGTTTAGAGATTTTTCCATTGGTAGGGAAGTTGGAATAGGAGAAGATCGAAAACTTGATGATATAGTTTTGAGGTATGAAGATAGAGATAACAAAAACAACCTTATTTTCGTCCAAATTAAGCATAAGCAAGATGATTCTTTAAAGATAAATTACCAGGTTTTATTTGGTTCCGGTAGTGGTAATATGGGTAGGGATTTTAAATTACGACAGTATTTTATTTCTTACCTTAATATTAGAGAGGAATTAAAAACAACTAAATCTATACAATTAAAAAATGGAAAGATATGTTATATTGCTATCTTCACAAATATCGGTATTGACCAGATGGAACTAAAAAATAAAGGAATTACTTTAAAAGAAGCTCCTCATGATATAAAGACTCTTTTTGCATTAAGGAAGTCATCATTCGAGAGACTAGAAGCTAATCATTGTTACCAGCTTAACATTGAAGACAATGTTAATGATGACCTTCTAAGTATCTTTAAAAAATATGCTGATTTACACAGAATAGCGAAAGATTTCGCGCAATATGTGGTATTGGAAAAGTACAAAAACTTAGTTATGGGAACTAATACAGCTCCAGTAAAATATTATCACGTTGCATTAGGAAAGGAAGTCATCGAAAAAACAAATGAAATCAGATCTAAAAAGCAGAGTATGGAAAACAAACGGTATTTTTACGCCAAATTTAGAAATGATTTTATTGACAATAACAAAACTGGAGCAAAAAAGGAACTTTTAGATTCAATTTTTGAAGCTATTAGAGAGCTTAAACCAAAGGAGGAGATCAACGATGATGAAATAAAAGAAATTTTAAGGAAAGCAGAATGGAGAGTAGTTTCGCATTTCGGAGATTATTTACCACCAGAAAACAGTTCTGAATTGTCAAAAATAGCTAAAGAGTTTGCAGACTATATTAGTAATGAAAATGAAACAGACAAGATAATTTTGGGTAAAAAAGGATCTCTTATAATTTACTATGAAGTTGCATTTAAAAGGGAGGTCATCATAACATCAGATGAAGTCAAATATAAATCACCTAAAAAGCAGAATGCGAAAAGCGAGTCATATTGTGATGCGAAGTTCAGAGATGAATTTATAAATTGCGAAACTGGACCAAAACAAGTTCTTAAAAAAGCTATATTTAAGGCAATAATGGAATCTGATACATCAAAAAAAGATTACAGTGATTGCGAACTAGAAAACATTTTAAGAAGAGTGGAGCTGAGAGTAGATCAAGATTTTGGTAAAGCTCAAAACTTTGAGTTAGATTTACCAGATAAATGGCCCATGATTAAAAATGATGACATAAAAGCCTTTTTCAAATGTTTTGTGCTCTTCGTAAATCAGCCCATCGTAACAGATTTATTAAAAGAAATTTATCCAGTAAAAGAAATCTTTCTACAAGGTACTCCAGTGGGAGAAGCAATTGAGAAATTACATCAGAAATTTAGGGACCGAATAGAAAAGGCACTTGGAATCTATAATAAAACCTCAAATGAAGAGGTATGGTTATCAGGCGAACAAATCATACAGTTTGTTCAAGAACTACAAGATGCGATTCATACCTGTGTAATGACTTTTATATATGAAGAAAAAGTTATGAAGTACGGTAGCTTTCAGACAGATAAGAATAGAAAATTTAATGGAAATTTAGGAACATTTTTAAATAAAAAATCCAATAAAGTGTTTTGCATTTGCACTCCAACCACGCTCTTAACTATTGTAAAAGTACTACAGTACTTGGATAGTAAAAAATACAGAGAAAAATATGGCCAGATTTGCATAGAAATGGATGATTTAATGGAAATCAGGGACCGTGTACAGAAAGCCTTTAGATCTGAAAATAACAAATTGTTAATCATCGAATGTAGACACACCGTTAATGAACAGAGTGTGGATGAACTTTGTCGCAATTACTCAGGTGTAATTAAAGAAAGTGATGATAAGAAAATAATCATAATTTGTAAGCAAAATGAAAGTTCATTAGCTGAAAAATTCCAATTTTATTTACAGGAACTTTTTGATTCTGATCTTGAAAAACTCTATGTTCAACAAACTGATGATGTAAATTTAAAGGATTTTGAACCCGAAGGGAGACCTATGGACAAAGAAGTAATTGTTTTTCAAGAACAAAAAGCAAAAATAAATTTAGCTAGATTAACTGGTTTTGAAGATTGGTATAGTTATGTAGATTATTTATCCCAATCTATAATTCTGAATATGACAGACATAGCAGATATAATGATTAAAATTTTCAATAATGATAAGATTGAAGTAGGAAATAAAGCATTGGGGACCAGCTGTTTAGAAGGTGCATATGCCACATTATTTGAAGAAATAAATTTAGACTCTTTATCGAATAAATTACAACCAAAAGAAGTAGTAAATGTGTCATTGCGCGACGATAATTTAAAAAAAACATTACCAGATACTTTAGAACAAAATCTTGATAACGATGGTAATGAAATATATATTTTTGATGGCATCGGGGGATCAAACAATAAAGAAAAAATAGAAAATCTGGCGAAATATTTAAGGTTAGCCAAGAAACAGGAAGAGATCGAAAACCAGTTGGGAGATATTGGTAGTAACAATAAAATACAAGTAGCTAACGACCAATTTTCGGACGAAAATTTTAAGCAAATTTGCCACAATTATCCAAATAACAAGATCTTGTGGATTTATGTAAAATATGCAGAAAATGAGGTAAAGTTTATCTTACGAGAGTATTATAATCCTGATTTTTATTTAAAAAGGAAATTTAAAATTTTCGTAAAAGTTATCAGTAAGAAAAGGGTAAAAGAACAGTTAATGCTTAAGCCTCCCTCTGAAATATTTATCTTTCATTGTATAAATGATCGAGAAGAATTTATTGACTCACTTCAATTTAATGTCTGCGAACTTAAACAATTTCAGATCAATTCCGAAAGAGGTAAGATTAAGCTTTGTAAGCAAGAAGATGATGTAGAGGCCATCTTTAAGGAAAGCTGTCGGCAAAATGAAACTGTTCACTGGCTTAAATTTGAAAATGACCAAATCATTTGGTGCAAATCTCATGGTTCACTGAATAATTTGGGGATGTGTATTAACAAAGATGCTAATGAAATAACTGTGAAAGAAGATGATTTGAATAAAGAAATTAAAGACAAAAAAGTTGTTATTATTTCGGATGACCCAGGAATGGGGAAAACGACAACTTTAATAAAATTATACGAATCGAAGAACGACCCTGAGTTGTTTACTGCAAATCATTGGATTATTAAAATAGATTTGAAGGATCATTTACAAGCAATTCGAGACATAAAATTAGTTAATGGACTTATGAATGCAGTCAGTGTGATTACATTTTTGTCAACGGTTGATGCAAAATTAAATGATAATATTTCTAAAAGTCTGTTGGAAATTACTTTAGATAAAAACAAGCATTTCTCGAAACAATTACTTTTAGCATTTGATGGATTTGATGAAATTTTAGATGAGGGTGATAGGAGCAAGGTTATCTCATTGTTGAAATTTTTAAAGGAAGACACTCCTGCAATAATATGGATTACAACTAGACTGCATTATAAGAACACATTGGAAAATGAATTATCCATATTTGCTACAGAGTTTGTTCCGTTGGATGATGAAGATAAAGCTGCATACATAAAAAAATATTTAAAGGATCGTTTGGAGTTAATTTTAGAATCCAAGGTATTTGCAGAACTTTTTGCTAACA
Source organism: Maratus speciosus (assembly GCA_963932465.1). Classification (NCBI taxonomy): domain Eukaryota; kingdom Metazoa; phylum Arthropoda; class Arachnida; order Araneae; family Salticidae; genus Maratus; species Maratus speciosus. Next base: position 30,218,066 of record OZ010799.1, on the reverse strand, counting down.
ATGATGAAGAGAAAGAAAATGAAAGCCTTCAAAAATATACCAACGCGTTTCTAAATAAAATGAAATCGACATTCAAAGAAAATATATTTATATTTATAGGGACTCCATTACAGTTATACCTAATGCTTGAGGGTTCAACAAAACATTTTAAAATTTGGATTGAAAATAAGCTGAATGAAATTCCAAATTTTAATTATCTGGGCAACGATCTATTACAAATATATGAAAATTTTATTGATAGAAAATACGATTTTTATTTTAGAAAGATGGGTATTAATGAAATTACATCGCAAGATAAAGACAAATTTATTTTTAATAAATTTAACAAAGATTTTGCTAAATCATTAATTTTAAATTCAAAATTAAAAAACACTTTAGAAAAAATTAAGTACACCATTTTATCAGCTGGGATAATTAAATCAAATGGCAGTAACGTTGAATTTATTCATACCACATTTAGAGATTATTTTGCTGCTGCGGTATTTGTTCATTGGATAAAAGAAATGACAAATGAAGTATCAAGAACGATTAAACAGGAATATGTATTAAAAGAGATTTTGATCAAACTAGATTATCAGCTAATTCGGACTTTTATAAATTTTGAGCTAAAGAAAATTACAGAACCTAGATTGCTACAAGAAAATTTGAATCGGTGTGGAATAATTATGAAAAAACTACTTAGAAATGAGCAAGAGCAAAGTATGGTAGAAACTGTACTGCACATTGCAGTTGAAGAACATAATACAAATATAGCTTGCTTTTTGCTAAACAGTCTTATAGGACATAGAGATGATCTAAAGGACTTTATTTTTATGTGTAATTACAATAAAGAAACGGCATTGCATTTAGCATGCCGTGAAGGGAATAGTGAATTAGTTGAAATACTATTAGGTACTGTGGCAATAATTTCAGAGGACACAAAAGGACCTAAAGATATTCTAAAAGACTTAATTTTTATGTGTAATGATCACTTTAAAGAAACAGCATTGCACGTAGCATGTCGTGGAGGGAATAGTGAATTAGTTACAATATTATTAGATGCTGCAGCAGTAATTTCATATGACACAGAAGGACCTACAGGTGTTCTAAAAGACTTTATTTTTATGCGTGATGAAACTAAAAAAACATCATTGCATTTAGCATGCTGGAAAAATAATAGTGCAGTAGTTAAAATACTATTATTAACCATAGCAATAATTTCAGATAACACAAAAAAACCTAAAGATGCTTTTAATGACTTTATATTTTTTATGCGTAATGAAAAAGCATTGAATTTAACATGGCGTGAAGGGAGTAGTGAATTAATTAAAATATTATTAGATGCTGCGGCATTAATTTCAGATGACACAGAAGGACATAGAGATGTTCTAAGGAGATTTATTTTTATGTGTGATGACACTGAAAACACAGCATTGCATTTAGCAATAATTAATCTGGAGATTAATTTTGAATTATTTATAATAATGTTATTTGCCGCGGCCGGAAATTCAGACTACACAAAAGTTAATAGAATACGAAAATATGTTCTGAAGCAATTTATTTTTATGTCTGATGAAACTAAAGAAACAGCATTGCATATCGCATGTTGTGAAGGGAATAGTGAATTAGTTAAAATACTATTAGTTACTGCAGTAATAATTTCAGATGGTACGAAAGGACATAAAGATGTTCTAAAGGATTTTATTTTTAAATATAATGGAAGTAAAGAAACAGCATTGCATTTAGCATGTCGTAAAGGGGGGAGTAGTGAAGTAGTTAAAATATTATTAGATACTGTAGCAATAATTCCCGATGACACAAAAGGACCCGAAGATGTTCTAAAGCATTTTCTTTTTGTGTGTGATGAACGTATAGAAACAGATTTGAATTTTGAAAGCATGAAAAACGACAGTAAATTATTCACAATATTGTTGGAAGTTGTGGCAAGAAATTCAAAATGCACAAAAGCACATAAAGATGTTCTAAAGGAATTTATTTTTATGCGTAATAAAAGGGAAGAAACAGCATTGCATGTGTCATGTCGTGAAGGTAATTGTAAATTTGTTAAAATTCTTTTAAATGCTGCGACACTAATTTCAGATGACACAAAAGGAACTAAAAATGTTCTAAAGGATTTTATTTTTATGTGTAATAAAAATAAAGAAACAGCACTGCATTTGGCATGTCTTGAAGAGAGCAGTGAATTAGTTAAAATATTATTAGATAATATAGCAATAATTTCCAATGACACAAAGGGACATAAAGATGTTCTGAAGGAATTTATTTTTATGCGTAATAAAAGAGAAGAAACAGCATTGCATATATCATGTCGCAAAGATAATTTTGAATTAGTTGAAATTCTGTTAAATGCTGCGGCAGTATTTTCAGATGACGCAAAAGGACATAAAAATGTTCTAAAGGACTTTATTTTTATGTGTAATGAAACTAAAGAAACGGCATTGCATTTAGCATGTCGCGAAGGGAGTGGTGAATTAGTTAAAATGCTATTATACACTGTAGCAATAATTTCAGATGACACAAAAGGGCCTAAAGATCTTCTAAAAGACTTTATTTTTATGTGTGATGAACGTAATGAAACAGCTCTACATTATGCAAGTACGAGAAAAGATGTGCAAATATTCACAATATTGTTGGATGCTGTGGCAGGAAATTCAGAATACACGAAAGCAAATAAAGATGCTCTGAAGGAATTAATTTTTATTCGTGATGAATGGGGTGAAACAGCATTGCATTTAGCATGTCGTAAAGGGAGTAGTAAAGTAATTAAAATACTATTAGATACTGTAGCAATAATTTCAGATGACACAAAAGGGCCTAAAGATCTTCTAAAAGACTTTATTTTTATGTGTAATGAACGTAATGAAACAGCTCTACATTATGCAAGTACGAGAAAAGATGTGCAAATATTCACAATATTGTTGGATGCTGTGGCAGGAAATTCAGAATACACGAAAGCAAATAAAGATGCTCTGAAGGAATTTATTTTTATTCGTGATGAATGGGGTGAAACAGCATTGCATGTATCATGTCGTGAAAATAATTGTGAATTAGTCAAAATTCTGTTAAATGCTGCGGCACTAATTTCAGATGACACAAATGGACATAAACATGTTCTAAGGGACTTTATTTTTATATGTAATAAACGTAAAGAAACAGCACTGCACTTAGCAAGTAAGGGAAAAGATGAGAAATTAATTACAATACTGTTGGACGCTGCGGCAGGAAATTCGGAATACATAAAAGGACATAAAGATGTTCTGAAGGAATTTATTTTTATGCGTAATGAAAGAGAAGAAACAGCATTGCATGTATCGTGTCGTAAAGATAATTGTGAAGTAGTTAAAATTCTATTAAATGCTGCGGCAGTAATATCAGATGACGCAAAAGGACCTAAAGATGTTATAAAGGACTTTATTTTTATGTGTAAGGAAACTAAAGAAACAGCATTGCATTTAGCATGTCGTGAAGGGAGTGGTGAATTAGTTAAAATGCTATTAGATACTGTAGCAATAATTTCAGATGACACAAAAGGACCTAAAGATCTTGTAACGGACTTTATTTTTATGTGTAATGAACGTAAAGAAACAGCACTGCATTTAGCAAGTAGGAGAAAGGATGGGAAAATAATTACATTATTGTTGGATGCTGCGACAGGAAATTCAGAATACATAAAAGGACATAAAGATGTTCTGAAGGAATTTATTTTTATGTGTAATGAAACTAAAGAAACGGCATTGCATTTAGCATGTCGCGAAGGGAGTGGTGAATTAGTTAAAATACTATTAGATACTGTAGCAATAATTTCAGATGACACAAAAGGACCTAAAGGTGTTGTAACGGACTTTATGTGTAATGAACGTAAAGAAACAGCACTACATTTAGCAAGTAGGAGAAAAGATGGAAAATTAATTACAATATTGTTGGATGCTGCGGCTGGAAATTCAGAATACAATAAAGGACATATAGATGTTCTGAAGAAATTTATTTTTATGCGTAATGAAAGAGCAGAAACCGCATTGCATGTATCATGTCGTGAAGATAATAGCGAAGTAGTTAAAATTCTATTAAATGCTGTGGCAGTAATTTCAAATGACACAAAAGAATATAAAGATGATCTGCAGGAATTTATTTTTATGCGTGATGTAAGGGGAGATACAGCATTGCATTTAGCGTGTACACTACATAAGAGAAGGAAAACATATGATGAAGAATTAGCTAGAATATTGTTAGAAACTGCAGCACGAATTTCGGAAGACACAAAAGGACATAAAGATGTTCTAAAGAAATTTATTTTTATAGGTGATAAAAATGGAGACACGTCTTTGCATTTAGCATGTGAAGGTGAGAATGTTGCATTAGTGACAATACTGATAGAAACTGTGGAAAGGATTTCAGAAGATACACTGCAGGAATTCATATTCTCTCTGAATGATGCAGGAGATAATGCATTTGATAAATTAATACTTCGGAATGGGAACGTTCAAATGTTTAAGGAATTATTGAGGAGAGCGAATAATAAACTAGACCTTATTGTGAATTATGAAAAGAAATACAATTTTATATTTCTAGCATTAATTGGCAAAAAACAAGAATTTCTGGAGGCTATATTTGATGAATTTAAACGTGATGAAAATTCTTTTAAACAATTGTTATTTAAGCATGAAACTGGCAATGCTCTGTACAACTGTATATTTAAGCTCCCTGCTAATCTGTATTCTAGTATCGTTGTGGAATGTTTCTTGTCCGCTGCTAAATCCATAAACGATAATAATGAAACACTTAAAAAGTTGCTCCTACCTGGTGAAATACTTTTTCGGCCTTTAAACAAAGCTATTGAAAAGGAAAATATTTTTATAGTTGAAATGATATTAAGTTTTGCTAAAGATATTGATGATGGTAATTATACGTTGAAATTGTTACTTTATAATACTACAACTCAAGAATCTACTTTAGTTATTTCACCCGAAGATTGGAGGTGTAACACTTTACATGTTGCTTGCATTTATGGAAACATAGAAGTTATCAAATTACTGATTTCTTATGCTATAAATATTAACGATGGTGGAACAACCTTAAAAGAATTAGTAACAAGAACAAATATGAATAACTTCACTCCTTTTCAATTACTCAAAAATGGGTATACTGATGAAATTAAGCAAGTTGTAGAAAGCTTTTTCACTAAAGCTAAAATTAATAATAATGAGGATGTTGTAAATGTTTTAGAAGAAATTAATGTGAAATATGCTGGGGTTACATTCCCCTTTACAAAAATTTGATTAAATGACTTCAGATAAAATATTAACAAGAACATTTCAAACGGTGTGTCAGTTTCCCTTTTCTCAAGTAGTAACTGATACTGTATTCTGATAAAAATAAGCATATGTGCCAGTGAGAAGGTAGTTTAAACCCTGGTAAAGTTCAAAAAGCAAGCTTTTCGAGGTGAACTGAATGACGCATAGTAATCCCAAATCACGATCAAGTGGCCAAAAATCATTTCTGGCTTTCCTAGTGGTTGTACATGATTCATTTTTAATATTACAACATTCTAAATGATACTACATTGTGAATTTAAACTAAATGTAATTGGGGTTCCGGGGGAGGAGATTGGGGGAGGCGCAATAGAGGGGGGCACGTTTTCATTAAATTTAAATTTTCGTTTTTTACAGGATTTTTTTTAGAGGAATGAGAATTTTCCACTTTTGATTGTGGTGAATGTTTTCACTTTTTTAAGACATCATCTAATTCAGTCTCCCCTGAAATTTTAAGCCCCATCTCCCTCCCTGAAAATATACAGGTTAAAATCTTATTTTTTTTCTCTTTTTAATGTCATTGAAAAGTAACAATAAAGAGTATAAGCAATCAATAACATACATAAATAATATTATATGATATGATATGAATATGAATATGACATGATATGATATGAATATGATATGATATGATAAGGGTAAATATGATTGCCAATAATAAGAAGCCTGAACATAAATTTGATTCGTTAAAATACAAATTTTATATACTATTCAATATATTCCAAGATTTTTTGAGAAATTAAATATAGCCCTGAACGCTTCAATATCGGCTTAGTTGCAAAACTACCTCCGAAATTGAAGAATGCGCTAAAATTGACCCAATTAGTTTTGAAAATTACTCAGGGGTGTATGAAATACCATTTATCAGAGCAGACGGATCAAAGAATTACTATATTTGTGTGACTAGCAGGAAATTTAAGTATAGAAAAAAGGAACGTATAGCTGATATTAAATTGAATAGAAAAACCCCAGCCATAGCAATATTTTATCAAGAAGAAACCATCCAAGTAAATTTCAATAAAAGTAAAATAATTTTCCCGTCCAGTCTATAATATCTATCCATTATAAGAGAAACCATGGAGATTGTAACTCCCAAAAACTCAATAAGTAACGATGCAGCATCGTTTCACTTACCAAAAATATGTCTCGAGCTACTCAATGAGTATGAAAATAAAATATAATAAACATCCATATAAAATAAAAATTAAACGTGCATAATATGAAAGAATACGTGGAAAATTGATTGATGGCGTGTCATAGACCGTGCAAATTTCGAATAGCTTTATTTATTTGTTTTTGAAAATGACTCGGGGTGAGTCGAAGCATGTCAAAAGTCGAAATAACCGTATTTTTACTGGTTTTAAAGTTTTAAATTACAACTTTTAGCATTTGAAATGAATACATAAATAATCAATCAGCTAAATTTTGCCACCTCCCACACACACATACGTGAAATCTCCCCTTTTTCAATTTGCCCCTATAGCAAGGAAAATCTAAAAATATTATTACTATTTTTAAAATTTTCGACATCTATTCACTGTGAATTAATAACAAAATCATTCAATTCATTAATTAGATTACTTTCAAAATTTTCGGAAAAAAGCAAGGGAAAAATTGTAAAATCAAAGGAAAAAATATGTATAAATAATAAAAAAATATATCCCCAACTCTTAAGCCCCCACCCGCCGCGAATTAAAAAATGAAATTGACAGTGTGTTAATTAGTAATAATACGTAAGTGGTTGTGTACGCGCAAAAACTCAATATGTAACGATGCAGCATCCTTTCACTTAGTCACTTATGTCTCGAGCTACTCAATGAGTATGAAAATAAAATAAAATAAACATCCATATAAAATAAAAATGTAACGTGCAATGTTGCATTATATAAACACTGACAATTTTGGGTCAGTGCGAAATATAGATAATGTCCAATGTCCAACTTCAAACTGCTGGTTCTCTCAAAGTCGCAAAAAGTCGCAATAAATCTCTTAGGATATGATTTTAGAAGGTTCATTACACATTTTGTACTATAAAAGTCTAAGGAACGCGGAAGGACTTTTTTTATATATCACTTTTTATGTACAAAAATTCCTTAAAACTATGTATTTAAAAAAAAAAAAATCCTCTTTTTTTAATTTTTGAGATTTTTGCAATCGAAAAATCAAATTACATATGTAATTTAATGTTGTTTCAAAGAAGCGAAAAAAGAAAAAAAAAAGACAAACTATCTGAAAAGGTCTTAGTTAGGGTATGAATGCAGCGAATTTGCCTGAAATTCACCCAACAGCAAAAAACGCTCAAAGCTCCTAACTTCACATAAGCAATGCGAATTCATGTCAGCTTATAAAATCAAAATATTAAAGAATATAAATCTTCAGATATTTCTAAATACTGTGGAATTTATTTCATTTCGAAATACGAAACTTCGATTTTCTGATTTTTGGCCACATAATCGCGATTTGGGACCACTGTGTAACGTCGGAAAGCAGGGACCAATTAGTGAACTGGTTCATTTTCACATAATCAAGAAATCAACGAATTAATGGTTTCAAAATTGTGTCAAGTAGAAAAAGAAATACCAATTTAAAAAACTGACTTGTCAATGTACTGATTTCTTATGCTATAAGTATTAATGAGGGTGGAACAACCGTAGAAGAATTAGTAACAGGCACAAACATGAATAACTTCACTCCTTTTGAATTACTCGGAAATGGATATACTGGTCAAATCAAGCAAGTTGTAGAAAGTTTTATCACTGAAGCTAAAATTAACAATGATGAGGATGTTGTAAATGTTTTACAAGAAAGTAATATGAAATATGCTAGATTGCATTCTCCTTTACAATAATTTGATTAAATGACTTCTGATAAAATTTTAGCAAGTACATTTCAAAAGAGAAGGGATACATTCTTCTCAAGTAGTGCAGATACTGTATTCCGGGCAGTTGGAAAGCAAATTCAGGAAAAATGTCGGATGTTTTAATTCTTCATTTTTCCACTTTCGAATGGTATGTGACTTTTGTTCCTACGACAACAAGAAGTTAACAAATTTTTTAAGTATTTTAGTTTGTTTACATCATACATAAACTTTAAACTCAATTTTCTCAATATGGTGTTTATTAAACTTCGATGTACCTTTTTAAAGAAACTAATACATGTTGTTGATTGTAATCTTTCCTGGATATTTTACACATATCCCTGACCAATCTGAAGTGAACTTTTGTTACAAACGTAAGTGCAAAATTTTTACAAAAAAGTCTTTCTTTTGAAAAATGCAAGTTTTTTGTTATTTAAAAATGGTTTTTATTCCAGATTTTTTTTTTTTTAAAGCCCAAAGAATACCTGTTTATAAAGTTCATTTCACTTTATTGGGAATTCTCTATATTATGTATATAAAAAAATTAAAATGAATACCTTTGGTAGTTTCTGAGAAAAGGTACATTAATTTAATATTGTACGTGTAGGGAATTCCAACTGCTCTTATGAATAAGCATTTGTGCCAGCGAGAAAACAATTTAAGGTATCCACACACCTTCGGAGGTGACTTTTTGATATTTTTGAAATGTTCTCTTTATACCAATTTTTTATGATGACATTTAACACTAGAACGACCAGAAGGAGTTGATTCGACCCCAACCATACGATTAAATGTCAATTGGAACCAGAAATTCTTTCACAAAATAAGTTTAATTTTAAAAACGCAGATTACGTTAAATAAATCAGTTAAATATTTTTAAATAAAAATTCTGGCGTAAAATATTTTTATGAAACTTGAATAAAATTTCCGGGCGTTCTAGTGTTAAGTTAAAACTTTGAAAAATATGTAAATATTTTAGCAATTACACAGAAATAATTTTTTTAAAGTGAAAAATAGTAAGAACAAGTGGGTAAGTGTGATCATAGATCGCACAAAGGGTTTCGTTTAATATTCCTTTCAAAACGTCCAGTACATTTATCGCCATGGAACATCTTCTAAATTTTGGCAAACCCTTCCTAAACTATCGTAAAGCTTCAAACAGATTCACCTTGTTATATTTCCTAATTTTGTTCGTACCCCCCCCCCTCGAAATGCTACGATATATCACATGACGGGTATCTGCCAAATTTAGAAAAGTGCCCCCTTTGGGGGGGGGTTGAAGTGGGGTAATGGTCACCATGATTTTTGACGCGGCCTGATGTTTAAAATTTTTGTTACTTTTTATAAGCTATACTAAAGTTTCAAACAGATCGTCCAGCTATATTTCCTAATTTTGTTCGCGCCCCTCCCTCACCCTCCCCCTCGAAATGCGACACGCCATTCTTCTTTATACTTCATTATAATTTAAACTTTAAATACTTTATAACAAAACAGATCGAATTGTTAGATTTCCTACTTTAAATGAAATCGCGGTCTGTTAGTTTCACATTCTACCACCAGGGAGCGCACTCTATTCTTAACAAAAGCGTATCTGAACGAAACTCCTTTACACAACCTACCAGTAGATATGTTACTCGAGGGGGTGGCGGTCTTCAGCAAGAATTTAAGATAATTGTTGAAATTACCATTCGGAAATAGTGGTAATTTAACTTTTGACATATTTATATTTAATAAGTACCATGTATCTGAGGACTCCGTAAAAAAAAAAAGCACCTGAAATGGTATGAAACAAAAAATAAATATTTTGCCCCTCCCCCTCTCTCCACCTGCCCGAAATTTCACGCGCAATTATTTATAAACTTTTTCTTATATGTTATAAACTATGTTAAAGTTTCAAACAGATCACCTTGTTAGATTTCCTACTTTAAATGAAATCGCGGTCTGTTAGTTCCACATTCCACCACGAGGGAGCGCACTCTATTCTTAACAAAACTGTATCTGAACATAACTCCGTTAAACAACCTATCAGGAGATATGCTAGTCGAGGGGGTGGCGGTCTTAATCAAGAATTTTTATATTTGCTGAAATTATTATTCGAAAATAGTGGTATCAATACTTCTGACATTTTTATCTGGCATAAGTAACATTTATGCTGTATTTTTAAAAATCGGACACCGTTCAGAAGTATACTGCAATGAAACATCACGTAACTGCCTTGTAAAATAAGTATATAATAGAAATAAATCAATTAGTGAAATTAGCGCCCCTCCCTCCCCTACCCGAAATTTCACGCGCCATTTTTATAAACTTTTTCATATGTGTTATAAACTATCTTTAAGTTTCAAACAGATCGCCTTGTTATATTTCCTAATTTTAACAAAATCGCGTTAGCTCAGTTCCACATTCCACCACCAGGGAGCGCACTCTATTCTTAACAAAACTGTATCGGAAGGAAACTCCGTTAAACAACCTATAAGTAGATATGTTACTCGAGGTGGTGGCGGTCTTAATAAGAAATTAAGATATTTGCTGAAATTACTATTCGGAAATAGTGGTAACTAAACTTTAGACAATTTTATATTAAATAAGTAACATATATCTCAGGACTCCCTCAAAAAAAGCACCTAAAACGGTCAGAAACACTAACTTTTTAAACAGAAATCTAGCGCCTCCCCCCCCCTCCCCGGAATTTCACGTGCCATTCTTTTTTACACTTTATCTTATGTGTTATAAAATATCTTAAAGTTTCAAACAGATCGACTTGTTAGATTTCCTAATTTCAACAAAATCGCTTTATGTTAGTTCCACATTCCACCACCAGGGAATGCACTGTATTCTTAACAAAAGCATATCTGAACGAAACTCCTTTACGCAATCTTTCCGTAGATACATGGGCCCGGATGGTGGCGGTCTGCTGTAACAAACGCTAAGATTTTAAAAATAATTCTAGCTCCCCTCCCCCCCCCCCTCGAAATATCACACTCCATTCTTTTTTACACTTTTTATTATGTGTTATAAACTATCTTAAAGTTTCAAACAAATCGAGTGGCGGTCTTAACCAAAAATTTAAGATATTTCCTGAAATTACTATTCGAAAATAGTGGTATGAATACTTGTAAACTTTCTGATGATGAATGAGTTATACTTATCTCATAGCGCTGTTCAAATATCCCACGCAAATTATTAGATTTTCGAAGCACGTTAGTCTTTATCATAATAATATTTGTCATGTTGACTAACTGGTATATTTAATCAAAAGTAGTTCCCTCCCTCCCCCTTTTCCATTGACACAAACCTAACAAAATAAAATTATGCGATAGCGGGCGAAGCACGCTTTTCAATTTCGCTGGAAGAATGCATCTCATTTTACATCAGCCTCGCACGGACTGAAATAATCCGATAGCGGGCGAAGCACGCTAGTCTTTGTCATAATATCTGTAATGCGAACTTTCCTAATTTTAACAAAATCGCTTTATGTTAGTTCCACATTCCACCACCAGGGAGCGCAAACTATTCATAACAAAAGTGCATCAGAACGAAACTCTTTTGGGATATTTAATCAAAAGTATTTCCCTCCCCCCCCCTTTCCATTTACCCAAACCTTACAAATACAAATTATACGATAGCGGCCGAAGCACGCTAGTCTCCCCTCGAAATATCACACTCCATTCTTTTTTACGATTTTTCTTATGCGTTATAAACTATTTTAAAGTTTCAACCAGATCGAGTGGCGATCTCAACCAATAATTTAAGATATTTGCAGAAATTACTATTCGAAAATAGTGGTATGAATACTTACAAACTTTCTTATAATGAATAAGTTATACTTGTCTCATAGAGCGGATAAAACCTCACGCAAATTGTTAGATTTCCCAATTTAAATAATTTCATGGTTAAAAAAGCACGTGCCTCCATTTTATTCTATTCATTAGATAGAAATGAAACAGATTAATTAAATAATAATTAATATCTCAGCTTCTAATTGAGTTATCGCTTTGAATTGGATATGTATGAAATCTGCGAGAGATTTCCCGTCCGGATGGCAAAAAATTTTATCAAAAAATTTAACATTTAAAAAGTTAAAATTTCGTATTAAAATATTCCACTACGGAAAACCGCAAGGACGCCGTTATGTCTGAAGTTGAGCACACCTGCTTTCGCGCCGTTGGAGAAAGTTCATTTGAATCTGCGTTCAAAAGGTGGATTGGTTAATTTTAGAAGTTAACTAGCCCGTAATTCAGTTAATTACCAACTTTTTCAAAATTTTATGATTTGTTGTTTGATGTGAGGTGTTCAGCTATAAGTACCCAAAATTTCAAATCTCTAACATGTATAGTTTCTGAGAACGGGCTCTGTGACGGACAGACAGACAGACAGACAAAGGAGTGAGACGAATACGGTTTCGTCAGATGAACGAAACCCTAATTATGTGAAAAATTGACATTTCCTGAAAACCTGATAACTCAAAAATAAACCAATGTATTGGCATTTTGTAAATTACATAATAAAGAGAATACCTTTTTCTAGGACATAGACTATTCGCATTATAATAGTATCTATATCTGAGATGTTGTGTCAGTGAAAGTACTGATGTAATAAAAAATTTGTAAAATTCGTTGCAACTTTGTCACTTATACCACTGTCAATATAAAACTAATCAATATACTATCATGAGTGTAATTCATTCCCTCAATAAACATTTGTGAAAGAAGTTCACAAAATTTCAAGGCATTTCATGCATAATTTTTTGCTATAGGGTGTTTTACGTATAGTAAGAATTTGAAAATCTTCATTTTGAGAAAAAGCTAAAATAACTTTTAAACACAATTCAAACTTTAAACCGCTTAACCGTGGTTCTAATTAAGATACAGACACGATTTAAGCATAATTCGACAATTACAAAATTCGATTTTAATGTTACTGAAAAATTGAAAAATCGATATATTGATCGAAAATGACGTTTCTAAGGTGTGCGGGTACCTTAAAGCCCGGTAAAGTTTTTTAAAGGGACAGTTTACATATTTTTTTTTAAAATATGATTTAAATAGTGAACTCACTTGCATTTCAATGCTCAACTGAAAGTACATTTTGAAAAAATAATTAACAGCATATTAAATCAAAAATTTTAAAAAGTCTTAAAAAATTAAAAATTTTAAAAATCCCTACTACTTTTTTAAATATTGATATTTTTGCCCACTTTTTTTTAAAGGATTTTCAAATATGTATTACACAATACTGCGAATGGATTTTTAGAAACATCTAATATTACATTTAATATAATTAAATCTAACACATCTTCATACACTTTTACATATCCTTCTATGTATAAAAAAAGTTTTCATTTGGAAATGGACCAATGAAAATCTGCGTAGATATTCCCGGCAGATCGGCATCCAATTTGAATGCTTAAACACACTGATGCAGACAGTTTTCAAATCGAAGAATTATTTTAAGAGAGATTTAATGCCAAAGTTACACAAAATCGTTCCATTAAAAAAGGTTTATGGGAGCAAAAACTATACGTAGGAATTTAATCATTTTTAGATCATTATATGCGTCAGAATTTCCCGGTGTGCAGACTGCATTTAGTTTTTTAATTTGACTCATTTTTGAGGTTTTATTTCTATTTTAAATTCAAATTTTCAGCATTTCGAGAGATATTTTTTACATATTTTAGAAAATTGTATTAATTTAAACTGTTGCCGCCTATATAAACATAAGCGCAAAACCGGAAAAGAATTTCACTTTAACTATGCTGACGATTTAAAAAGTCTACTGTCTATCCAGGGGTCGCGACAAAAATTTACAAAAAATGGGGGTTCGGGAATGAAAATAGTTTACAATATTATCTCTCAATTCTAAAAAAAAAAAAAAGTAACTAACGCCACCACCGCTGCCACCGGTTTTTGATTTTTTTGTGACCGGAAGTCTTTCTTCGTTAATATTAAGAAAAATATTGCATACAAAAATATGAAAATTGGTGGTATTATAGAGAAATGTTTGATCAACACGCTGATGCAGGCAGTTTTCAAATCGAAGAATTGTTTTAAGAGATATTGAATGCTGAAGTTGGACAAAATCGTTCCATTAAAAAAGTTTTATACGAGCAAAAAATATACATGGAAATTTAATCATTTTTAGATCATATTATGCATTAGAATTTCCCGGCGTGCGGACTGCATTTATTTTTTTAATTTGACTCTTTTTTGAGGTTTTATTTCTGTTTTAAATTCAAATTTTCAGCATTTCGAGACATATTTTTTACATATTTTAGAAAATGGTATTAATTTAAACTGTTGTCAACTGTATAAACAGCGCAAACAATAATGTTTGCTTCAAATTAAAAATTTATTTTACACGTGACTATTATAAACAGAAAATATAAAAAGCAGGAACTCATTGAAAATTACGTCATAAAAACTATATTTACAAGTGAATTTTAAAAGACAAAGAATATTGTAAAATAATAAATTCATTAACATGCGTTAGAAGTCTTAAATAGGAGAATTTACCTCACATTTACGTCACATTACACTTATTACGTAAAATGAACAAAATATTGCAAAACAGTTTAAATTTAAAAATTGCGCGAGACATTTATTTGATATTTTAAGATGATCATAATATTTCATTTCTAACAAAAGTATTTTTACGTGAATATTAAAAAGAGAAAGAAAAGTTTAGTGAAAATTACGTCAGATTATAATTGTCAGATTCAAATTATAATTCAATCTTCCGAAATCTTTTTAAAGCCGATCAAATCAGCGTGCTGTTAGAGCCTGCGGTGTCTGAACGGGCGTTGAGGAACGTAGCTCGTAGGGGGCAGAGCCCCCTAGTTTTTTAAATAACAAAAAAACCTGAAGCTAATTCCATGCTTAGTTTATCACATATATTCGTTGTCACATATAGACGTTGCGTTTACCTGTGGCAGAAGGGGTTATGCAGGTCAAAAAAATTCAAAATTACGTCATTTTATCAAGGCTTATTTTTTTATATGTTCTTCTCTTTTATGGTGTAGTACGTTTGCAACCGCTCTGGCAGTCGGGAGACGTTGCGTTTACCAGTGGCAGAAGGGGTTATGCAGGTCAAAAAACTTCAAAATTACGTCATTTTATCAAGGATCATTTTTTATATGTTCTACCTTTTATGGTGTAGTACGTTTGCAACCGGTCTGGCAATACGGAGACGTTGCATTTACCAGTGGCAGAAAGGGTTATACAGGTAAAAAAACTTCAAAATTACAAACAAAAATCCTGCTAAAATGACGTAACATTTGTATATACTAACTATTTGAGATATTAATCCATTATTGCCAGACGTTACCAATGTCGCTAAGACACTGCCATATCCACATTTATAGATAACTTATAACTCTTTGGCTATCAGACGATCTATAATTAATTTGCAAGACATAATTTCAGTTCCAAAGTTAATGCCAGACGGCACTAAATATGGCATCCGAAGTGCCTGTTTCAAGAGTGGTTTATAGTTAAAAAATTATAAGTTATCTTTACGTCATTTTATCAAGCTTAAAAATTACACGATATTACTCTTTGCCTAGCAGACAACCTATAATTAATTTGCCAGACACAAATTCGGTTGCAAAGTTAATGCCAGACGTCTTTAAATATGGCAACGAAAGTACCTGTTTCAAGAGTGTTTTATAGTTTTAAAATTATAAATCATCTTTACGTCATTTTATCAAGCATAAAAATTACAATATATTACTCTTTGGCTATCAGACAGCCCATAATTAATTTGCCAGACACAAATTCGGTTGCAAAGTTAATACCAGACGGCTTTAAATATGGCAACTGAAGTGCCTGTTTCAAGAGTGTTTTATAGTTTAAAAATTATAAATCATCTTTACGTTATTTTATCAAGCTTTAAAATTATTAGTTATTACTCTTTGGCTATCAGACAACCTATAATTAATTTGCCAGACACAAATTCGGTTGCAAAGTTCATGCCAGACGTCTTCAAATATGGCAACGGAAGTACTTGATTCAATAGTGTTTTATTGTTTTAAAATTATAAATCATTTTTACGTCATTTCAACAAGCATAAAAATTAAAAGATATTACTCTTTGGCTATCAGACAACCTATAATTAATTTGCCAGACACAAATTCGGTTGCAAAGTTATTGCCAGACGGCATTAAATATGGCAACCGAAGTGTCTGTTTCAAGAGTGGTTTTTAATTTAAAAATTATAAGTCATCTTTACGTCATTTTATCAAGCATAAAAATTACTAGATATTACTCTTTGGCTAACAGACAACCTATAATTAATTTGCCAGACACAAATTCGGTTGCAAAGTTAATGCCAGACGGCTGTAATTATGGCAACTGAAGTGCCAGTTTCAAGAGTGGTTTATAGTTTAAAAATTATAAGTCATCTTTACGTCATTTTATCAAACATAAAAATTACAAGATATTACTCTTTGGCTATCAGACAACCTATAATTAATTTGCCAGACACAAATTCGGTTGCAAAGTTAATGCCAGACGGCTTTAAATATGGCAACTGAAGTGCCTGTTTCAAGAGTGGTTTATAGTTTAAAAATTATAAGTTATCTTTACGTCATTTTATCAAGTTTAAAAATTACTAGATATTACTCTTTGGCTATCAGACAACCTATATGTAATTTGCCAGACACGAATTCGGTTGCAAAGTTAATGCCAGACGGCATTAAATATGGCAACCGAAGTGCCTGTTTCAAGCTATATTTAGTATACTAAGAGATAATTCAATAAACCACTCTTGAAACAGGCACTTCGGTTGCCATATTTAATGCCGTCTGGCATTAACTTTGCAATCGAATTTCTGTCTGGCAAATTAATTATAGGTTGTCCGATAGCCAAAGAGTAATATCTTGTAATTTTTATGCTTGATAAAATGACGTAAAGATGACTTATAATTTTTAAAGTATAAACCACTCTTGAAAGAGGCACTTCAGTTGCCATATTTAAAGACGTCTGGCATTAACTTTGCAACCGAATTTGTGTCTGGCAAATTAATTATAGTTTGTCTGATAGCCAAAGAGTAATATCTAGTAATTTTTATGCTTGATAAAATGACGTAAAGATGATTTATAATTTTAAAACTATAAAACACTATTGAAACAGGTACTTTCGTTGCCATATTTGAAGACGTCTGCCATTAACTTTGCAACCGAATTTGTGTCTGTCAAATTAATTATAGGTTGTCTGATAGCCAAAGAGTAATATCTAGTAATTTTTATGCTTGATAAAATGAGGTAAAGATGGCTTATAATTTTTAAATTATAAACCACTCTTGAAACACACACTTCGGTTGCCATATTTAATGCCGTCTGGCATTAACTTTGCAACCGAATTTGTGTCTGGCAAATTAATTATAGGTTGTCTGATAGCCAAAGAGTAATAACTTTTAATTTTTATGCTTGATGAAATGACGTAAAGATGATTTATAATTTTAAAACAATAAAACACTATTGAAACAAGTACTTTCGTTGCCATATTTGAAGACGTCTGGCATTAACTTTGCAACCGAATTTGTGTCTGGCAAATTAATTATAGGTTGTCTGATGGCCAAAGAGTAATATCTAGTAATTTTTATGCTTGATAAAATGACGTAAAGATGACTTATAATTTTTAAACTATAAAACACTCTTGAAACAGGTACTTTCGTTGCCATATTTGAAGACGTCTGGCATTAACTTTGCAACCGAATTTGTGTCTGGCAAATTAATTATAGGTTGTCTGATAGCCAAAAAGTAATATCTAGTAATTTTTAAGCTTGATAAAATGACGTAAAGATGACTTATAATTTTTAAACTATAAAACACTCTTGAAACAGGTACTTTCGTTGCCATATTTGAAGACGTCTGGCATTAACTTTGCAACCGAATTTGTGTCTGGCAAATTAATTATAGGTTGTCTGATAGCCAAAGAGTAATATCTAGTAATTTTTAAGCTTGATAAAATGACGTAAAGATGACTTATAATTTTTAAACTATAAAACACTCTTGAAACAGGTACTTTCGTTGCCATATTTGAAGACGTCTGGCATTAACTTTGCAACCGAATTTGTGTCTGGCAAATTAATTATAGGTTGTCTGATAGCCAAAGAGTAATATCTAGTAATTTTTAAGCTTGATAAAATAACGTAAAGATGACTTATAATTTTTAAACTATAAACCACTCTTGAAACAGGCAGTTCGGTTACCATGTATAATGCCGTCTGGCATTAACTTTGCAACCGAAATTATGTCTTGCAAATTAATTATAGATCGTCTGATAGCCAAAGAGTTATAAGTTATCTATAAATGTGGATCTGGCAGGGTCTTAGCGGCATTGGTAACGTCTGGCAATAATGGATTAATATCACAAATAGTTAGTATAAACAAATGTTACAAACAATAATCCTGATGAAATGACGTAATTTTGAAGTTATTTGACCTGTATAACCCCTCTTGCCACAGGTAAGCGCACCGTCGCCGGGCTGCCAGACAGCCGGCAAACGTACACCATAAAATGGAAGATCATATAAAATGAGTCTTGATAAAATGACGTAATTTTGAAGTTTTTGACCTGCATAACCCCTTCTGCCACAGGTAAACGCAACGTCTCCGGACTGCCAGACCGGTTGCATACGTACTACACCATAAATGGAAGAACATATTAAAAATGAGCCTTGATAAAATGACGTAATTTTGAAGTTTTTTGACCTGCATAACCCCTTCTGCCACTGGTAAACGCAACGTCTAACGACTGCCAGACCGGTTGAAAACGTACTACACCATAAAAGCGAAGAACATATAAAAAAATGAGTCTTGATAATATGACGTGTTTTTTGACGTTGCTAGCTCTTAGACTATAAGAAAGTAATTGTTTAAAAATCAAAATCTGATTAACTGAGTGAAAAATGAAATCACACGGCCTCTTATACATCTGTTCAAAAATCACCTCAGCAAGTTTCATGTTTTTACTTTTAAAAATGAGTCTGAAAATGTCTCAGAAAATTTCGAGCTGTTGAGGGTGGAAAAATATTTTTTCGAATACACCCTTAAGATGTTGAAGCCAATTTTACATGAGCTTTACATTAGACAGGAAGGCGGCAGCGCAGACAATCACCTCTTCAAGTTGGAAGCTGAAATTCCAGAATTAGTTAAAACTCGATTCGCATATTAAAATGCAAATGGTCTGTCAAGTCATATTTTGGTGGAAAACACCTGAAAATCCTATTTTAACGGTTGACTCGTAGGTTTACCATTGTGTTTTCCTGCTCCCAGTACCCTATGTTTTCATACCTTTGGTTGCAGGAAAAGTACAACAATAAACCTACGAGTCAGCCACTAAAATCGGGTTTGAAGGTGGTTTCCACCAATATATGACTTGGCAGACTAATTGCATTTTAATATGCGAATCGAGTTCTGTCTAACCCTAGAATTTCAGCTTCCAACTAGATGAGGTGATTGTCTGTGGATCCGCCTCTCCTGGTCTACATGTTTATTACTTTTAAAATGTCTTTTATACCACATTATAACATGCAATAACCGTTTTTCTGCCTTATGGTAAGAAAATTAATATCTGAGCCGTTGCTTTTGAAAGTTTAGAAAGTTCATTTTATGAAGAAAAAAGAATTGGTTAAAGCTAATTCTTATTTGAAAGATTAACATAAAATTTGTGTTTTTAATCAATTTACTATAAATAGCTTTTAATTTTAGTATGAATTTGTTAGTAGTTATTTACTTGGTCTACGATATTCCAAATGCATTCATTTTGAAATTAATTTAAGTCCACTTTGAATAGAAATATGTTGCACTATGTTAATAAGCACAGCCAGGCTTTCATCATTAATACTAAAAATTAATCTTTACCACAAGAATTGCATTTTTTCTTGTTAAATCGTTTTCCTTCATAAAATCATTTAATAATACGACGAAAAGGTATTATAGTGCACTTAAAGAAAAAGAAAATTCAAATTACACCGAGCCTTCTTAAACAATATTGCTTTTACTCAGTAAAATCTGTATCTTTAAAAATGACAAAACATACAGGGTGTGTCATAAATTCGTGCAAACTTGAAAATTTTATAATAAAAAGTAATGCTTGGAAAAAATTTCGGTTTGCGCGAATATGATCAGGGGGACATAGGATTTTTTTTCCATGTATAAAAAAAAATATTCCAAAAGTAACCGAAAGAGTTCGCTCAAACTTCATTCTGAGACGTTTTATGCAAATCTGGCTAGCAATAAAACACCTGGCTGGAAATGGATACGTGATTCGATCTCGGCAGCATGCTATCCTTACCAGATCGAGCGTTGGTGCTTAAACTTTTCTAGAAGAATGGTGAATAACAGCTATAGACTTTTATGCAGGTGACATCAAACGCACGAACTGGCGGTATATTGATATATTATTACAGCCACTGCACCGCCAGAATGCCAGTATGCACAGGCGCAAACACCGCTAGCAGCGGCTTTAGTCTCGACCCAGGTTGAGTGCGTAAATCTTAACCGAAATTTTGCAAATTTAGGAAATATTCTCGCATACAGAACAACATTTTTAATTTATATTACAATATATTAAATATATACTGCTATAACAAAGAATTTTTTGCGGTATTTTTTAACAAACAAGCATTAATAACTCCCACTCCATAGACTGCTATGCTAATGTTCAACAGTAAAGACCGCCAGCAGACGAATTTTAGCCTCGACCTCAGGTCGCTTGCATATAAGGTCCACTGCATTGCGAAAGTTTCTCACGGTGAAAAGACTGAATGCGCAAAAAATCACTATTTCATTGAAAATGATACTGAATTTAGGACGACGTTTTGAGAAAACAGGGAGTTTGGAGGATCGTACACGTTCCTGTTGGACACTTCACTGTAGACCGAGTGATAAGTCGAGGCTTTGAGTGGACCCCACTATCTCTAGACTTGACTCTGACAGATTTTTTGTGGAAATACTTAGTCTCTTGTGTCTGAAAAGTCTCTTGGAACTAAAAGATGCCATTCGACAGACCGTCGATGCCGTCGATGCCGACTTGCTACACTCAGTGGTGTAGTCGAGGGGGGACGGCGCCCCCCCCCACACACACACTTTTTTATTTTATCTCGAGCGTCGCCTCACTTTTTATTTTCAAGGGGGCCACTTGGTAACTAGGAAGGCGCAGACTTCCCAAACTTACTAATTTTGTGTATAAAGATCAGCACACCAATAAATTAACAATTTCAGAAATAACATATCGATTTTTAATGCTTTTCAGCAAAGTTGAAAATTATTAAAAAAGAAAGTTTGTGTTGGACCGCTTGTTTGTCTACATCTGTTCGCATTTTAATTTTCAGGGGACCGCAAACAGTAAAAATATATCGAAAATTCATAGTCATTTTCCCCCCATGTCATGATTACAATATTTTCCTTACATGTCAGCAAGGTAGAAATGCAATATTTTCCAATGTTCTCAGTTGATAATAGTTATTCTACGACTATTACCAAAATAAATAATGCAAAACAAATTTTAACAAAAAATCTCGTTGCGTGAATTAGTGTTAATTACGAGTTCTATTCCAAAAATTTTCAGATATATAAGGTTCTCAAATTTTTTAATTCAAACAAATAAGGTTCTCAATTTTTTTAATTCCATAGCAAGTTTTTTAATGATAAACAGACAAAGAAACTTTAAATAATAATTTAAATATGAATCTAATTTTTTTAATTTAATTTTTTTCAATTGCTTTTCTCTGCGATTCTAAAAGGAAAGGCAGATTCAAAATAAAGTTTTCTCTATTGGTGTCCCCATTTACATCAGGGTTGTAGTGAATAGCTGCCCAAGTACCCATTCGAGCTGGGTTTTTTACAACCATAAGGGTTGCAGTGGGTATCTGCCCGGGTACCCACCCAGCTAACCGCCCGGGCTGGGTTTTTTTTATAAAAAAACCCGGGTTTTTTACAACCCTGATTTAGATACACTAAATGCCCCAGAGGAGGCCAAAGCGGAACAGTCCTGCTTGGGATGCCCTATGAGAGCTCGGTGCGGGTCCGGTGACTTGCCCAGTCTCGTGGGGACCCTTTTGCAGTGGGTGCCGTAGCGGTCCTTTTGGGGGGCACCGTGTGGTGACCAGCAGTGATCAAGAACACGTATGTAGATTGGCTTTACATACACTAATGTCCCAGACCATGAGCGTCCCCTCACTTTCTTTCCCAGGACTACACCACTGGCTACACTCATCTGTAATAGGCGTATTGGTACACCTCACTTGCCTAACAACTGCTGTTGGTGGTCATGGTGAACATTTATTACTTTAAAACAAATGCACAGTGTCACATTATTGTGATTTGTTAGCCCCCGGTACGGTATGCTATTTCTTTCTCCCAACTTATTTTGTGTATTCCAAAAAATAACGTTACCTTACAGAAGCCAGCCGTAAAACAAAGCAGTACGATTAAATACTCTATAGCAATTTTTTTAACTTCTAAGCATGCACATTTTCGATTTTTATACCGTCATAGTGGAAAAAAATGTTCTTTTAAATGCATTTTGTTTGAAAACTGTAACTCCATTTATTTTTGAAATATTATTATTATTATTATTATTTTGTAGTTTTTAGAGCCATTTGCATAATATTAGCAACGGAAGTACTCCATTTCTGCAGAAAGTAAAGGAAAAATATTTCTAAAATAGTAACTATATATTTTTGTTGCCATTTTCTCATAACAACCAAGAGAAAATGTAATTAAAATACGTGCTATTTTGAAAAAAATATAAACGAATGATTTCTGTTAAAATAATGGAGCTATTATAAACTATATTTAATTTTAAGTATCTATGAATCATTAGATAGCCGTTTTTTTGTCGATTTTCTTGAATGACGGCATCTTTTTGCTGCATTTGTGCATTATTTCGCGATAGTGATGTGCTATGCATGCTTTAATGTAGACGTTTAAGAGTAGATAGTAAATGCGGAATTCTTAAGCGGATGCGAATGACGTCATTTTACATAAAATAAAACGTGTGCTTTAAGTCTTAAAATTGAAATATGTTTTGTACTGCAGTAGAGTCCCGCTTAACCGAGTTATTTTCTTCTGATGGACTGGTGTCTTCTATTATTATGAAACAAGCCATTATAAATGAAGTGTTAGGTGAAGATGAAAGAACAGCCGTAAAAAGTTAGAACTCTGATTTTCTGGTCTGAATGGGGAAAAAAATGGCCATTTTTTCCCCATTCTGACCAGAAAATCAAAATTCTAACTTTTATATACTGTATAACTATATTGTATATACTGTATATACTATTATACCTTTTATAACTGTATATTTAAAAGCTTGTGTGAAATTGGTTTCATCTGTATTCTTTTAATTCATATGTAATTGGTTGTAAAATTTGTTTATAGTCTGTCAACATTTAAAAAAAAAATGTTCACCTCTTATAATATTTTATATTCAGTTTGTCTGTAAAGCTACATTTTCCATGCCTTGTAAAAATTAAAAATGTAACATAAACATTATGCCATTTCATATGCTTCATATCATTTTGTATTTTTCTTTAAAATTGTTTCAATACAACACGATATTACAGGATATAAATACAATGTATTACACGGCGCGAAAAAAAATTTTAGTACATCAGAAAAAATACTACATTTCTATTTAAATATTTAAATATGGACAGTATATTGATGTCATATCGCTCACCCGCAAGAAAACTGACACATCTCGACAAAAGTAAATTTCACAGGAGAGGCAAAAGAAGATTTGGATGTTTTTACTATAAGATGAAATTGCAGCACTTAGCTCGGCATGCAGGAATAAAAACGTGCATAAAAGCATAAAACCTTTAAGAATGAAGACCGAGGATGAGGTTTGCAGGTTTGGGTAATTTTACCTCCCTACACAATCCACTCCTCTTCTGTGGTCACAAATGGACATATAGCGTAATAAAGGGATTATCCGTATAACTACACTTATGAAACTGTTTGTGTAGCAAGACACACCTATGACAGAGCTATTAGTGAAATAAAACGCAAAATGAATTTTTGCGAGATGTGTCAGTTTTCTTGCGGGTAAGCGATTTGACCATCCAAGACCTTTAACCCTTAAATGCCGGGTGCTGCTTTTCGGCAACATACCCAATTTAGGCTCCTAAAATACTATTAGAATAATTTTGAAGCTATAATGTCTAATGTTGCCAATAATATACATTCTGAAAATATTATTAAATTGATTTTCAACATGTAGAGGGCAACACTTGTGCTGTTTAAGAATAAAGATAGATTTATTTTTCAATTGTTGCTACATGTTCTTTTTGTTTTGTTTGGAAGCCTGCGAAATACCCTATTTTATTCTGCAGTGACCAAGTAAAATATATTTCTTATCATAGTTCCTAAAATTTTTGTGTGTTTAATATTATAGAATTTTATGGAGGAAAATTATTTTTTCAATTAAAGACCCGTATTGCCGAATAGTAACAAACTGTTTTTTAGCCGTAAACCATACTTAAAACAAAATATGATTTTTTAAAGTATTTTTCCCATGATTTATTTAAAAAATGAAAGTCGAAAAACATTATTAAAATGATTTTTGAAAAATCAGGCATTTAAGGGTTAATTATGTGTTTCAAGTGTTCGTTGTTTTTTTTTGTTGTTGTTGTTGTTTTTGTTTTGTTTTTGTCTGTTAGGTAAAAGCATATTTGTTTTATTGAAATTGGTATAAAAATTATTAAAACATACTATGAAAACATACATTTGAGGAAAATTTAAAGCTATAGGTCCAAGATTGCTCAAGAAAATTTAAAGCATTTATTTTGAAATTGAAACCACATATTTTTTTTAAATTCGCAATTATAAAAATTTAAATTGTGAAAAAAATAATAAAATTATCTGCAGAAAAAATGCCTGAGATTGATTATTTCAAATTAGATTTGTATCTTCAGACATTTTAACATCACAAATTGAGTTTATGGTTCAACCTATTTCCAAAGTATGGTTCAGTAAAAATTTAGTGTATGGTTCAATCTATTTCCAAAATATAGTTCAATCTATTCCCAAAAGACGGTTCAACCTATTACCAAATCATGGTTCAACCTGTAACCAAATCATGGTTCAACCTAAAACCAAACTATGGTTCATACAAAGCACCAAAGGATGGTGAAAAGTTTTACCATCTTGCGGTTGTAGTAACAATTGTACCATCATTTGGTGAAACGTTGAACTGAAATTTTTAACAGTGTAGTAAAAATTCCCTAATTTTTCTCCGATATTTTTTTATGAAAAACAAGAACGGAAAACCATGCGTCAATCAAAAAGTCAAATTAAACCTATTTTTGGCTTGTCAAACATAGTTATACAATGACAAGCCAAAAATATGTTAAATTAAATTAATTATTATTAAAAAACTATAATGTTTTACCGTCATCCCGGATATTGATCATTCTTAGACCATTTTATAGAAAATTTTGTGCTCTTTCAGAAAACATTGGTATGACAAAATTTATTCTGCTGGAAAAGTCTGTCATACACATGCTAACCTCTTCGGTCCCTGGGTCCCCAAACAGGAACCTCTGTTCTTGTCCTTAAAAAACTAAAATGTCCGATTTTTTTACATTTTCACATCACTTCTTAATAGCGGAACGTTTTTTGCGTTCAAAGCAAACGAATAAATGGCAGCACCTAAGCTGATTCTCACATAAAATAAATGTTATTTTCATCTGAGTTTGCAAAATGCCTAAAAATGCCCAAAAGACAGTATGACAAAGGAAGTGAAAAATTTTCATAAGTATTTAACTTAAATCTTTTTCAATAAAAAATTTTGAGGATTTGTAGATTATTTACTTGTGTAAAGCTCTTAAATTTGAGATTGCGTTAATTTAGGTTAATGGTTATTAAATTGATATTTTAAGGGGGGGGGGGGAGGTTAGTTTTAGATCCATATTTTTTAACCTAAATTACTAAGCGCCTAAAGGACCAATTTCAGAAAAGATATTTTTTCTGTCATTTACGATGTCATTTTGTTTGGAAAAAACCAATGAATAAGCATTTGTATTATTATTACTTACAAATTATATGTAGTATAGGGTAAGTCTTGTAATCGTTTTAAAAATCGAAAAAAAAATTACGGATTTACACGTTTCAGACTCTGGAAATTGCGAAAAACATATTTTTAGAAGAAAAAAAAATTGCCGTCCGCCTGGGTGTGTGCCGGTGTATGTGTCTGTAATCGCTCTATCTCCCGAACAAACTGAGATAGTCTTGAAATTTGGTGTGTACTTAGGAAGTAATAATGGGAAGAAGTCTATTGAATATCAGTAACCTCAATTATCCTAAACTATTTTTTTCGGACTCTCGAAATATTCGTTCTGATAAAAGGTATACAAAAATTTTTGAAATTGTTTATTTGAAGGAGTGAATATAAAAGACAGTAAAAAAATATAAACTTGCATAAAGAATGACGTTGATCGGATAATTAGTCGCCGAGATATTTGTAATCATATTTTTTTCACACTTCCATTTTTCATGACCCTGTATTTCATTCAAATTTCAATTCAAAGATATATTTTAATTGGAAATGAGACGTTCAATCCGACGCAATAAACTGTTAGTTTATATGATTATAATTTTTGGAGTTACAAGGATGTTTCTTTTACGCAATTAGGTACTACTCGATTATCCCGCCGACTATCTATCTATATTATAAAGGACAAACATATCTGTGAGTAACGCATACGTCATTCTGCGAATGGCAACTCTCTGAAATTTGAAATGAAATTTCGGTTTTGCAATTTTCGCCACTGCAGATTTTTAAACTTCTAAACATCGCACACTTTCAATTTTTACACCGTCGTGTGTGGAAAAAATATATACTTTTAAATGCAATTTGTTTGAAAGCTCTATCTTAATTTATTTTTAAGTTATTATTTTTTTTTATAACGTTTAGTACCAATTTTGTAATTGTGGCAACAGAAGTACTCCATTTCTATTAAAAGTAAAAGGGAAAATAGTCATGGTTTATTTATTTTTATTGATTATATCCTTATTGATGCCATTTTAAGATTACAAATAAAAGTAACTTTTTCTTATAATTTTTAAACAGAAAATGACTTCATCCATTAAAAAAAAAACACACATTCTTCTTCATAAATCAGTTACATTTCAATATTTTTACATTACGCTGATACTGAGTTTGAGACGCTAGGCAAAATGATTCAGTGAGTAAAAATGATGCCATATTTAAAACAAAACGATCATTTTCTTTGATAAAACTAAATATTTGACCAATACTAAATGGCCAATACTATAAAAATTAAAGGCAAATTTCTGAATTTTTTATTCGCGGGTACTGAGATTAGAACTTAAAGTTTGTGCGAATGATCACATGCAAAATTGTATCGGACAAACGTGACTTTAAATTTGGAAATACATTCATTAATAATCTATGGCGCGTTAAAATACTTTTAAAGTGTGAATTTGAGTGATTCGTATGTAAATTCTGAGAATGTGAAAATAACGTAAAGTTTAGATGTTATGGGAGAAAATTTTATGATGTGACAAAGCGAAATCCTTTTTACTGATTTTTCATCCCTTAAAAACAAACGTAAGAGCCTCAATCGATAACTTCATAATAATTTCTCATCTTGATTACATATTCTAATACAGTTTAATTTTTCAATAGTTTAAGCAGCTGAAGTTTGTGGAAATAACATTCTGATAATTTTAGGTTGACAAAATTATTTGCTTTAAGAGTTAGACAACCAATGTAAGATGAATTTTTTATTGAAATTATTTTTGTAGATTTATTATAATTTTGATCTGACAGTTTCTTTCTAAACATTTTAGTTCGTCGAATTTCGACGGGTTCCAACTCGTAAGATTAAATGCCAATAATGGCTTACCGTAAATGTCAAGCATTTAATGCATCTCCATACCTATAAGGGAGTTACCATAGAAGGGACCCTGTTCTGTCGCCAAATGCCACCAAGTTTGGCGTCAACTTGGCGATACATTGCCAAATTTGGAGACCAAAATGAGTCGCCAAAAGTGACGCCAAATTGGCGGTATCTCTAATATTTCGCCTAATTCCCATAGATTTCCATTGTAAACCAATAGTGTTTGTTTGCTTACAGAAAATCAACAAATTGAGATATCTTAATGCAACAAAAAGTAATATTAGCTCAAGAGATTATAGAGGAAAAGGTCCAAATACCGGCTATCACTTTTGTTTTCAATCTGGATCATACAATTTTCAAAATTAATAAAATAAAATTGACAGCAGGATACCTTGACGCGTCTTACACCTGTTTAGAGAAAAAAATCAGTTTAAAAGGCGTTTTCTGTTTATAAGAAGCAAAATTCCGAAAGTCTTCAAATTTTGAGTTTTTAAAATGGGGTCTAAATACCGGCTACCGCAGTTTTTTTTCCAAAAGATCACACAAATACGGCTAATGACAATTATTAAGCAATAAGAATATTATTTTAATAAATTGTATTGATTAATAACATTTCTTATGCACAGAAAAAATACGCAATTTTTAATAAATATGCATTTTTGTCAAATTTCTGAAATTCTTTACGACTATCTCTCAGTCTTCTTTCCATTATGTTTCTAATTTTGTTTTTTAACGTGTAAAACGACAAAAAAAAAAGCTTGCTGATTGAGATGAGAATTGTTTATCTGAAAAAATCAAAAGCATAATATCACTCTCTGCGTCTGTATAGTGCCTATCAACCTACATATCGCATTCTTAACTTTGAACCCAGAATTCCTTCCCACATTCTTGTCCACAGAGAAAGCACCCATGAAGAAGACACAAATTTATCCTCATCCTCTGTTGGGTATTTTCCTTTTTCCCTTTTTTAGCCCTCTCACTGCGTTATTGTTTTATCAAAATAGCTTCAAAAATTGCGTATTCGCTACGAGCGTCTTTTAAGAATTTTTATTCTTTTGTCACCGGTTTTTCAAAGCAAAAGTTTTTGTCTAATTTAACCGGGAAAATGCTCCGATTAAATAAGGCATAATTTTCAATACAAAAATAACTGGTGGGAATAATCAAGGAGGGTTAATTAGACGGAAAAAATGCATCCCTGAGGAAATCTCGGGCTGCGCAAATTTTGCTACTTTTACGATGCCCAAGGAAATCTCGGGTTGCGCAGCGAGAGGGTTAAAATGAAATTTCTGCCTCTTTCGCCTGGTTTACTCTGTCATTTTTTTCCTTCTCTTCACATTTATTACAGGCAATTTTGTAGTGTCCAACAGCTCTTTTTTGAAAAGTGATCCAGTAATCAGTATCGGTGCTGAAGAATTACGGCCATGGTTGCTTTTTTCATGTTGCGAAATGTAACGGGGACTATTTCTGGACCATTTAAATTAATTTATTAATTATGGAACTATTTAAATTAATTTATTTTCCTCCCCTTCAAGCAGAGCAACCGAGAGAGGTCCAAATTCCGGCTAGCCGGTATTTAGACCACTCTAGGTAGCCGGTATTCGGACCACTGCTATGTTTAAGTTAAAACAGGTATTACTCATTCATATAATAAAATACCAATACTGTGCGCGTGGCAATTGAGAGCTATATGTCTAGAAAATAACTTAATCAACAATTCAAGCCAATATACGATCAGTATATTTTAAAACAATGAGAAACACATATCTGAAAAACTTTTGATGTACCAGATTACGTAGATTCGTAACTTTCTTCTCTCAATTAAAGTTACAAATTCTGCCTATCACAGCTAGGCTGCGCTGCGCCCAGTTCTCAGAACACCTAGTAGCCGGTATTTGGACCCTAGCCGGTATTTGGACCTTTTCCTCTATTAATTATATTTAAGGGAGTCCAAGTAAATGAAATTATGAGTAAAAGTAACATGATACAATGCTTAGCATGTATCACATGTTTTATTTTCATATTTTATATTATGTATATCCATGATGGGTAAGTGTTACGGTGGCCCCCGACGACTAGTTTTAGATTCGGAACTGAAAAGGTTATGGAAGCGGAAGGTGATAAAAATTCCCATTTATTTATTTATTTATTTTTTAATTTTTACCGGGGATTATTTTATTTCGCGTGTGCACGCCGGCCAAGTGTCGGCTTTCCGCAAAAAAGATAAATCCTTATAGCTTTTTAATGATTATTTAATTAAACATGTTTTCGGCTTGTCAAACCTAGTGATATCTAGATCATTTTGTTCGTATGACTTTTTACTATCAAGTTACGTATAAGTATTTTTAATTCCGCGATGACGGAACTTTCGATACCACCGGCTCTCGGACTAATTTGACTTTAAAAAATATAAGGCTCTTCTTCAACAAGCATCAGGTAACAGTTAAATAGTGACATAAGATAATATTACAGTAGCCTTCCTCTTAACAGACCTCCTCTTAACCGGAACTCCGCATTAACCGGTCGAAACTTTTCCCAACATCAGGCAAAATTCATAAAGGAAAATTCCGGTTCTCATTTCTTTATGGTTAATTAACTCACATTTACATAATGTAGAATAATTTCACCTTCTTATGAAGGTATGTGACAAGATTTTCAACAATTTAATTTGTATTAAATATTGTTCATTATTTGTTATTAGTGATAATTTTTATTTCAATTCAGTTAATTGCAACTAGTATTTTTTTCTCAAAATATAGAAAATTTGTACTTTTGTAAAAAACACAAATTAAAAAACTAAATGCATCCTACGCATTTAATTAATTATGCAGTTACTTAGTTACATTTTTTTACATCTCCGGTTCAACCGGTTTTTCTCTTAACCGGCTAACACTCGGTCCCGTTTACGCCGGTTAAGCGGGAGGCTACTGTATTTATAAATAAAAAGGAAAGGTGCCCAGCTAAACTGATGGCATTGAGCTCACAGTCTATTCTTACTAATTGTATATTATACTCTTATTTTAAAGAATAATGCCCCTAAAAAAATAAGTGAAGGGGAATTAGCCCCCGTTTTCCCCTTTATACTTAACCAGTGAACCTCCAAATCTAATCAGGGAAGCTCCTTATCATAATAAACCGGTATACCAAATTTGGAGCAACTCGAATAATCCTGCAAAAAAACCCCATTTCTCTAAGTTAAGGGGGTAGACTAGCCCCCCTTTATCATTAACCAATGAATCCCCAAAACGAATCAGGGAAGCTCCTTAACATAATAAACCGGTATACCAAATTTGGAGCAAAGCGAATAATTCTGCATGAAAAACACGTTTATATAAATTAAGGGGGGTGGACTAGCTCCCCTTCCCCCTTTATCCTTAACCAATGAACCCCCAAAACTAATCAGGGAAGTTCATTAACATAATAAACCGGTATACCAACTTCGGAGCAAATCGAATCATTCTGCATGAAAAACCCATTTATCTAAATTAAGAGGGGCGGGCTAACCCCCCCTTTTCTCCCTTTATCCTTAACCAATGAAATCCCAAAACTAATCAGGGAAGTTCCTTAACATAATAAACCGGTATACCGAATTCGGAGCAAATTGAAGGATTCTGCATGAAAAACCCATTTATCTGAATTAAGGGGGGTGGACTAACCCCGTTTTTCCCCCTTTATCCTTAACCAATGAACTCCCAAAATTAATCAGGGAAGTTCCTTAACATAATAAACCGGTATACCAAATTCGGAGCAAATCGAATGATTCTGCATGAAAAACCCATTTATCTGAATTAAGGGGTTGGATAACCCCGTTTTTCCCCCTTTATCCTTAACCAATGAACTCCCAAAACTAATCAGGGAAGCGCCTTATCACAATGAACCTAGAAAATTTTTTTGAAGCAAGTCGGATGTTTCTATCAAGAGTTATCGCGTTACGTACATACATACATACATACATACATACATACATACGTACATACATACAGAACGGGCGGGCACATTAGCTCTCAGGCTTTGATAGCCTGTGAGCTAAAAACTAGGGGATCGTATCCGGTCTTCCCGAGTTAAAGAATACAGGTGAAAACATTTTTTTTTAATTGAAAACTAATATCTTTTTTATATGCAATTTTTTTTTTTTTTTTAGATTGCCCACTTACATTTAAAAAGCATTTTCATATGGAAAATACGAATTATACAATCAAATAAATTTTTGAAATTTATCAAAAGCAATATTTTCTTATTAGCCGCATGCTAAGAGTTATTTGACCAAGATTTTGCTACTTATGGCATCCTTTTATATTCTGATAATTTCAGAGCTTACACATGTCTGTTAAATTTGTGTTTTATTTATATTATTTTATTTATTTATTCATAGGGAAGTTTTTTTTCATGGATATTAGCCGTAAGAAAATTATGAAACTCTTTATTTTGTTTTAAAGGCAAACGGATTAACCTTTCGTAATCGAGCTCCGTGCGATATAGATAAATTAAAAAAGATTTCATGTTTTAAAATTGTTTTTTAAACCATAGACAATCAGTAAACTGAGACGAACTTTGCAAACAAATTCCATTTGAAAAAAAAATCCTATTTGGTGATCTAAATATTTAAATTGTACGATTACAAATATATTAGATTTGTGTTTTTACAATATTATTCTTTTATTTGATCAGATGGATGAAAGAAGTATTAATTTCGTTAATTTGTCTTTCACAAATATGTTAAACTGGTGGGTTTTTTTTTAATATTATTCTTTTATTTGTTTATAAAGGATGAATTAATTTCGTTATGCAAAAATAGACAGAAACAAATGCTGAAAAATGTTTGTTGCTTTATGTGCAAAATGTTTATTATTATTATGTATTGAAACCGCAACGTGATAAAATAAACTTAAAAAAAAATCATGTTTAAATATTATTTTAGAAAATATAATACATCAGTCAATTAAGATACAGTTTTTAAAAAAATTCCATTTGAAAGTAAATTTTTTCCATATGCGACGAAAATTGAAAATGTACGGTGATCAGAAGATTAAAAAATTGCAGTAGCGAAAATTTCAAGACCGAAATTTGATCGTGAAGTGTTGCCATTCGTAAAATGACGTCAGTGTTACGCACAGATACGTTTGTTCTTTACAATATAGATCGATACTTAATCAGTAAAATATAATAAAGATCACTTATTAGGGTGTGGTTATCAATTGAGGCTCCTATGCTTGGTATTCCGGAATGAAAAACAGCAATTTTCACCTTCTCAAAATTTGCATACGCACTTCTCATATCCATATTCATCATTTTTAAAAAGTTTGTATTTTGTTTGATCATTTAGAAATCATTTTAATTCAAAACATGAAGTCACGATTGTCAGCAACATCTTTTATGCGAACAGACTCACCCTTTACTTGAGATTCTAATCTCAATTCCGGAGTGTAAAAATTTCCGTAATTTATGTTTTTTAGACGCATTTGTGTTAAAATGTTTAGTTTTATCTAAGAAAATGATCGTTTTCTTTTAAATATGACTTCATTTTCACTTAAATAAGCATTTCGCCTAGTGTCTGAAAATTAGTATCAGTACACATGCAGAAGGAAAAACAATATAGAAAATTTATGAGGAAAATTGCGTGTTTTCAAAAGCAGTAGGTATGCTCCTAATAGGATTTTGCGACACTAAACCCTATACAAAAATTTTTATCAACAATTTTGAATTTTTATCAGAAAATAGCATGAATAAAGATAAAAGTACCTCATTATTTCTCTCTTGTCTGCAATAATGAAAGCTATCTAATTACCACAATTTTGAAGAAATTTCATAAAATGCTTTTAAAATTAAAATATAAAAAGTGGGTATATTTAAAAAAAAAATCAGATAGTGTTATCACATCTACAAATGAAGAGCTTTCAGTTAAAAAAAAATATTAGTAAAATTGGTTCAGCAACACACTATGTTTTAAATATATAGATTTCATAAAATTAGGAAAAATTTAATTAAATAAATTATGTTATTTTGATAAAATTATAGTAGAATGTCCCAAAGAATATAGCATTAAAATTTTATTATTCGAGAGAATTTTGGACAAAAACTTCAGGAACACGATATTATTTTAAACCACGAATTATTTGTTTGCTTGTCTAATTCAGCGAAGCATATCCATCCAGGCGAGAATCATCAATTTCTGTAATATAAATCGCTATTATTTGCAATTCACCTCTCTTCTATAAAGACACTCTAAATTTTTGTAAAACATTGCGTTTTATCAGTGTGTAATTTCGATTACATTATTTTCAAAAGTGAAGTATTTTCACCTGTGAAGAATTTCAAAGCAGCTGGGCTGTGAAAATGACGCACTTCTACAAAAGTTAATTCAGGTTTAAGAATTAAAGTACACGCTTTTTTATAAAATGACGTCATTTGCATCCGTTAAAGCAATTCACTTTTACAATCCTGTCTTAAACTTCCTCTATAGAAAAGTATGCATATGACGTCATTATCACGGAATAACAGACAATATTCTTGACATAGCCCATATTTTAATTTCAACTTTTTTTTCAGCTCTTATGAGAAAATGGCAACAAAAAGATACAGTATCTCCTATTTTCGACTATTTTCCGTTTACTTTCAATGACTTTCAATAGAAATGGGGTATTTTTGTTGCCACGATAAGAAAAATAGTATTAAAAACTACAAAAAAATTAATATCTCAAAAATAAATTGAGATACAGCTTTCAAACAAATTGCATTTAAAAGAGCATTTTTTTTTCGTTATACGACGCACGGTGTAAAAATTTAAAATGTGCGATGTTTAGAAGTTTAAATATTTGCAGTAGAGAAAATTGCAAAACCAAAATTTTATTTCAAATTTCAAAGTGTTGCCATTCGCAAAATGACGTATGCGTTAAGCACAGATATGTTTGTCCTTTATAATATAGATAGTACAGTATTAGGTAGATTTCATAAGAAATACTACATATTGTAGTTGTTACATAGTGCTACTTTTGAAAATTCCTTCATAACTTTTTATTGTATGACCCCAGGAACCCAAAACCACCCCCACCTAAAATGTTTATATATACTATATATATATATATGTACTAGGGGGCTCTGCCCCCTGCAAGCTACGCTCGCCAACCCCCGTTCAGACACCGCAGAATCTAAAAACACGCTAATATTATCGGTTTAAAAAATATTATAGAAGATTGAATTATACTGAAAAAAGCTGTGCAGATCTCCCTGTAAACGGGTTTCCATTCAATTTCCTTTGATTTAAAAATTTATGGCCGAATCAGTTGCTGTTAAGACATCTAATGGTTGTTTTCGTGTTTGATTAAAGGGGATCGGTTAAACGTTTGAAAAGAAGCTAAAAATAAAAGGAATTAAGTGTACAGAGTCTTTGTCTCCCGGTATTTTAAAACACTTTCTATAACAATAGCCTAAGCCATGTGACTATCATCAAGAGTTCCGGGCGAACCACTTCGCTTTTTATATTCCTGGGGCCATTTTGGTACTTTGATATTAGCCAGGTACAGGTGATAAGTCGCCAAATATTATTCTATCACCATCATTTCGCCTATATCATAATAGTCCAAGCCATGTAACTGCCATAAATAAACACGCTCTGATCCCTTCGCTTTTCATATGAAAGTTTAGCCCAGATATCATATACGGTCCCATATTGGCGCGATTTTTTTCCGACGCTAATTTGGGGAAAAGATCAACAGCATAAACAACAACATCCGGCTTATCAAATCAAGCAAAATAACGATACTATGGCGCTAGTTAAGTACTCGTTGCGTATATGACATTGGCGTCAGAAAAAAATAGCGCCAATATGGGACCGTATGTGGCATCTGTGCCGAAAGCTTTTCATTTCAATTAAAAAAATCAATTTTTTTTCGAATAATACTACATAAAAGCATTGTCGCAAAGAATTCTTGGTACTGTTAAGCTAGCCGGGTGCAAATCTCGCCAATAACTATTTTTCAACTCGCCAGTTAGCATTTTTTTTTTTTTTCGAGTGGTAAATTAAAACATTGCTTTGAAGTTGAAATTAAATGTCATCGTTTGTTACATCATTTAATATTATGCCAGATGCCATATACGCACCCGGTTTGGCGTGATTTTTTCTACGAAAATTTGGCGAAATCCTCGTTTTCGAATACCAGTTACATATGTATTTTTGGTACTACTTAGTTATCTCGTCGAACAAAAATCTATCACCAAACTATAAGATTAAATGCCAATAATAGTTGATAAATGTCACATTCACTTGACTTTAAGCAAGTTACACGTCTTTACGTCATCAAGTGATTTTTATTTCGACGTTTTATTTGTATATTTATTAATGTTATACTATTTTCTTTGTTCTTTCGTTATTTAAAATAAAAATTATGTCAATTTGTATAATTTGGCGAGTGGTTTGGCGATTTATATAATTTGGTGAAATGGGTCGATGGAATAACTAAGTAGTACCGTATTTTTTAATTATGTTCTATTATTTTTTATTTTTAAAGGAAAATAACCAAAAAAATAATTAACTATAGAACAAAACAATTTATGTAATTTATAAAAAGAGAATAAAGTAAATAAACACTTATTATTAAATAAACAATAATAGCCTGGTTACCATGTCAACCAAAATAATGCCATTTTGGCGCCAATTAGTAATTACTCGGTGCGTATATGACATCTGTGCCTAATATTTTTCTTTTCATTTCGTTTAAAAAAAAATAAAGAAATGAAAGCCATTTATTTTAAATGTCTCTGTTTGTATTAAATAAAATGATAATGAAATACAAATTGAATTATGAATGAAAGTAACATGATACATTTCTTAGCATACATTTAAGGGAGGCCAAACTTCTCGCCAGATTAGTTTAAAATAGTAACCTTTTCTAAAATTTGAAAAAAAAAAAAAAATCTGTTTGGTTAAAATTTGAGTTGCCATCATTAGAAAAATGTACATAAAATTAGAAAAAAATTAATATTTCGAAAACTAATTCGAATTTAAAAATTCTAATACCAGTTTTGAAATCTGCTGATCAATATTGATTTTTGGTGTTAATTTCATCGCAAAGTATTCCATATTTTAGGAGAAATCGCCGTGAAACATAATCAGTTGTTTAATCAGTCGATTCAAAGAATCGTTACATTTCAGCCGTTTCATATATTCGTTTCATAAATTCGTTTCATTAGGATTTTATATATATAGGGTAGATGTATGTATGTATGTATGTATGTATGTATGTATGTATGTATGTATATACTAGCTAAAGTAGCCGACGTTGCCCGGAATTTTAAGAATGTTTGTTTTGAAAAACCAATTTCAATATTTAACGTACAACATAAAAAAATACAATAAAAATAAACAGTCGAAGTGTTGTACACATGAATCAAATGAAAACCCAATATAAGAATGTATAAATTTATAGAACAGATGCAAAATAATACAGCTGTAAATGAACTTATTTCCATTCATCATTGGAGCAATAATGTTAAAATATTTCCATAATCGAGTTTTCAACATGCTTCATTTTTTCACACTTATATGACGTTATATATTCACCATGTCCTTTATATTTACAATATGACGTAATATTTCATTTTTAATTCTTCAAATTAATTAAATAATTATAATTTTTAACATGGAAACCATAAAACAGAAAAATTATGACGTAGCATTCCCTTTTGTTTTTAATTCGTCAAACTATATATTTTATTTTCATTTTTTCACGTGGAAATCTTACAATAGAAAAGTTATGAAGTAATATTCCCTTTTTTTAAATCCGTCAAATTATTTATTTCTTTTTTCACGTGGAAATCTTGTAATAGAAAAGTAATTGTTGTGGTAAGAATTTTATTGTGGATTTTTAATTGTTCGCAACAGCTATAACGAAAAATGTTTCAATTTGATTGGAAATTGCTGTTAAATGGGTGGTTTTTTATTAATTAAAAACGAACTATAAGTTATTTCGATTCCGGATTACTTTAGTTGCCTCGGCCTTGTTTTAGTACGCATGTACGTAACATTTCACTATTCTGTCTTCCAAACTGTGGATTTGTATAGCATTACCGACAGACAGACAAATTTTCATTTTTAAATATTAGATACTAGCTAAAGTACCCGGCGTTGCCGGAATTTTAAGAACGTTTGTTTTGAAAAGCCAATTTCAAAATTTAACGTACAACATAAAAAAAAAAAAAAAATTGCAGTCGATGTGTTGTACACATGAATCAAATGAAAACCCAATACAAAAATGTATAAATTTATAGAACAAACGCAAAATAATACAGCAAAAAATGAACTTATTTCCATTCATCATTGGAGCAATAATGTTTAAAAACGTCAATATTTCCATAATCGAGTTTTTATCCTGCTTCAATACATTTTTTACACTTATATGACGTTAAATATTCACCACTTCCTTTATATTTCCAGTATGACGTAATACTTCATTTTATTAATTCGTCAAATTAATTAAATTATCATAATTTTTCACATTGAATTCATAAAACAGAAAAGTTATGACGAAATATTAACTTTTTTTTTAATTCGTCAAACTATTTATTTAACTTTCATTTTTCACAAGGAAATCTTGCAGTAGAAAAGTTATGATGAATTCTCTTTTTTTTAAATTCGTCAAACCATTTATTTCATTTTTTCACGTGGAAATCTTGCAATCGAAAAGTAGCTGTTGTGGTGTATTTTTAATTATTGGCAACTGCTATAATGAAAAATGTTTAAATTTGATTAGAAATTGCTGTTAAATTTGTGGTTTTTTATTAATTAAAAATTAACTATAAGTTATTCCGATACCGGATTACTTTAGTTGCCTCGGCCGAGTTTTAATAGACATGTACTTAACATTTCACAATTCTGGCTTCCAAATTGCGGATTTGTATAGCATTACAGACAGACAAATTTTCATTTTTATATATTAGATATAGTATGTATGTATGTACTAAATTTTGTCCGCGCGATAAAAATTGCAATTATGCACGGATCGTACCAAACACTTTGAGACGGCTAATATCTCGGCGGCGATTGCAAATGGGCAAAATCGGACCAAGGGTGTGGTAATGAGGAGGATTAAAAATTTTTAATTCCGTCTTAACGCGATTCTGATAAAACCAGCTCTTACTGAAAACTGACAGGCAAATTTAAACATTTTTCGTTGTAGCAGTTACCAACAATTTAAAAAAAAATATTCTTACCACAACAATTACATTTCTATTTCAAAATTTCCACTTGAAAAATGAAAATGAAATAAATAGTTTGATGAATTTTTTTTAAAAAAGGTGATTTTTTTTTTAATTCAAGGTGAAAAGGTGTATTTCTATTCAGTCAGTCATCTTTCCCTTTGAAAATGAACGTGTGTGTGTTCGAAAGATGTCAGGGTTGCATTAAATAATATTTTTATATGTTTGTGTCACCTTTTAAATCGTTATAAGTATGTTACTAGTATCCGTCAGGCCGAAATGTCGGAGCATGGAGTGGAATAAACTTAACACATAACATTTTAAAATTAAAAAAAAAAAGTTTAATTTTCATAATTACTGTTTAATAGTACAAAATTAAATTTGAAATAACACTCTTTGAATCCTCATTTTCTAGTGTTTAATTCTGTCAACAGTTGCCTCAAATAATGCTCAAATGCTA
Source organism: Maratus speciosus (assembly GCA_963932465.1). NCBI lineage: Eukaryota > Metazoa > Arthropoda > Arachnida > Araneae > Salticidae > Maratus > Maratus speciosus. Next base: position 30,178,384 of record OZ010799.1, on the reverse strand, counting down.
ATTTGTAGCATGATAATCAACAAAATGGACTATTATAGCCTGTGGGTTGAAATTTTGTGTCATAGACATATCTTTTACTGTACTCAGTACACCGCTTATCCATCTCCACTCCATCCAGATATTGGTATGTAACATAACTCTGGATCCAACTGCTGAAGAAAATCCAGCCTGAAATCCAAACATGTGATCATCTTTACTACATCTTACTTTTAATTATTGTGATCTGCTAACATTCTTGTCATTGACCACTTTGATTTAAGAAGTACTTCTTGATTATGTTCTTTTGCTTGCTTGCTTTTGGAAAAAATACATGTAGCATTTTGAAATCATTCAAGCTGAGCCGGAAGCAGTGTAGCTTTCCACCGTTGCATAAGGGATAAGGGTAGTCTGAAACTTGACCCACGCAAAGCGAATATAGAGTCTTTAGATACTGCCTTTGCTGATCGTCATTTTGGCTGAATGAGTTTGTTAATGTGAAGCAATTTTCAAAAGCTCTAAGCATTTTTTGTCTGCGAAGAGCCAAAATGTCTTTTATAGAATGTCTCTTATATAGAGGGATGTCTTTTACGCGATGTAACTATCTAATACCTCCAAGGATTTAAACAAAGTACCTTTGCGACATCTTTGTTCAAGTTCAGCCATAAGACGACAATTGAAAATTCGTCAGTAAAGATAAATCCTGACCATGCTGACTGTATCCATGCTGACCTATAGATTTCTTTCTGCCTGACTTTTTAAATCAGCTAACTATTTAAAACACGGTGGTTTTTTAAGCACTGAGTGAATTAACTTTCCTTCGACATTAAGCGCAGCAGTACCTGTTAGTGCCAAAAGAATGACAGCTTCAGATCCTAACTGCTCTATGATTGCTTTACTAATTTCATTGATTATCCTACTTTTTTCCAGTTCTTGCTTTTCCAATAATAAAAGTTAACTTAGGGAAAATTGTAACTTTTGTTTGCAATGAAGAAAGCTGTTCTGTGCATAACTAACGTATTTTCTGCTGCTCATCTGTCAAATCTGATGTCAGAATTATCAAAATTTTCATGCAGCGTGATTTGTTTTTCTTTAAAATAATTCAGAAATGTTAAAAGTAAAGAGATCATTGAATAAGAGAGTCTACGGTAAAGAGGAAGAATAACCACCGGGATATGTTGAGCGATTTTGATTTGATTAATGTCGCTCCGATCTTTGAGACAATCAAAAATTGGAACTGGATCCATCGAGCTAACGGCAGAAAACTTCAAAGCCCCTTCAAAGACTTACATGTCCGGCATAGCCCAGACTTATTTAATGTGGTATAAGGGAAAGGTTTGTATCACGTATATAACACGCACACATGGGTAATCTGCTATACTTCTCTATCAAACTTAATACTTTTGTTCATCTGAGTTATTGTCATATCGTTTTTCGCGCAATTACTGGTAGGCAGCTGTGTTATATTTATGTGACTTTTCCACATAGAATTATGCTGAATAACTCTTTTCATCTCAACTACTTTCTTTTAACCGGCATTTTCGAAACTTTTGTGTATACTGTTACACATATAAAAATATGTACATTTCTTAAAATGTACACTACATCTAGGCAACAGGTTAAAAAAAATCACGGAATGATTTATGACTTTTAGTGAATTTGATTTCTCACGAATTATCTTTCATTGATGTATCCATTTTCCGATTATAAGCATAAAACTATATAGTCATAAACATTAACGTCAAAATTTTCGCCAAACTTGGAGACATTTCGCGAAATTTCGCCAAACATTGCGACCAAAAATATGTTGATATAAATGCAGCAAATTTGGCTGTAGCTGCAAAATTTGGCGAAATTTCCACTGAAATTCAGCACTGGTGATTCTTCTCTAATCGGGTTCTTCAGATTTTAGCTTAGTGTTTTCGAGTAAAATTCCAGAAATTTATATCTTTTAGAGGCGTTCGTAGTAAAATAGTTCTTTTTATCCGAGAAAATGATGGTTTTCATTTAAATATGATGTCACTTTGCATCATTGAAGCATTTACTATAGCGTCTCAAACTCAGCGGAGTGAAAAAGTATTGAATGGTAATAACTTTTTGAGGAAAAATTTAGTGTTTTTATAAAGCGTGACGTCATTTTCTGTTCCCTTTTTTTAAAGTTAATTTTGAATTTTATTAGAAATTAGCATCAATAAACATCCTTTATTAATTTTCTTTTCTTTACAACAATGGCAGTAATCCAGTTGCTACCATTTTGAAAAAAAAAATCATAGAAAATTTTTAAATTTTAAATTTAAATATAAAAATGGGAATATTTAAAAAGAAAAATCTAAAAAGAAACAGCTTTCATTTAAAAAAAGAATTATTAAAATTGGTTCAGAAAAAAAAGCTCAAGGTAGATGTCAAAAAAAAAAAAAGCCTTATCTTTCAAATATATAGATTTAAACCCACAATGTTATCTCTATGGGAAAATTTTGAGCAGACATTTCATGCCGTTAGGGTTGACGAATATTTATGATTTTCAATACGCACCGAGATTTTGACACTACCAATGTCCATTTAATTTTTTGTGTCGATACGACGAATATTTTGGACGCTATCGTGTTAACAATAAGTGTAATTTTTGCAGGGAAGCCGGAGCTGTGCTCCGACAATAAAGTTTATTAATAACAAGGTAAAAATTTCCTTCATGACACTAGTGTTTAATACAGTGCTTTGACGCTATGAAACATTAGCTTTTAATTACATGATATTTTTGTAAAAATTCCGGTTTTAATCAAACATTTAATTCAATTCCGTCGTAACTTTTCTATAGCAAGATTTCCAAGTGAAAAATGAAAATCAAATAAATAGTTCGGCGAATTTTTTTTTTTAAGTTAATATTGCGTGATACTGGAAATATAATGGACGTGAGTAGGTGAATATGTAACGTCATGTGAGTTTAAAAAAAATATTGAAACATGATAAAAACCCGATTATGGAAATATTGGCATATTTTAACAATTTGAGGTTCTTTGAATTTGCTTTCGCCATTTTTAAATATATTCCATATATAGACGTGTATATTACAAAAATGAAATTAAAAACTCGTCAAAAACGGCCTGATAAAATTGTTAAATTGTGTTTATCTGTAATCTTGATTTAGTTTTTGTTGGTGAAATTCGTACTTAACTTCGTCGGCTTCGCCTGTAGGCCGAGCCGGCAGGGATTTTTTTTTTAACGAAAATGATTATCTGTGTTATTATAATATGCATTCTTTGGCAACCGGCAGGAGATTACATGGTAAAAAATATTACTGTCAATTTGAGATATCTTCTACCTGCTCTCTTGTGAGATTCATATGCAACTTGGGTCCGTGTGACGGTTTGCAGTGGCCATCTTTGATACAGCTTTTTCAATCTAGGTGTTGCCAAAAATTTTGTTTATCTATTGGAAAAGAATATGCGGATTTGAAGAAAAAGCTTCGTATAATGCAAAGTTCTTTTTAAGTATTTTTCATTAAAAAATATTATACTCATATCCATAAGTAAAACCACGGCTTCATAAAATTATGCGTGTTTTATTCAGATTACTAATAAAGCAAAAATATAAGCGCAAAACCGAAAAAGAATTTCACTGTAACTACGCTGACGATTTAAAAAGTCTTCTGTCTATCCAGGGTCGCGGCAAAAATTTAGAAAAAATGGGGGTTCGGGAATGAAAATAGTTTAAAATATTATCTCTCAATTCTAAAAAAAAGTAATTAACGCTGTCACCGCCGTCGCAGCCAGTTTTGAATTTTTTGTGACCGGAAGTCTTTCTTCGTTAATATTAAGAAAAATATTGCATACAAAAATATGAAAATCCGTGGCATTATAGAGAAATGTTTGATAAACGCACGCTGATGCAGAGTTTTCAAATCGAAGAATTATTTTAAGCGATTTTTTATGCTAAAGTTGGACAAAATCGTTCCATTAAAAAGGTTTTATACGAGCAAAAACTATGCATGGGAATTTAATCATTTTTAGATCATATTATGCATTAGAATTTCCCGGTGTGCAGACTGTATTTATTTCTTTAATTTGACTCATTTTTTGAGGTTTTATTTCTATTTTAAATTCAAATTTTCAGCATTTCGAGAGATATTTTTTACATATTTTAGAAAATGGTATTAATTTAACCTGTTGCCAACTGTAGAAACAGCGCAAACAATAACGTTTGCTTCAAATTAAAAATTTATTTACACGTGACTATAATAAACAGAAAATATAAAAAGCAGGAACTCATTGAAAATTACATCATAAAAACTATATTGATACGTGAATTTTAAAAGAGAAAGAATATTGTAAAATAATAAATTTATTAACATGCGTTAGGAGTCTTAAGTAGGATAAATTACGTCACATTACACTTATTACGTAAAATGAACAAAAAATAATATTGCAAAACAGTTAAAATTTAAAAATTGCGCGAGACATTTATTTGATACACTGTAAAAAAAATTCCGCAACGTTCCTGGGAAAAAATGGGCAGCTGAGTTGCCCATTATTTCCAAGAAACATTTCTTGAAAATGACTGGTACTTTACTGTATATGTTAAAAACTTTCTACAGAAATGCCAGTAAGTTTCCTGCGAAATACCAGGAATATTTCTGTTGACAGCAAAACATTACTGACATATTCAAGGCTGGAGTAGCACAAGAGCGAAAAATGTCCAGACCAGGGATCGAACCTGGATACTTGGCGTGCCGTGCCAATGCCTTACCTGTTAGGCTATCCGGACCGATACCTGGCTGACATAATTCACTCTGGATGTTCGTTCCCTTCATTATGACATTACTGACATTTCACAGCATGCGGGATCCGCAGACGATTTTTACATTTCCAGTTCCAAACCAGTTTTCGGTTTATTATCATTATTTGTTAGAATGAAAAAATATTTTGAAATTGACATCAAAATTATTATTTATAATTTACACGAAAAAATAAATTTTCAGTTAAAATTCAATAAAGTAAATATATATGTGATATATTGTTTCTGAACTTTGCTTAAAATATAAAAATATATAAATGTAAATAATAATTAGAAAAAAAATCTAGACATAAAATATTTTGGATTTTCGTCAGTGATTATGTTAGTTTACAAGTTAGAAATAAATACATATAAATTTTCATGAAAAAAAAACCTAAACGTAATTGTATATTTTTTCCGAAAATTAAAAAAAAAAATTCAAATTTGCAGCAATTCAAAGTGTCAAATATATGTCAAATTTAAATCAAATTGTAATAAAGTGTTAAAATATAAAATTAATTAAAAAAGAAAAAAAAAGTCAAGAGGTAGCATCGAACCCGGGCCGTACGGGTGGCGTGCGAGCTTTCTGCGTCCACACCACGAAAGACACGTTGAGAGCTGCAAACTAATGGGTATTTGAAACGTATGCTAAAACTCGGCATCTAATTTCTGAAAATCTAAGACCCATTTGAAGAAATCCTTTCACAAGAATAATTAGAGATAAGAACTCTAAAACATACTTTAAATTAATCAAAATCGGTGAGAATCATGTTTGATGGTCCTTTGGTTAATGGAGATCCAAATAATAGGTGTATTTGTTTACACGGTCTGCTCGTTAAACTTTCCACAGACAAGTACGAGAGATAATCTCTTAGCGATGTCACAGAGGTATTGTATTTTCATCTGAATTGTCTTGATAATAGAGACGTAAAGGATTATGTCGTCTATTGATTTATTTGCATTCCATATTGATTTTTTTACATTCATTTAAGGAATTCGTTTTCGACACTCGCGCGCGAGCAACGGATTATAGGGAAAAAAAATAATAAATGGCGGCCGCAGCGTTTTGCTGTTTCCAACTTTTGTTCAGGAACGTTTCAGATAAGAAAACCAGAATTTCACAGGAAAGAGCTAAATTATTCTGAAAACCTGATAAAAGGCGAAACGTTCCTGGATTTTACATGGAAAGTTACCATTTTTTTTTACAGTGTACTTTGAGATGATCTTTTCTACTATTTTTGTTGGGACAGAACAAATAATATTTCATTTCTAACAAAAGTATTTTCTCGTGAATATTAAAAAGAGAAAGAATAGTTTGGTCAAAATTACGTCAGATTAAAAACGAGTAATTTAAAATGTTTTATTTAAAAGAATTTTCTTTTCGCTTTGTTAAAAAATACCGGGTGACAAAGACTCTGTTTACCTAATTCATTTTACATTAGCTTATTTTGAAATGTTTAACTGATTTTATTTAATCAAAGACTGAAACAGCCATTGTATCTTTTAATAGTAGCTGATTTGGCCTTAAAATTACCCAATCAAATAGAAATGAATAGAAACCCGTTTATAGGGAGATCGCCACTGTTTTTTAAATTATAATTCAATCTTCCGAAATCTTTTTAAAGCCGGTCAAATTACCATGTTTTTAGAGTCTGCTGTGTCTGAACGGGGGTTGGCGAGCGTAGGTCGTAGGGGGCAGAGCCCCCTAGTGTTACATAATAATAAATTAAAAATATTTTTTATTAGACCAGTATCGCAGTGTACGTTGGGCTCCATTAACTACTTTATGCGGACCCCGTGCGACGTCAAGCCGGCCATGGGTCAAATAACAAGATCTCTCTTGGCAGATTCCTAGAACAAATAGAATTGGTTGGGCTCACGAATTGATTTCTTAACATAGATTCTGCGAAACATTGGTAAAAGCCCGTGAATTAAAAGATGTGTTTCTCAAACTTTTTATCTCACGGTGCTGTTAAACCCTCGGTTAAACTCATGACACACTAAAACTTAGGAAGAAGAAAAAACATTATGAAAAGACTATACGTCATTTTTTAATGTTTAATTAGCACAAGCAAAATGCTCCATTAGAGAAAAAAAATTGGAAATTGTATGTCAAACGTGGCAAATGAGGTGCTTTCTTACTATTTTTATAAATATTCAGATCTTGGTGCAATAGCTGTTACACTCTTATGCAAAAATGCACGAATGAAAAATTTATCACCTTTCTACGATACATTAATTTTAGTAATACGAAAGTAATCCATCTTAAATAGGACGTCATCACGATGGCAACCTAGAATCGTTGCCTATCATGGGATATCATTGAATTAATGACGTATGGTAGGATTTAATAGAATGAATAAAACTTTTATTAATATCTTTTTAAGTTTTGACTCAATCTATATTATAAAGGACAAACATATCTGTGCGTAACGTATACGTCATTCTGCGAATGGAAACACTTTGAAATTTTAAATGAAATTTTGTAATTTTCGCTACTGCATAATTTTTAAACTTCTAAACATTCCACATTTTAAATGTTTACACCGTCGTATGCAGAAAAAAATGCTCTTTTAAATGCAATTTGTTTGAAAGCTGTATCTCAATTTATTTTTGAGATATTAATTTTTTTTATAGTTTTTAATACCAATTTTCTAATCGTGGCAACTAAAGTACTTCATTTCTGTTAAAAGGGGATTAGTTATCTTTATTGATTATATTCTTACTGATGCCATTTTCTCATTACAATTAAAAATATATTTTTTAAAAAATTGAACAGAAAATGACATTACGCTTTAAAAAAGACACAATTTCCCTTATGATGCTGTTATATTTCACTATTTTTTCATTTCGCTGATATTGAGTTTGAGTCAATCGGCAAAGTATTTCAGCGACTGAAAATGACGTCATATTTAAAAGTAAACGATAATTTTATTTGATAAAACGAGATTTTCTCCTTGAATACGTCTAAAAGTTATAAATTTCTGGAAGTTTTACGCGCAGGTACAGAGATTATACTAAGACCTCAAATCACGAGTGGGAATTTTAACATGAAAAGTTGTAATAGTTGACAAACGTGACTTCAAGCTTGAAAATATATTTATTAATTACCTATTGCGCGTTAAAATGTTTTTAAATGGTTAATATGGATATGAAACATGGAAAATGACTTGATTTGGTTTAGATGTAAAGGTAGAAAAATTCTATGATTATGTCAAGGTGAAATCATTTTTGCGGATTTTTCATTCCGTAATACCAAGCATCAATTAATAACTTAATCAAAATTACTTATCCTGATTATATGTTACTGATGACGTATATGAATAAAGTTTAATTTTTCAATAATTTTAACAGTTGAAGTTTATGAAAAAAGTATTTTGTTAATCTTAGGTTAAAATATGTCTTTGGACAGTTAAATTAATAAGTGTAAGATGGATTTTTTATTCTAATTATTATTGTCGATGTATTATAAATTTGATGCAACAGTTCCTTTGTAAATATTTTCTTTCGTCGAAATTCGGCGGGTTCCACCTCGTTTTCATAAAATTTGAAATGACTCGGCAAAATTCTGCAACAATTCTATATATTAAATTTCAAACCATTCGGTTCCGTAGTTTTTGAGATGTTGTATGCGGACAGACGGACCAGACGACGACTATAGGTGCTACCTACTTATATAATTACGAACGCGCTTAAAAATTGAGATAATCATATATATTATTTCTGTTGTCGATATTAGAGCTGAGCGATATATCGATAAAACCGATAAAATCGACATAAAATATAAATCGTGGTAGCGATATCAAAAAATCCTATACAACGGTATATCGTGAATATCATATATTCTGATGCAAACTGCGATTATCATACTTCCTCATTAAACCTCAATATTAAATAGCGCTTCTTCGACTTCGAGTACTCAAGATTCTCCGAGCCTAAACCGTGATATTAAATACAGACTCCTGGGTTTCGATTATCATGATACTAACGGAAGGATTTCTCCCAGCCTAAACCGTGATGACTCCTCAAGATTCCCCCAACCTAAACCGTGATATTAAATACCGAATCCTTGGTTTCGATTATCATGATACTAACGGTGTGATTTCTCCCAGCCTAAATGGTTTTTGAAAAGAGGAAAGCGTGATCGTTTCGGATAAATATCATACATCTGGTTTTCGTATGAGATCACCGACAACGGATGATATATTGTTTTTTACGGTATTGACGGTGTAAGCTCAAATTGAGCGCATGCATTGTATTGCGCGTATGCTACAGATACCACGGCTTTCATTTCCTTCTGGTATTTACATTTCAGCGGTGTTGATAAATATTTGCTCTTTGTTATTGAACAATGTGTGAATAAGGGCGATAAAGAAATAAAATATTACATTTTATTATCAACAGTAGATTAAACTGGACAAGTGAAGTAACAGTTCCTTAGTAGTATTTATTAATATCTATTCTAGGGTCCTTTTTAAAAATGCAGATATTTTTATTTCTGTGAAGCACGTTTTTTTCTCCTCAAAGTTTCTTTTAAAAATCGACATTCGTGTGACATACACTGAAGAGCCAAAACATTATGAACATCTACCTAATAACGCTTTGGTCCACCTTTGGCCAGCAAAACAGCTGTAAACCGCCTTGGTATGGATGCCACAAGTCTTTGATAGATGGCTGGAGACAGATTATACCAGATGTTCAAGCAGAGATCACGCAACTCCGAGATATTCCGGCATGGTTGTTTTTGAGCTCTGGGCTGCCGTTTTATGACACCCCAACTGTGCTCTATCGGATTAAGATCCTTTGAGTTAGGTAGCCAAGACCTTTACTGAAATTCAGTATTATGTACTTGGAACCACTCTAGTACAATTCAAGCCCTGTGACACGGAGCGTTGTCTTGATCGAAGACTCCATTTCCATTTGGGATGACAAATAATATCTAAGCGTGCAACTTGTCCTTAGTGATGTTCAGACAGTCCGCGGACTTCATGATCTGTTCTACCACAAACTCAGCTCCCAGAGACGCCCATTAGAACGTTCTCCGAAGAATAATATCGCTACCATAGGTCTGTGCGTGACCTGCTGTATAAGGGGAGCAACAGCTTGCCTGGAAGATGGCATATCCTGACACGTCCATCGATGTGTCAAAGGATGAATCGTGATTCGTCAGACCAGGCAACTCTCTCCCAATGATCCATGACCTAGTCATGATGTTCCTGGCCCTAGTGTAGGAGTAGTTAGCGACGTTGCTTAGTCAACAAAGGCACGTGAGTGGGAAGTTTGCTGCAGTCTCATATTCCACAGTGTCATATGAACTGTGTGCTCTGAAACAATTCTACTAGGAAATGTATTGTATGGGGATGCCAGTTGAGCCGGTCACTAGCGTCGATATTGCTTTACCACGCGGAAGAATCTCCGGGGTTCTTTTTCTTTGATAACGTGTGGGTGTCCAACGCCATGGCGTTATGGGCCCAGACCCATTAAATAACCATATTAGTGAAGTTCTAAAAATGCTGAAGTGAAAAAGATGGTGTTTTTCGTCGCTTGTGAACTTTTATGTTTTCTCGAAATGAACTTTTGTGTTCCATTAAAAGAACCTGTTGACGTTAGTGCTTAGTGAAGTTTCGCCGGTTGCCGTGATAAAAATTTCTTTTAGACGGGGGCTGATGGAGTCACAACAAAACATCACCCTGCTCACAAGTAGTAACTGGGAGTCATGGAAGCATGAAGTCAAAATATTATTATTGCACTATGGAGCCTGGGTGTTTGGGGAAAGGACAGAAGAAAATGACAAGCCACCTGCTAAGACGCTAGTCTCAAGTGAAAAGCCAGAACAGAATGATGATGTTGTAGAAAGTCAAAAGTCACCTTCTAAAACGCTAGAGTCAGCTGCCGGTAAATCAAAAATAGAGCCGAAAGAAAGTGGCCTGACATGGAAAGAGAAGCAAGACCTGAAGTTGAGAAGAAATAGAGCCTATACCATCATTTACCAATCCCTCAGTTCTGAATTTAGACCGCTGATACCCTGTACAACAGATGGAGCTAAGCATGGAAGATTTTGCATGACCACTTTAAGCCAACAACGAGAGCCCGTGTGATCCAGCTACTTAAAGTTTTCTTTGGTACCAAGTATGTTCCGGGTGAAAACTTGGGACTCTTTTTGTGCCGTCTCAAACAAACTGCTGAACGTCTTCGTGATGTGGGTCATCAACTACAGCCGCTTTATCTTGGTTATCAGATGATCCGGAGTCTTCCGAATGAATTTAGAGCTACCGTCCAAGCCAACTACCGATGAAATTTACGCCTGACAAAATAGATACGGAGCTCCTGCTGGAAGAGACAGGGCCATCGCGAAGACTTTTCATTGGTGGGGGAGAGGACCTTAAATTGCCAAGTCAAATTTCAGTATTTGCCAACTAGTTTTATAATTTTGCTAAGTTACCGCAATTAGAAAATGTAATATAGTTCTTATTCGTAAAAAATTTAATAATATTCCCAATTAAATTTGTAATTTTTGCAAAGTCTGTCAGAAATAGAAAATGTTATTATGTTTTTATTAAAGTTTTACACAAATTCACCAACTAAGTTTGTAAATTTGCCAAGTGTAACAGCATTCAGGAACGTTTGGTGGGGAGACTCCCCCCTGCCCCCCCCCCCTTAGCGAGGCCCCTGGGAAGAGAATAGATTACGGCTGTCGCAAAGAGATTTCTCTGATGTGAATGTAGCTTTTACCAGTCAATCGTCTGTTAAACCAGGTAAACATAAAATTGACCCTTGTTTTTATTGTAAAGTGTATGGTCATGTAATTTCTAACTGTAAGCTCAGATTAAGTAAATCTAATCACCAAACTTCTAAATATCCTAACAGTAAAATAATTATGAAAAAGACAGTAAAAGTAATTCTTATAGACCTAATGTTTCAAAATAGACATAATTTTCAAAGTAATTTTCAAAAGAAATCTTCTCAATCTGAAACTAGTGATGTTGAATGTAAAAGTAAACAAATGTTTAATTGTGCCTTCTCTGAACTGGAATGTAGTTTAATACAACTTTCTCCTGAACTGTTCGAGGAAAATTCATCAGATATGGGCTATGGTAATACCAAATGGGTTTTTGATACGGCGGCTGCAGCCCATTTTTGTTGTAATAGAAATTTGTTTTTCGATTTTGAGCCGGTATCTGATTCGCACATGTCTCTCGCAGTTGGGGAGAGAGAATGCCCAGTTGAGGGAAAGGGAACAATTCAGTTTTTAATAAAGGGTAAGAATGGTAAATTTAATTGTACTATTTTGAAAGATGTATCATATAATTCTAAATTGAGAAGAAATTTGTTATCTGGAGTTAAACTAGAAAAGTTAGGGATTAATTTTGCAGGTAAAGATGGTAAAGTTTTTGTATATGATAAAAATGGTAATGCATTTTATGCATTTAGAAAAAATTACCCCTATTTTTTAAAGCCTTCTAAGTATGTAACTAAATGTGAGAGAAATAACAATTCAGTCAATTTTTCAGCAAATCAAGTAGAAAAGGTAAATGTTAATGAATTATGGCATGAAAGATTCTGCCATATTAACAGTGAATATGTTCTAAATACAAGTAAACAAAAAATTGTTAATGATTTACCTAGACCAGGGACGGCGAACCTAAGGCACGCGTGTCATAAAGGGCACTCTGCAGATCATTTTTGGCACGATATAGATTCAGGTTCAGATTCTACATCAAAATATAGTAGGATTTCACAAAATGCATTAATAAATCAAGACGTTGTCTCTGTTTATCTGAAGTCTATTAGTTCAGTTGGATTTCATTGTCATACAGATTGAAGAAACTGAAATATAACTTAACCCATTTATGCCTAGCGTCCCATTTTTGGGACGTTTCAAATTTTAATGCATTTGTATAATTTTCTTCTTCTTTATAACATGAAAATTGCATGAAATCATTATTTATAAATGTCTTTATCTATACCGAGAGATGACAGCTCAAGGTGGATATTTATTTGCTTAAATTAAGGCTTTTTTCGGTGTTTATAGATTTTAAATTTTTCAAGAGGGCGAAATGTAAAAAGTAAGTTTATTTGTATTTTTTCTATCATGGACCCAAAATCGCAAGTTATAATGTTAGCTTATGGACTTTTTTGAAATACGTATTTTTTTAAATTGCGAAATTAAATGTTCAAGCCTATTTTTTATGCATTTTTGTAATGTTCAAAATATAGGGTTCTAGGCACCTTTCTTTTCTTCACTTTTCTTTTTGTTAGAAATTTAGGAGAGAGTTATTTATGCAGTCTCCTTTCGAAGATATTTATGAAATAAATTGTTATTAAGTCTGCAATACGATTATTCTTATTTTATTATTAATAATAGTTATAACGTTATTAGTCTCTGCAAAGAAATATATTTTTTTGTAGTTCATTAAAATACTAATTATAGTACATAATATACAATTTAAAAACATTTTAAATATAAATATAGGCAAAATATATAATTATGCATATTATTCTACTGGAAATACTCATATTTAGTTCTTTTACATTTTATCAAATAAATACAAAAAAAATTAAGCTTAATTTTTTTTAGTATTTATACAGTTCATTTTGCAACATTTTAAAGTGATTTTACCAAAAAATTTGACAAAATAAAAATTCAGGCACAAATGGGTTAATGTATCCCAATCTAACTCAATATTGGCTCACAAAATTTTAAGAACAAGAGAGAACTAGGAGATTATCGCAAAAGATAGATTAAAAGCCATTTTATGCAAAAATCCGATAGTAAAATTGTAACAACTTGGAATTCATTTCCAGTCACTAAAATCTGTGGATTTTGGCGCTTCCTATTTTGAATTTTTTTTTTTTTTTTTCGCGAATTTTTTTCGAGACATTCCTTTCGGAAATAAATAAAATAAAACATTCACTAAAAACATCTTGCCAAATGAATCCAATTCGACTTGTATTCTCTTTAAAATAACTAAGCATCAAACTGGTATAAATTATTTGGCATCTAAGATGAGACAACAGAAATAATATTTAAAAAATAAATTTCTAAAGTATAAAATCAAATATTACCCTATTTTTTTAATACTAAAATCAAAATCTTAAGTAATTTTGATTCATTATTATTTGATCCATTAAAATGTTTTATTGTTGGCACGTCATGATCACGCAAAATATATCTTTGGATAAATTTGGCCCGTGGAATTGAAAAGGTTTGCCGTCCCTGTAGAACATAGGCTATATTTTATGTCGGTGCCACTACCCCAAAGGGGGTGCAGGAGCAAAAAAAGTTCTAAAAATGCAATTTTGTGTTATGGAAGGGCCTAGAATCAGTGTTGGGTATGAACGCGTTCATTGAACGGAAACTCACGAACTTAGTTCAATTTCTGTGAACTTTGAGCTGAACTTAACTCAATTTTTGATAAACGAACGTGAACTGAACGAAAGCTAAAAAAATCCGCGAGTTTGAACGAAATTTACAACTCAAACTCAATTTTTTCATAACTTATTTAAAACTGTTCCAGCCGTTAAGATCACGTTTTCCCCATTCAAATGCCATTTAGAGGCCTAAACGGACTTGGGGCGGGTCGAGTGTGATCATCAGTTTTTTTGGGTCGTGCTCGGGTCTTGCTCTCTCTGGAGGCTCGGGCCGGGCCGAACAGGACTTATTTTTGTGTTTGTGCTCTATTATTCCTAAAAGTCTGTACCGACAGAAATTTTCTGGCCCGGTCACCCCTGCTTGTATGAAAACTATTGCCCCGTCCCAGTCTGACTCGTGCAAAAATCTGCTTAATGAACAACTTACCTTGGGTCAACAATTTTTTCCGAAAAAATATAATTTTTTTATTACCATCATTCTACAATTAAAATTCTCTTTAAAGAATAGTAGTACATATACATTTCTAAGGGGGGGGGGGGGGGGCATACAATACTGAAAACCCTGTTTTAAGAATCTGTGTATTATGAATTCCTGCTTTAAACGGAAAATTTTCTTGATCGGTGGATCTGGATCTCAGTGTTGCCAGTGGGCTACTTTTTTTAATTCAGTTTTCTTGATCGCCTCCACTTTTTTGAAACGGTAAAATTACCTTTGTTTTCGCTTTAATTAATATGTCATTAAGTAAGGTGCATTTTAGCATATCAAAAAATTGGTGTCAATCAAGAATCCGAATTTTAAAAAAGTAGCTCATCTGGCAATACTGCTGGATCTTCCAAATGGATATAATAATCCGTTTGAAAATAAATAATACACTTGCAAGAGACGACATACCTGATAAAAAAGGAACTTAACTATAACGATTTCTTTTCTCTTATGTGTTTCCGTCTTAGAAGGTTTTTTGAGATAGAATTTTCAGATTTTTAAGTATCCAAGCCGTGTAAATGGATTAATGATATTGATAATAATTCAGATATTTACATACTAATAGAGATCCATTAAAAAATTAATAGAGCTTACAATAAGATATATAGAAAGAAATGTAGTAGAAACAGTATTTTGAAACGGAGGTCCCTGTACATGCAGCCTATGGTAGAGGTCTGCAAGGGGCCTAAATTTCTAGGATCGGGCCCGTCCCGATCCATAGAAGAAAAATTCGGCCCGGCCGGTATAAACATTAAAAGTTCGGCCCGAATCCGGCCTGACCCGTACAAAAAATATTGGCCCGGCCCGTAGAGAAAAAATTATTGGCCCGACCTGGCCCTGTATAATAGCTAAAAGTTCGGCCCGGAAAAAAGTCAAAATCTCTCGGCCCAAGCCTAGTCCGACCCAAATGAATTGCTACAAAATATCCATCGATTTGGTTAAAAATTTGTCTCGTACGAAGAGTTCTGACAAAAATACTTATCTTTGATTCTTATTGTCATGTTTCCAGTTTCATTTTTATAAAAGTTATTGTGATATTTATTTATTTTTTATGAATCGCTATTTGTTGTACATAAATATTTCAGCTATTATTAATATAGTTAATCCATATCCCATGTATTGGAGACTTAG
Organism: Maratus speciosus; assembly: GCA_963932465.1. Classification (NCBI taxonomy): domain Eukaryota; kingdom Metazoa; phylum Arthropoda; class Arachnida; order Araneae; family Salticidae; genus Maratus; species Maratus speciosus. Next base: position 30,162,651 of record OZ010799.1, on the reverse strand, counting down.
AAATCTAAAGAATGCTATACAGTAAAATCTTCTAAGACCGAATTGCATAGGAAAGAAAAAAATACATTATAGACAAGTTCCCATCTTAACAGGTGTAAATGTATTATATATTCTTTTCTCATGTATTAGCACATCCATTTTGCATGAATCAACATATTTTTCAGGTTAAAAGAGGATTCCGTCATAGGCAGGTTCTTTTTCACGCGTTTTACTTTTTTTTAATTTAGCTACATGTTAATAACCCTAGAAATGTACTATTCTTTATAAAGAATAAAATTAAATGTTTAATTGTAGAATAATGGATTTAAAAATATATGCATTTTTTGCAAAAATTTTTGGGCCATGCTAAATTTTACTGATTTTTGAATTGACCAGGCCACGCAGAGACAATGATTTTCACACGAGTTAGGTCAAAACCGGGACTGAAAATGTAGGCCCGTGAAGACTAAAAAGAATGATACAAGTCCCGGTTTGGTAAGGAAAAAATAAGTTATGCCCTGCCTGGTCCTTCAGGAAAAAAGTCAGAGTCTGGCCCGGAAAGAGAAGTGACTAGGCCCGGCCCGAGCCTTCAGAAAAAAGTATGGTCCGGGACCGGCCGACTGCCGTGAATGAAAATAGGACCAAGCCTGGGCCCGGCCCGTGCCGAATCCAAAATGAAAGGAAAGGAAATTATGTTTTAATGCAATTGTGAAAAGTAACCTACATTTATATCTCTACTAACAGTTTTATGCCTTTTAGGGAAAAAAAAGGCAAGTGTTTAATATTCAAATAGTCATAAAATTTATGTTTTAATATTTAAATATAGTAAAACCTCTGAATAGTAGGGACATCGGGATTATTGAATAGAGCCTTGCATCGGGTCAGGTTGTATATAAATTTCTGTTTCCATGTTTTAATGATTCTAATATTTTTTTTGCGGTTGGGTACCCTAGAATAACCCTTGCTAGCCATAGTTAGCTTTTGGAAATCAGGTTGTTTGCATTTTCACAAAAAGTTTGAGCAAAACTGTGTTTCAGAAGAAAATAAACATGTTTTAGTGTATGAATATATTATAAAACATATATTAAATTACTGCATAAGAAATAACATTCATAAAAAATGTGACCATAGATTATTCCTTCTTTACGGTACAGTTAAGAACATTTTTCTTCTCTCGGAATATGAAAAATGTTGCTAACATTTAATTTTTGATACACAACAAAAAAGCATGTATGATACTTGTCAGGGCCGAAACTAGCCTTTTTTGCACTCGGGGCAAACATGGATTCCCCCCCCCCCCCCGTTCTACCGTAAAGTATATATACAAAGAGAATTTTACTAATTTTCTAATAGCCGACTTATTTTAAAATTTAAAATATGTCATAATAAAATATGTAATACTGAACTACGTAATCCACAATGGCGGATCCAAGGAAGAGGTCACGGGGGATCATGACCCCTCCCCCCAACCTCTGAACACCAACAAAAAGATTCTAAAGATTATTTTTAAAATGAAATATACAGTAGAGTACCGCTTAACCGAGTCTCCGCTTTAACCGAGTTATTTTCTTCTGATGGACTGGTGGCTTCCATTATTATGAAACAGCCATTATAAATGTCTATGTAAATAAATATGAAAGTTAGTGCTTATCTTATAACAGATATTATAAAAGCAACTTTTTCAAAGATTTCTTTTCAGGCGCGTAATCCTGCGATCGCTTGAATATCGCCATTGCTTCTCCTACTCTTGGCACAACTAGTTTATGTGTTACCCTGTAGATAGCGCGACCTGTCTGGAAGAAAACCTACGTGGATCGTTTTGCCCGCTAGGATCATTTTAGGCCACATTCCCCTAATTAATTAATTAAATTTTAATTAATTAATTTTAGTTTTGCATGGGAAACAAAATGGCGGCCATTGGTTATTGAAGATCAATGAAAGTATTTTCAATAAGGGGTTACCATAGGGGGGACCTTGTTCTGTCGCCAAATACCGCTAAGTTTGTCGCCAACTTGGCGATATATCGCCAAATTTGTCGGCCAAAATAAATCGCCAAAAGTGACGCCAACTTGGCGATATCTCTAATATTTCGCCAAATTCCCATAGAGTTCCATTGTAAACCTACTTGCTTAGAGAAAATCAACAAATTGAGATATTTTAATGCAACAAAAACTAATATTAGCTTAAGGGATTATATTAATTTTTTCTTTGATGACCTAAGTAGGAATTGACTTTAAAAACAAAATTTTTATATTACTTGTTTCGAATAAAACTGCATAACAGTTACATTTTTAGAAATATTATTAAAATTAAAATAATTTTTGAGAGAAGAGGTACCTTCTAAGAAGTATGTATTGAAAGTTATCCGCATTTAAAGTTTCATTTTCTAATGTAAACGGAATTTTTGAAAAGGAATTGAGCTGCAAGTGGTTTTCAGATTTAAAAAAAAAACCATAGTAAACTATAGGCACTTCGTTTGTGTGCAGAGAATCAACTTAGAAAACATCTTTGACGTCATTTTCGGATTAGTTAATGAAATACGGTTTTACCTTGGAGTGTTTTTAACACTTTCCAACGTGTCTTTAACGTGTCATAAACACTTTTCAACAATGTTTGTGACTTTGGTTTGTCTGGTCGTTCGGTCGTCAGTCCGTCTTCCGCGCTCTAACTCTTGTAAATATACTCGGATTGCCCTGAAACTTTTGCACGTTATTGAAGAAAATGAAGCTTGTAACAGTTATAGTTCGTTTACAGGGAGAGTCAAAATTATTCCATTATATTACGGCCAATGGGAAAAAATCGTTTCAAGTGCATTTTAATGATGTTACACACTTTCAAACTTAATGAAATTGATATGCATTTATGAAGTTCACTAAAATATGCATTCTATATGTGGTGCAAAGAATATGCATTATTCCTTTACAGGGCTACATAAAGAATTCGTTTACATGATGGTATAGGAGGGAAATTGTTCGCGGCGTATTTTAATTATTTTAAACTATTTCATATATAGTGAAATTGGTATAAATTGCTGATGTTTACTACAAATTCCTGTATAATATAAAATGAATAGCATTCAGAGGAACATACAAAAGATTTCGGATACTATACTGTATCCGAAATACTGTATATTGCTGGATTTGTATGATTGCTGGATGAACATTTTCAGTTATGATAGGCGTTTTTAAAACTTTCCAATTAAGTTGAAAAGGGTTATTGATTTCGGTTTGTCTGTCCGCGCTCTAACTCTCGTAAATATACTCGGATTGCCCTGAAATTTTTGGGTGTTATTGAAGTTTAGCCTAGCACGAACCCTATTTCAAATGAAGTTTGTAGAATGTTTAGTTTATTTACAGGGACAGCCAAAATTATTCGGTTACATTACGATAGGAAAAAATCGTTTCAAATGAATTTTAAAGATGTTACATCCTTTCAAACATAATAAAATTGATATGCATCGACGAAGTGTACTAAAATATGCATTCTGTAGAATATGTGGTGCAACAAATAGTTACTATTCATTTACAGGGCGACAAAAAAGAATTCCATTACATAATGGTATAGGGGAAAATTGTTTGCGACGTATTTTAATTATGCAATTTCATGTATAATGAAATTGATATATGTCGGTGAGGCTTACTGTAAGTTATTTCATGCATAATACGAAGTGCATAGCATTTACAGGGACACACAAAAGATTTCAGACAAATATATTCTATCCGAAGTACTGCATATTAGCGATGACGGCAGGAAATGCATTTTTAATTAGTATATGCGCTTTTAAGTTTCACTATATTTATGTATACCATATGGTGTGTATAAATGCTATCGTGTGTATACAGGGCTACGTAAAAGAATTCGTAAAGGTTACTGAGTATGGGCGTAAATTGCTGAAAGGTGGTTTTTAAATGTGTTATAAATTTTTACGCTGAACTGCATTTAGTTTACTATGAAATGTATGTAGAATATAGATAAAATGATATATAGGGCCACGCAAAGAATTGGATACATGACCGTCTATAGATGATAAATTCTGGAAATATGATTTCAGTAGTTTTGAGAGTGATTTAGTTTAAATTAAATTTTAGCTAAATAGTGGCGTGTAATAAAGGTACTAGGTAAACTACAGGTCTGAACAAAAGTATTAAAGTATGTTCCTATCTATTAGTATAGATTGCTGAAAGAGAAATTTCAACTTGTTATGCGTTTTCTTGCTAAACTAAATTTTCCCATTATATAGTACTATAGGGTAATTCCGGGATTTATGCCGCACTTTTTTTTGAACTTGTGTATAAAGTACCATGATGAACATAAAATAAAAAAAATCATGCTGTGTTATTTAATGCTAAATATACAACGCGTGTAGTGCGACAAAAAAATTCAAAACAAATTATTAATATTTTTTAACAATTTTTTTCTAAAACATTACACTGCGGCGCGTCACCCGTACATTCAGGCTGAGACGCCGCACTTGTGCGGTAGTTATGCCGCGCTTATAATAAGAACAGAATGAAATTATAAATAAAAATATTAAATAAAAATACTCATATCTGGACTATAATTAACGTTGTAATAACAAAATGAAACTAAATGAGTACAATGAAACGTATTAGTAGATTCAAATCAATAATTGTTGCCTACTTTCACTATTAAAATTATCGACTTATTTTTTTTTTCATTAAATTTTAATTATTATTTCAGCAACAACGTAACATCAATGTTTTAGAAAGGAAAAAGAAAAAAAGTAAAATTGTGTTTACATAATTTATTTGTTAACCCTTTCGGGACCGGTGGCTTTTACAAAAATTTTATTCGGTACCACTTTTTTAAAAGAAGTTACCTTTTCTTAAATAATCATGAAAATGCTCTAATTAAACAAAGCAAATATTACTTTTCTTTTTTACTGGTGCCAGAAACAAATTTTGTAAGCTCTTTATGAAGGTGCTTACATGCACCTATGGTCTCGAATGGGCTAAGAGACCTGTTTTTTCGACTTCAATATACAGAAAAAAAGTCGAAAAAGTACAGTCTTTATGTAACTACATTTAAACACGTGATACAACGAAGCTAATTACGCGTCCTCTTTTTTGGAGTAGTTTGCAAAGAACGTCTGCGTTACGCGTAATCCAATTTTTCACTATTATCATCGCGACTTGCATCTTTATTGCCCTTTTACTTTTTATTTTCCCCTTTTTCTCCTTTGGTTTTAGTAAACTTGATAACATGCCTAACATGGTTAGTCTGTGCAAAAAGAAAAGGAAAAGTTAATAACACTTAATCATCCCGTACAAAAGAAAATGCGGCATGTATACCGGAAAAGCAGTGCGGCATGTATACCATTTTGCATGGTGCAGACGTCAGCCATCACAGTTACCTGCCATAGCTAAGAGGAATGTCGTAACCATACACACAGTACTCTATATAAAGACTACACTTAGTTTTGACTTCGAAATCATACATGCATTTAGTGTAAGCATGCATTTAGGGTTTTAGTGTGTATGAAAAGCATTTAAACATAACGTGTTTAAAAGTTTGGACAATGAAATCATGCATTTACGTCAAATTAAGGATTGTACTTCTACAAGTAAACATCAAAATGGGATTCACGCTATACACTGGTTAAAATAATCTCATTGTGCACCTATACTGTGCGTTTGACGACCATCTATCGATAATTACAATAAAAACAAGGGGTGCGGCGACTTTCCCGGAGTTACCCTATATATCAGACTACAGATCAAATACAGGGCTGTTCAAAAGAATTGTAATACATATTTAGCTATGGAAGGTAATTGCTGAAATCAGATTTTCAAATGTTTTATTTATTTTCTAAAATGTTTACTTAATTATCTTATTTACTTTATTTCCCTAAATAAAGAAGTTTTGTTGAAGAGTTTGGTGTGGAAGTGTTGGAAAGTGTTTCATAATCTATGCTTAATGCATGATTTTTCTTTCTTGTTAACTTCAACTAAATTTTTTCATACTACGTAGTGTGTATAAATGCTATATGTCATATACAGAACTACCAAAAAAAAAAAAAATCGTAAGCGCTGCTACTGAGTATAAGTGTAAGTTGCTTAAGCATAGTTTTTAAATGAGTTATGGATTTTTACACTAAATTACATTTATCATACAAAAAGATGTTTGCAGAATACAGATAAAATGATTTACAGGGCCACGCAAAGAATTAGATATATGGCCGTCAACGGATGATAATTTCTGGAAGAGTGATTTTTCTAGATTTAAGAGTATTTTAGTCTGAATTAAATTTTAGCTAAATAGTGGGAGTGCATCTGCATGTAACGGTAGCAGATAAAATACAGGTCTGTACAAATGTATTCAAGTAAGTTTCCGTCTATTGGTATGAATTACTGAAAGTGAAATTTCAATTTATTATTCGTTTGCTTGCTAAACTAAGTTTTCGTATTATATAGTATATATGTCATTTTTCAGATCAAATACAGAATTGTACAAAAGAATCTGGATATATATTTGGCCATGGGTACTAATTGCTGAAATCAGCTTTAAATATTTTATGCGTTTTCTAAAATGTTTACTTAAGAAACTTATTTACCTTATTTCCCTAAACAACGAAGGACTTTTAAAGTATTATGGAAGTATTAGAAATTGTTTCATAGTCTATGCTTAATGCATGTTTTTTTCTTTCTGCTTTTGTTTCCAAAGAGTATTCGCCAAAACTACCGAACTAATTTGAAAAGTAAAGGGGTAAATTGATTCTGACCGACTCTGTTACAACATAGGCTATAATTTATGTCGGTACCACTACCTAGGAGCGTGTGCATGAGCAAAAAACGTTTTAAAATTGCAATACCTATAGGGAAAGGAACATGAAATTTGGCATATTTATTAGTTTAAAATGTAAAAGTGTGCTTAGAACTGTTTCTAAAAAAATTGAAATTTCAAAGGGTGCAACGATCGAAAAACTTTCTAAATAACAATTTATTTGGAAATTATAATGCCAGAAATTTGAAATTGGACATGGTTGTGTTTTCTAAGACATAAATGCTGGCACAGAAGTGTTTAAAAAAATTTGAAATTTACTAAATGGCACCAGGAGTTAAAAACGTTCTAAAATTGCGATTAATATGAAACAGTTGGAGATAAAAATTTGAAATGTGGTACGATGGCTGCTTTTAACATGTAAATGCAACATAAGACCCATTTTTAAAAAATTGAATTTAAAAACTTGAAATGAGGGAAGAACTTTCTAAAAATGTTCTAAATCACAATTTGAATGGGGTCATTAGAGCATGAACGTAAAATTTGACATGATTGTTACTTTCAATACGTAAATATTCGCAATGAACATGTATACAGGAAAAGCGTTAGTCATGTGACAGTCATAAACAATTACGGGCTGGCCGCTTCGCTTTTCTACTCAAGCCGTTTTTACTCAAAAATTGTTTTTTGAATAAAATTCTATGAAAGTTACATTTTTAGAAAGCTTGATAAAAAATAAAAAACCTTTGAGAGATTAGTTACATTCAGATATGTATATTACCTGAGGCTTCAGTTAAAATTTTGTTGACAGTCTAATATCACATTTCACCAAAGTAAACACACATAAGAGATTCATACATAGTGAGCGGTAAAAATATTAAACAAACCATGAAAGTAATCATTCACAAAGCAAGTTCTCCAGCCATGAATTTTGCAGCGCTGTTAGTTGTCAGCAAAATAATAGGTCAATCAATGTTTAGTATAATTGCGTTAGGTGTAGAGAGATATGACCAAGGAGGAACCTTTTTTCATAGCTGCATGGCTATACCTCAACATTCTTCAAAATCTTTAATACTTTTATTTGTTATCTATTCAACCGTTTTTACTTGTCACTTATGGCTAATATGGGTGTAAAACTTTACGTAAACTTATATTGATTTAATAGCTTTAGTTTTTACATTTTAATGCTTATAGAACTTCTTTATTTTAAAAGCAATACCTTCATCACCTGGAATATAATGTTAATTGTTTCCTATAACGTAAATTAATTTAAAAGAACTGACATTAAATTTAAAGTGTTTCATAGATGGCGTTAGCCGTTCCGTAGTTGGCTATTCTCGGATCTACCCTTTTTTTAAAATGGAATCGTCCAGTTCAAAGGTATAAATTGCGTTTCCCTAATCAATTGCGGCGCTCTCTCTTTTCTGTTCATTTCTTTAAAGTTATCATTATGATTTTAATATGTTTAAGTTACAGCAAGATATTTAGTTTGAGTTTTACGATGTTTTTAGAAAACGGTTTTGGCTATGATTTAAATTTAAGCTGTTTTGAAAAGCTCCAGGTGTATTGAAGTTAATCCGATTTTAACCAAAGTTATTTTTAATGATTCACTTAGCTATTTTAAACAAAGTTGGCTCTGAATATTTTTTCAACTTAAATCTGTATTTTTATAAAGTAATTGAATGAAATAGAATTCAAATAAAGAACTGTCGTCAACAATATCTGACTTTTCTATGGATTCAACATACAGTTTTGTAACAGGTATCTTCCACAGCACATTTACAGTTCCTCTGCTGATAGCAGTATAAGTGTATATCAGACCTGTATTGATACAGGCTAAGAGAAGAGGTTATGGGCAACCAATGCCATACCTGGATAATAGAAGCGTGTTGAATTTGAATAAGAAGAGTCATAAATTTTAGCCCCATTTCAAAGACATTTGTGTTTGTTAAGAAGGGGGGCTGATATTTTTTTGAAGATGGCGAGTATGCAAGTACAGATCGATAAGCTTGGAACTTTAAAATACTCAACTTGGCAAATGGATATGAAATACCTTCTGTTGGAGAAGAACGCATGGGATATTGTCGCTGGAATTGAGAAGGAACCTGAAATTGATGCCGATAAGGGAATTACAGCAAAGGATTTGAAAGATTTTCATACTAGGAAAAGGATTGCTTTATCCACAATCTATTTAAATATGGGAAGGGACTTTAGAAAAATCATAGGGAACAAAGATAATCCCAAAGATGTATGGGATGTATGAAAGAAACATTTCGAGCCTGATAATAGATCACGGCATATGTTCCTGTTTTCCGAGTTCATGTCCTGTAAAGTAAAGCCAGATGAAAAGATAGATTTATTTGCTGCCAGGTTAAATAGAATTGCCGATCAACTGAACGACCTTGGTCATCCTGTTGAAGAGGTGTATAAATCATTTCAACTCCTGCGTCATCTCCCAAGCCATTTCGACAGCATAGTGCAAGTTATATTACGTTGTAAGGAGGAAAAGTTTATTTTCAACGATATTCTAATGGAATTAATCGCCGAAGAATCAAGATTAGCCCTGCGAGATTTAGACAAACGTAAAGAACTTTTCGTTGAGACTCAACATATACAGAAAAGTAGATTTCGATGCTTTCGATGTGGGTGCACAAACCATCTACAGAGGGATTGTCGACAACGCCGAAGATACTCTAGAAGTTATAATCGTCGTGTTCCATCTGTTTCTAGTGTGTCTGATGCCTCCGAATCCAGTTCCGAACGTGCCCAGTCTCTAGTTAAGAGAAACAGGAATCGCAGAGGCAAAGCGAAGGAATCATCATCAAACTCTAACAGCGTTAAACAAAAAGGTAAAAACAATCCTTTCTTGTTTTATATTCAGGCAAATTTGAGTGGTAGTGAAAGCGAAAATAGCTGGTTATTTGATACCGCAGCTTCACACCATTTTTGCCGTGATAAGAGATTTTTTTATAAATTTAAGCCTTTAAAAGATGAAAAAATGTTTGTTGCTGTAAATGGTGTTACTTTTCCGATAGAAGGAAAGGGAAATGTAAAGTTAAAGTTTGGCCAAAGGCTGTTTTTCTTTTCTGATGTAATGTATTCCCCTAAACTAAGGAAAAATCTTATTTCAGGTCCAAAATTGGATGTAAAAGGTGTAAAATTTACTGGTGAAGGCGGTAAGGTGGAGGTGTCCAAAGATGGTCAATATTTATTTACTGCTTTTCTTAGGGATGGTACTTATCATTTGTATCCTAAAATTCCAAGTTTAGTTCCTAAAAAGGTTAAATTTGAAACGTCCCATTTATCTAAAGATGATTTCAGAATTTGGCATCGCAGATTCGCGCATGTAAGTCCAGATTTGATAGAAAATACGGCCAAAAATGAAAGTGTTAGAGGTCTTCCCCGGGTTAAATCAGGAAAATTTTTTTGCGAAATATGTAAACTTAGTAAACATAGACGTACGTCATTTAAATCAATTAATAGGATTAGATCTAAACGTCCCCTCGAGTTGTTGTTTATGGATGTCTGGGGGCCTGTAAGAGAGAAAGGAAGAAACGGAGAGAGATATTTTCTCTCAATTATTGACGATTTTTCGCGTAAGGCCACAGTTTTTCCCATAAAGGAAAAATCCGAAGTGTTTGGAATTGTTCGCAATCATGTGATCCGGGCGGAGAGATTTCTCGAACGTAAAGTAAAGTACATTCGATCAGATAATGGCGGGGAGTTTAAAAATGATAATTTTAGGATTTTCTGTGAAGGGAGAGGCATTAAACATGAATTTACGGACGTGTACTCCCCTGAACAAAATGGGACTATTGAGAGATACAATCAAACGATTGCTAACGGCATCAGATCAATTTTAAGTGAAAGTGGTTTAAAACGAAGTTTCTGGCTGGAGGCAGCGTTGTATTGTATGTATACTTGGAATCGCATTTGTCACAAATCTCAGTCGAAAACTCCTTTCGAACTTTATAGTGGCTCTAAACCATCCGTTAGACACTTAAAACCCTTTGGAGCTATAGCATATATAGGTGTTCCCAAGCAACTTAGGTCGAAACTTGATGCAAAAGCAAAAAGGGGGGTAATGGTTGGTTACGCCTTTAGTACTAAAGGTTACGGGGTTTGGCTACCTGAAGAAAACAAAATTATTGAAACCATTAATGTTTCTTTCAATGAGGAACTCCCAGATAGTGTCCGGCGCAGTGGAGTCGTGATGGGTTCAAAAGAGATAGGATCTCCTATTTTTGATAAGGAATCTGATGAAGAGTTTGAAGGTGAGGTTGAAAATAATGATACCCCAAATATAAATTATTTCCCTTCGTATAAACCTCCAGATTTATCCTCTTCAGATGAGGAGAATTCCACAGAGGAAATAAAATCAAGTAAAGATGTTTTGAGGGGGGTTCCACTCTCTGATACTGTTTGGTTAAGAAAAGTTGCCCCGAGTGCTTATGGTAATCGTAACTACATTTACTATTACGAACAGGGAAAAACTGAAAGGTTGAGATCCTTAAACGATGTAGAAAAGTATTGTAAAAAGCATCATCTTAAATTTGAACCTCATATTTTTTGTTTTAAAGGATCAAATAAATTTAAAGGAGTGGTTTCAAGTCAAGAGGATAGTTCTTGTTCAAATACGGAGACTTCGGATATTAATAAAGTTATATGACTAGATGACATCAAAATACCAACTACCTATAAACAAGTTTTAAAATCCCCACAAAGGAAATTTTGGGAACATGCCATGAGAGAAGAATTGAAAACTATGAGAGAAAGGGGAGTTTGGAAACTAGTTAAGTTACCAAGCGATGCTAAACCCTTAGGTTGTAGGTGGGTTTTCACATTAAAAAAGGATGACAAGGGCAAAATTGTAAGGTATAAGGCCCGCCTAGTGGCACAAGGTTTCAAACAAATAAAGGGGGAAACCTATGATGAAACTTTTTCACCGGTTGTTAATTTTGCCATTATTAGATTTTTCTTTTCCCTTTTAGTCTCCTGTAAAAAATGGACACACCTACAATGCGACGTAAAATGTGCTTATTTATATGCACCTTTGGCCGAAACAATATATATGTCCCAACCTCCAGGATTTGTGGAAAACGAAAATTTAGTATGTAAATTAGAAAAAACTTTATATGGTTTACATCAGTCTGGTAGAATGTGGTATTTTGAAATAAATAAAATTTTGCATGATATAGGGTTTGTTAAGTTTGAATGGTGCAATTGCGTGTATAGTTTTGATGATAACATTATCCTGCTTCTTTATGTAGACGACATAGTAATTTTCGGTAAAAATGAAAGAGTGGTGGAAAGGTTGTTAAACTTTTGACTGGTTATTTTGATCTTGAGATACTAGGTAAAACCAGAAAGCTATTGGGTGTAGAATTCGAGGAGGGTAATGACTATCTAGCAATACATCAAATTCCATATATTGATGAGATTTGTCAAAAATTTAAAAAGTTTAAGTTCCCTATCACTTCACTCCCAATAAGCAAAGGTGTAGTTTATTCAAAAACCCAATCCCCTCAATCCGATAACGAAATATTTGAAATGTCTAAAATTCCATACAGAAGTGTTTTAGGATGTTTGTCGTTCCTATCTAATAGAACCAGGCCCGATATTGCTTATTCAGTAAATATATTTAGCCAATTTCAAAATAACCCTGGATTAGTACATTGGCATGGATTATTAAAGCTGTTGGGATATGTTTGTTTTACTAAATCTTTAAAATTGAATTTGAATTGTAAAAATGTACATGTAATTGCATATTCAGACGCCGATTTTGCCACAAACAGGGATGACAGAACTTCAATGGGAGGTCAGTTATTACTTTTAGATAAATCACCAATAATGTGGAGGTCCTTTAAGGAAAAATGTATAAGTTTATCGACCATGGAATCGGAATTTATTGCGATGACAGAAGCTGCAAGAGAGCTCTTATGGTTCGATAGAATAATGGACGAATGCATTGGTCGAAGGATAATTTGTGATAGAAAGGAAAAATCTTTATTATTGGTTGATAATCAGGCCACCATTAGTTTTGTCAAATCCCCCATTGAAAACCACAGAACGAAGCACATAGATGTAAAGTTATTTTTTATTAGAGATTTGGTATATAAAAATATTTTTGAAGTAAAGTATGTTAAAAGTAAAGAAAATTACGCGGACATCTTCACCAAGCCCCTTAGTAAATTTGAATTATCAGGGTTTAAATTAAACGTTTTCTTGAATTGTTAAATTTGTTGTTAAATTTTGTTAAATACCCCTCATTGCATTAAAGTGTATTTATACAATATTTATTGTACTAGATAGTCCAGCTTCTGCATAAAAGATGTATTTTAAAGTTTGACTATATAAGGTTATGTATAAGATAATTTTTTTGTGTAAAAATTGAATTTAGTTTAGCCTTGTGAACCAATTTAAAATCCCGCTGGAATGCAATAAGTAGCCTTTGCCCTTCCATTCTCCGGGGCTCGAGCGGCCTTTCGTAACGTCTCGTGAAAGGTGAAAATGTAATCCGGCCAGAGAGTCTACAGGGAATAGTGTCGGACGAAGGTGTAACTGTTGCAGGAAGGCCCCATTTGCGGGCATGTTAAAGTTTAATTCAGTAAGTCCTTCATTTTAATATTGGAAATGCCACTTTAGTATCCCGGTTCACTTGGTGAAACTTAAATATAAGAGTTTAATTATACATGAAGTCGACTTCATTACGTTAACATTGTTGTAAGTTTATTGAGATTAACCATGAACTTTAAGATCTAGTTTATGATTTTTTGAGCTAAATTTGAAATGAAAGTTTAATCTTGTTTCAGTTATTGAAATAGAAATCTGAATGCGTAATTTGAATTATTGACATGTAAAAAATCTGCATTTATTATATACAGTGGAAATATGAAATTATGAGTTAAACATTTATAGAGTATATTATGTGTTATGAAAGAGAATGGAATCATGGGCCCATGTATGATGAAGGATGAAAGATGATGGATGAATGTGATTATTAAAGTTTTGAATATGTGTAATTTTTCAGAAATTTATATTGAAATATACTGATTGCTAATGTATTGAAATTGTACTGAAACTGTTTTACAATGAAGTTATGTTAAATTTTTGTATTAAAACGATTTGCTTTTCAGAAAGATTTGAATTTATCTAGTAATGTATTAGGAATATTAATTGAAGCTGATGGACTATTGAAGTTTAAACCAGAGTTAAATTTTAGATACTGTGGTTGGAAATATTTCATATTAGATGCATGAGGGTAATTTGTTTCTTGTTATATAGTGTTATAAATTTTGTCAATGTTTATAATGTTTAGTAATTGTATGTTACTGTTTAAAAGGCGACAAGTTATATTTGGATAAAAATGTTGGATTTTATGAGAAGATTGAAGATGTAATGGTAAAAGTTCAGATTGAATTTTTGTTTGACCTTTGTAAATTCAGAGCGAATTTTGGAAATTCTAGGGATTTGTTAACTGTTTAAATTTTTCTTTCCCATGAGTGACAAGTGGGGGGGCATTGTTATCTATTCAACCGTTTTTACTTGTCACTTATGGCTAATATGGGTGTAAAACTTTACGTAAACTTATATTGATTTAATAGCTTTAGTTTTTACATTTTAATGCTTATAGAACTTCTTTATTTTAAAAGCAATACCTTCATCACCTGGAATATAATGTTAATTGTTTCCTATAACGTAAATTAATTTAAAAGAACTGACATTAAATTTAAAGTGTTTCATAGATGGCGTTAGCCGTTCCGTAGTTGGCTATTCTCGGATCTACCCTTTTTTTAAAATGGAATCGTCCAGTTCAAAGGTATAAATTGCGTTTCCCTAATCAATTGCGGCGCTCTCTCTTTTCTGTTCATTTCTTTAAAGTTATCATTATGATTTTAATATGTTTAAGTTACAGCAAGATATTTAGTTTGAGTTTTACGATGTTTTTAGAAAACGGTTTTGGCTATGATTTAAATTTAAGCTGTTTTGAAAAGCTCCAGGTGTATTGAAGTTAATCCGATTTTAACCAAAGTTATTTTTAATGATTCACTTAGCTATTTTAAACAAAGTTGGCTCTGAATATTTTTTCAACTTAAATCTGTATTTTTATAAAGTAATTGAATGAAATAGAATTCAAATAAAGAACTGTCGTCAACAATATCTGACTTTTCTATGGATTCAACATACAGTTTTGTAACAGGCATCTTCCACAGCACATTTACAGTTCCTCTGCTGATAGCAGTATAAGTGTATATCAGACCTGTATTGATACAGGCTAAGATTATTAGCAGGGCGCAAATCTTGACAATAACATTTCTTTTACTTGCAAACAAAAGTTGTTATTTTTTGCGTGTGCAAGTTAGAAACAATGCTTTGACACTGAAATAAAAAGTTTTTGTTTAAGATTACTAGGGGGCTCGGCCCCCTACGAGCTACGCTCGCCAACCCCCGTCCAGACACCGCAGACTCTAAATGCACGCTAATTTGATCGGCTTTAAAAAGATTTCGAAAGATTGAATTATAATTTAAAAAACAGTGGCGGTCTCCCTATAAACGAATTTCTATTCATTTCTCTTTGATTGGGGAATTTTAACGCCAAATCTGCTGCGGTACTACTTGATTATCCTGTCGACCAATTTCGCCAAATTATATAAATCGCCAAACCACTCGCCAAATTATACAAATTGATATAATTTTTATTTTAAATAACGAAAGAACAAATAAATTCGTACAACATTAATAAAGACACAAATAAAACGTCGAAATAAAAATAACTTGATGACGTATACACGTGTAACAACATTTCAAAATAAGCTAATATAAAAGGAATTAAATAAAGGGAGTCTTTGTCTCCTGGTATTTTTTAACAAAGCGAGAAGAAAGTTCTTTTAAATGAGACATTTTAAATTAATTCTCAAAATATCAAATAAATGTCTAGCGCAATATCTAAATTTAAACTTTTTTGAAATATTATTTTGTGTTCATTTTATGTAATAACTATAATGTGACGTAAATATGACGTAATTTCTCCTAAGACTTCTAACGCATGTTAATGAATTTATTATTTTACAATATCCTTTCTCTTTTAAAATTCACGTGTATACTTTTTATGAGGTAATTTTTAATAAGTTCCTGCTTTTTATACGTAATTATTTAATTCTAATTTGAAAGTTTTTTTCCTGTTTATAATAGTCACGTGTAAATAATTTTTTAATTTGAAGCAAACATTATTGCTTGCGCTTTTTATACAGTTGGCAACAGTTTAAATTAGTACAATTTTCTGAAATCTGTAAAAAATATCTCTAGAAATGCTGAAAATTTGAATTTAAAAAAAAATAAAACCTGAAAAAATGAGTCAAAATAAAAAAATTAATGCAATCTGCACTCCGGCAAATTCTAACGCATAAAACGATCTAAAAATGATTACACTGCCATGTACAGTTTTTGCTGCTATAAAACTTTTTTAGTGGAACGATTTTGTCCAACTTTAGCATTAAATAACTCTTAAAATAATTCTTCGATTTGAAAACTGTCTGCATCAGCGTGTTTATCAAACATTTCTGTATAAAACCACCGATTTTCATATTTTTGTATGCATTATTTTTGTTAATATTAACGAAGAAAGGCCTCCGGTCATAAAAAAATCAAAACCGGCGGCGGCGGCGGCGGTGACAGCGGTAGTTACTTTTTTTTAGAATAGAGAGATACTATTTATTTATTTATTTTGTGTTTTAAATGAAGTAAGTGAAAGGGATGCTTTTTCAACGTCTATAGTATATATTTTTTAACTGAATGCAGTAATTGAAATGAAAATTGTGTATTTTAAATGAAACGAATGCAATACGAATGATGTCAGTGGTAACAATATTAGGCGATTTATCACTTCTCCATGCTGACATAAAATTACACGAAATTTTCTGCACGTTTAAATGTAAATAAATCCAAACCATGTAAAAATATTTAATGAATCAAATTTTAAAACGAGTGGTCAGTCAGTTTGGTAGTGCCGGGAAGACTAATCACCGACAATTATTGTTAATCGTAATCATACCTACCATTCTCAGTGGCCAGTGGTGTTCAAAACAATAATTTGATATGCATTTATTAAGTGCATAACATCAGATTGACAAACTTTAGCTAACATATTAGATTTTCTAATCTTCTTTAATCGACTCTACTACCAAGGTTCGGGTGAAACAAAACGGATATTACAAATATATGAATGAATGTAAATGTGGATATCATTAAAGACTAGCATAAAAATACTCCATTGTACCAAATTGTATTAGCTAAATAGGCCTATTGGCCATGGACCCAAATACGGAAGATTATTTAATAGGTTTAAAAATCTCCGTATTAGCAAAGGTATTTCAACAGATAAGCAAACGGAGGCACAGATGTCTCAGACGCACCGGTGTGTCCCTTTGTCTCCAAAATGGCAATTTTATTCTACAGCAACCCCAGCAATTTTGACACTTTTATCCTTCATATGGCAACCTGGTACAACAGATTGCGTGTGTGTTTTATATAAAAGTTTGTACATTTTATAATAAAATAATTTGTTTGTGTTTCTAATAAAATTTTTGCGTATTTAAATATTTAATATTTAAATTTTTGCGTAATAAAATTGTTCTTTTATATCAAATAAACAGTTTCATAATAAATAAAACAAACATGCTATTTTCGCAAGCTAGGCCTAACAAGTACCCGGAAACGGGGTTTCCTCGCCAAACTGCCGCAAAAGTGAAAAAAAAAAAAAAAAAAAAAAAAAGCAATTTAACAAATTACAACGGCCATTTGGAAAATGATTTTTTCAAAGACTAAAATTTAAGACATAAAAAATCACACGGACTTGATCATACATTACGTACGCCATGAATTAAACATTAATAGTGTTATTACACGCAAAAATTTCAAGCGACAAAAATCACCTGCGACTCGTACGTATTATCCACCTGGAACTTACGTATTATCCAAGCATTTCATTGGCTGTTCGGGAAAAGGCTTTTCCAGTGTCAGATTTCCAAGAAATCTGACGACCCATTTTAAATGAAATTTCATTCTTAAACTTCTAAACATCCCACAATATTACTTTTTACACCGTCGTATAGAGAAAAAAATGCACTTTTAAATGCAATTTGTTTGAGAAATGTATCTATTTGTTTCTGAGTTATTAATTTTTTTTTTGTAGTTTTTATTACTTTTTTGTCATAGTGGCAACAGAAGGGATCCATCTCTGTTGAAAGTAAAGGGAAATACAGATTACTGTATAGACCAATCAGAAAACGAATAAAATGCGGATTAAACCAATAAAAAGCTTCAGATATGCTTTTGATTCCCTACCCTGACGAGGATAATAACCATTATTCCAAATGGTTAAAAAAAAAAATGGCTTAACTATGGTGCATCTGAGATTTTTGTGCTCAAACGGACATGAAGCATAAATGCCTACGTGAGTTAAGCGGTTTTGTCAAGAAAGATGAAATACATAACAACGAAGGAGCCACAAAATGCTGGCATGGTCGGAAGAAGTTCTTGGTAGTGAAAGGCGTGTATCTTAAATGTTTGAGTTTTAAATTAAAGTTTTACATTTTATATAAAAAGCAGGAAAGGATTATAGTTTAAGTAAAATTAATGCAATGCGAATGAATGAGAAGCGAACAATAATTGGCGATTTATCACCTGTGCCCGCTAACATAAAGGTACAGAGTTCATGATTTCTCTATCAGAATCCTCCACCTTGGCGAAAGATTGAGCAAGTTAATTAAATTATGAATAGAAGTAACATGATGCAATGCTTAGTATACATTTAATGGAGATCAAACTGGTAGCCAGAGGCGAAAACAGTCTAATAAATTCGAAATTGAAAAGAGTACAAAAGCAAAAAATAAATAAATCTACCCTATATATACACTGCTCAAAACAATTAAAGGATATTGCAGTTTTAGGTGGATTTTGTATCTGGTAAACTGTTTAGCTGATTGATACATGGTCGACAGACATAGTAGGTTATATGAGAATAAATTACACATGTTTGGCAGAAAAAAATGCATTTTATTGCGCATTTGTGTACTAAAGGAAAAAAACACAATTTGTGCATATGAGAAAAAAAGAATAAGAAAAGGTGTTTTCTTCAAAGAAAATCATTTTCAGTAGGGGGTATGGTTTCCACGGGCGGCCAGCAACGTTGAACACCTTTGAGGCATGGACTCAATGAGGCTATTAATGACGAGTTGGGGTATTCTGCCCCACTCTTCCAGAAGAGCTCTTTCCAGTTCTTGGAGAGTTTTTGGGGGTTGTTGGCGGCCAGAAACTCGTCTTCCTAGAGCGTCCCAAACGTGCTCGATTGGATTCATGTCTGGAGAACACGCTGGCCATTCCATTCGAACGATTCCTTCCTTGAAAAGGAAATCCTCCACCAGGTTTGCACGATGTGGCCTGCAGTTATCGTCCATTAAAATGAAGTTATCTCCGATTGCTGCAGCGTAAGGGTCTGAGGATCTCATCCCTATATCGGCGACCAGTCAGAGCTCCATCTCGAATGATGTAGAGGTCAGTGCGCCCGTCAATGGAGATGCCACCATACACCAACACTCCTCCACCGCCTAATCTGACGCTTTCGTGCACGAACGCAGGATTATTCCTACTGCCACGGTCCCTCCAGATGAAAATACGCCTATTATCCGGATGCACAGAAAAACGGGACTCGTCAGAAAACAGAATATTGCTCCATTCATTTCTCCTCCAGTTGACATGCTCGGTTGCCCACTCCCTGCCGTCGCGACGATGCCTTAATGTTAATCTAACACATACCATCGGTCGGCGAGCATACAGACCTACAGCATGGAGCCGGTTTCGGACAGTCTGAGTTGAAATCGTGGTGCCTGTAGCCGAGCGAAGGTGTTGTTGGAGAAGAGTAGCGTTCATGGTTCGGTGTCTCCGAGCTCTTAAACGCTAAATACCGATCTTCATTGGGCGTTGTTGCCCGTCTGCGACCTTGCCCTGGTCTTCGGCCTGCACATCCACTCTCCAAAAAACGATTCCAGATCCTGGAAATGACACTTTGTGACACTCTAGTGGCTTGCGCTACTTCGGCTTGAGGTTGGCCCCCTTCTAACCTACCAACAATTCTCAAAGCTTCTGAATCTGTCAAATGACTTCGCTGAGACATCGTACTCATCGAAACAAAGCAATCACTGAATGCCGATCATCCTTGTCTTCATTCTCTTTTATCCAGTTGAAAGTCAAATTTCATTCGCTGCCGCTGAAGCGACGTTTTTGACGTCGAACTCAAAATTTGCATACTCCACAGTTTGAAAACCAGAAAAATTTGCATTTGTGATTCTCTTCTTCTATTTTCGGCAAAAAAAAATTTCGTTTATATCTTTATTTTATATAAAACTTCAAATATCCTTTAATTGTTTTGAGCAGTGTATAAAATCCTAATGAATCGAATTGAAACGAATTTATGTAACGATTCTATGAAACGACTGATTAAACAACTGATTACGTTTCACGGCGATTTCTCCTAAAATATGGAATACTTTGCGATGAAATTAACACTAAAAATCCGTATTGATCCACAGATCTCAAAACTAGTATTAGAATTTTAAAATTAGAATTAGTTTTCGAAATATTATTTTTTTTCTAATTTTAAATACTTTTTTTCTAATGATGGCAACTCAAATTTTAATCATAACAGATATATTTTTTTTTTCATATTTTAGAAAAGGTTATTTCAAATTAATTTGGCGACGAGTTTGGCCTCCCTTTAATGTATGCTAAGAAATGCATCATGTTACTTTTATTCAGAATTCAATTTGTATTTCATTTTAATTTTATTTAATACAAAACTTTCATTTAAAATTGAAACCTTTAAAATAAATGGCTTTTACTTCATTCTTTTTTTTAAACGAAACGAAAAGAAAAATATTAGACACAGATGTCATATACGCAACGGGGTACCTAATGGGCGCCAAAATGGCGTTATTTTGCCTGACATGGTAACACGGCTATTGTTGCTTATTTATTAATAAATGTTTATTTGAATTTATTTTCTTTTTATTTTATTTACAAAAAATGTTATAAATTGTTTTGTTCTATAGTTATTAATTAATTTTTTTTTATTTACACTTATTTCAGTTTAAAAATAACGGAAAATGATTTAAAAATACATATGTAACAGGTATTTGAAAACGAGGTTTTCGCCAAATTGTTGTAAAAAAAAATCACGCCAGACCCGGTGCGTATGTGACAATGCAACAAATCATGAGATTTCATTTCCACTTCAAGGCAACGTTTTAATGTTATTACTTCTCCCGTCGACCAATTTCGCCAAATTATATAAATAACCAAATTATACAAATTGACATATTTTTTTTTTTATTTTAAATAACAAAAGAACAAATAAATTAGTATAACATTAATAAAAATACAAATAAAACGTCGAAATAAAAATCACTTGATGGCGTGAACATGTGTAACTTCCTTAAAGTCAAGTGAATGTGACATTTACGATCAACCATTATTGGCATTTAATCTTATAGTTTGGAGACAGATTTTTGGTCGATGGGATAACCAAGTAGCACCGTTTTAATTTACCACTCGAAAAATAAAAAAATGCTAACTGGCGAGTTAAAAAAAAAAAGCTATTGGCGAGATTTTCACCCGGCTAACATAAAAGTACCAGGAATTCTTTTTGATCATGGCAACTTTTATGTAGTTTTATTCGAAAAAATAAAATTGATTCTTTAATCAAAATGGAAACCTTTCTTATGAAAAACGAACGAATCAGCCCGTTGTTTATGGCAGTTACATGACTTGGACTATTATAATATAAACGAAATAATGGGGATAGAATAATATTCGGCAACTTATCACACCTGTGGCTGGCTAACATTAAAGTACCAAAATGGCCGCCTGGAATATAAAAAGCGAAGGGATCCGCCTGGAGCTGTTGATGATAGTCACATGACTTAGGCTATTATTATAGAGATTGTTTTCAATTTTAAAAACAGCGCAAAGAATAATATTTCCTAACGATTAAAAATTTATTTTCACGTGACTATTAAAAACAGAATTTTTTTTTAATTACTAGGGGCTCTGCCCCCTACTAGCTACGCTCGTCAACCCCCCGTTCAGACACGCTAACAGCACGCTAATTTGATCGGCTTTAGAAAGATTTCGGAGGATTGAATTATAATTTGAATCTGACAATTATAATCTGAAGCAATTCTTACCAAACTTTTCTTTCTCTTTTTAATATTCACGTAAAAATATTTCTGTTAGAAATGAAATAGTGTGATCATCTTAAAATATAAAATAAAAGTCTCACGCAATTTCGAATTTAAACTGTTTTGCAATATTATTTTTTGTTCATTTTACGTAATAAGTATAATGTGACGTAAATGTGCCCTAAATTCTCCTATTTAAGACTTCTAACGCATGTTAATGAATTTATTATTTTACAATATTCTTTCTCTTTTAAAATTCACGTGTAAATATAGTTTTTATAACGTAATTTTCAATGAGTTCCTGCTTTTTATATTTTCTGTTTATAATAGTCACGTGTAAAATAAATTTTTAATTTGAAGCAAACATTATTGTTTGCGCTGTTTATACAGTTGACAACAGTTTAAATTAATACAATCTCTCTATTCTAAAAAAAAGTAACTGCCGCTGTCACCGCCTCCGGTTTTGAATTTTTTGTGACCGGAGGTCTTTCTTCGTTAATATTAAAAAAACTGTTGCATACAAAAACATGAAAATCGGCAGTATTATAGAAAAATGTTTGATAAACACGCTGATGCAGACAGTTTTCAAATCGAAGAATTATTTTAAGAGATATTTAATGCCAAAGTTGGACAAAATCGTTCCATTAAAAAAGTTTTATAGGAGCAAAAACTGTACATAGGAATTTAAAGATTTTTAGATCATTTTCTGCGTCAGAATTTCCCGGTGTGCAGATTGCAGTTAGTTTTTTAATTTGAATAATTTTTCGAGGTTTTATTTCTATTTTAAATTCAAATTTTCAGCATTTCGAGAGATATTTTTTACAAATTTTAGAAAATTGTATTAATTTAAACTGTTGCCAACTGTATAAACAGCGCAAACAGTAATGTTTGCTTCAAATTAAAAATTTATTTTACACGTGACTATTATAAACAAAAAATATAAAAAGCAGGAACTCATTGAAAATTACGTCATAAAAACTATAGTTACACGTGAATTTTAAATGAGAAAGAATATTGTAAAATAATAAATTCAGTAACATGCGTTAGAAGTCCTAAATAGGAGAATTTACGTCATATTACACTTATTACGTAAAATGAACAAAAAATAATATTGGAAAACAGTTTTAATTTAAAAATTGCGCGAGACATTTACTTGACATTTTAAGATGATCATAATATTTCATTTCTAACAAAAGTATTTTGACGTGAATACTAAAAAGAGAAAGAAAAGTTTGGTGAAAATTACGTCAGATTATAATTGTCAGATTCAAATTATGATTCAATCTTCCGAAATCATTTTAAAGGCGATCAAATTAGCGTGCTGTTAGAGTCTGCGGTGTCTGAACGGGGGTTGATGAGCGTAGCTCGTAGGGGGCAGAGCCCCCTAGTTTTCTACAATATGTAAAAAATATCTCTCGAAATGTTGAAAAATGGAATTTAAAATAGAAATAAAACCTAAAAAAATGAGTCAAATTAAAAAAAAACTAAATGCAGTCTGCACACCGGGAAATTTTGACGCATAAAATGATCTAAAAATGATTAAATTCCTATGTACAGTTTTTGCTCCTATAAAACTTTTTTAATGGAACGATTTTGTCCAACTTTAGAATTAAATATCTCTTAAAATAATTCTTCGATTTGAAAACTGTCTGCATCAGCGTGTTTATCAAACATTTCTCTATAATACTACCGATTTTCATATTTTTGTATGCAACAGTTTTTTTTTAATATTAACGAAGAAAGGCCATGCTTAAGCATTCAAATTGGATGCCGATCTGCCGAGAATATCTACGCAGAATTTCATTGGTACACTTCCAAATCAAAACTTTTTTTTATATATAGAAAGGCTATTAAATGAGTACGTGTTAAAGGCGGGAAAATCTTGAAAATTATGTCCTGAAAATTGTATTTACACGTGAATATTAAAAGGGAAAGGAAACTTTAAAATAATAAATACATTAATATGCGTTTAACCCTTTCACGGACAAGGTACTTCTATTTGTAAAATCTTGAAATCAGTGAATGGCACCAGAATTTACAAACAAATTTCGAAATACAAAAATGCTTTTGTTCACTTACTTAGTAAAATGGAAATTTTCATCCCAATATTCTGATGCTAATGTGGCATTTAAGAATTAAAATTAAGTGGTCTAAAAATGAACCACCGCCCTTGAAGGGGTTAAAGCAGCAAATTTTAGTTATTGTATTATGTCAATCGTTTCATAACGCTGTTAAAAAATACCAAGAGACAAAGACTCTGTTTACTTAATTCATTTTATTTTAGCTTCTTTTCAAATGTTTAACTGATCTTCTTTAACGAAACACAAAAAAAAAACCATTGGATGTCTTAACAGCAACTGATTCTACCTTAAATTTTTGCAATCAAAGGGAATTGAATGGTAACCCGTTTACAGGGAGATCGCTACAGGTTTTTTCAGTATAATTCAATCTTCTCTAATCTTTTTAAAACCGATCAGATTAGCGTGTTTTTAGATTCTACAGTGTCTGAACGGGGGTTGACGAGCGTAGCTTGCAGGAGGCAGAGCCCCCTAGTAAAGAAATATAATAATAATAATTAAAAATTAAAGCAATTTAACAAATTACAGCGACCATTTGGAAAATGATTTTTTCAAAGACTAAAATTTAAGACATAAAAAATCGCACGGAGTTGATCATACATTACGTACGCCATGAATTAAACATTAATAGTGTTATTACACGTAAAAATTGCAAGCGACAAAAATCGCCTGCGACTCGTCAGATTTCCTGAAACTTACGTATTATCCACCTGAAACTTACGTATTATCCACCTGAAACTTACGTATTGTCCAAGCATTTCATTAGCTGTTCGGGAAAAGGCTTTTCCATCGTCAGACTTCCAAGAAATCTGACGACCCATTTTAAATGAAATTTCATTCTTAAACTTCTAAACATCCCACAATATTACTTTTTACACCGTCGTATGGAGAGAAAAATGTACTTTTAAAAGCAATTTTTTTGAAAGCTGTATCTCAATTTGTGTCTGAGTTATTCATTTTTTTTGTAGTTTTTTTTTTTTTTTTTTTTGTAGTTTTAATTACTTTTTTGTCATAGTGGCAACAGAAGTATCCATCTCTGTTGAAAGTAAAGGGAATATACAGATTACTGTATAGAACAATCAGAAAACGAATAAAATGCGGATTCAACCAGTAAAACGCTTCAGATATGTTTTTGATTTCCTACCCTGACAGAGAACAATAACCATTTTCCCAAATGGTTGATAAAAAAAAAAATTGTAATTTAATAAATTACAACTACCATTTGGATTTTTTAACCATTTAGAAAAATGGTTATTGTCCTCTGTCAGGGTAGGAAATCAAAAACATATATGAAGCGTTTTATTAGTTGAATCCCGCACTTTATTCATTTTCTGATGGTCTATACAGTAATCTGTATTTTCCATTTAGTTTCAACAGAGATGGATGCTTCTGTTGCCACTATGACAAAAAAGTAATAAAAACTACAACATAAAAATTAATAACTCAGAAATAAATTGAGATACAGCTTTCAAGCAAATTGCAATTAAAAATGCATTTTTTTCTCTATACGACGATATAAAAAGTAATATTGCGGGATGTTTAGAAGTTTAAAAAGGAAATTTCATTTAAAATTTGTTCATGATTGCTCCAGGAATATTAAAGTTTAATCCTTGGCGTACGTAATGTGTGACCAGCTCCAAATATGTTTAAAAATTTACAGTACCGAAAATTGTAAAACTGAAATTTCTTTTAAAATTTTTTCATGATGAGTCTAGGCATATGAATGTTTAATTCATGGCGTACGTAATGTATGACCAGCTCCGTGGGATTTTTATGTCTTAAATTTTAGACTTTTAAAAAATCATTTTTTAAATGGTCGTTGTAATTTGTTAAATTGCTTTTTTTTTTTTTTTTTGGACTTAATATTTACTTAGTTTTAATTTTGGGGCATTTGGACAAGAGAAGCCGAGACAGATAAGATGTTAAAAATCGAAAGCAGTTCCACCGAATCATCCACAGATCGCGACAAATCACCTTCGTAACAAAATTTAACCGAAAAATCTAAATTTCGTCCACCAAATTCCGTCGCATCCTCTTCAACAACAGATCGCAAAGATCAAACTTCAGACGACCAAAACCTTCATCGATAAACTCTCCAAGTCCCTTTTCGAGAAGAAAAACAGTTTACAAATCGCAAGCAGTTCCACCGAATCATCCACAGATTGCGACAAATTACCTACGTTGAGCTCAATTTTTCCCGGTTAGATTCTACCGATTGTAAAACGCCATGGCGAGTAGATTGGAGCACCCCGAGACATGGCCTTTTACTATCAATCGATTAAGGACAATGTCAGACGGACGTCTTTTTGCACGCTTTTTTACTTACGTATTATCCATACACAATGCTAGCGCCATTGCTTAGGGATAATACGTAAGTAAAAAAGCGTGCAAAAAAACGTCCGTCTGACATTGGCCTAAACATTAGATTGTTTCCTTTTTCGCGTTCGTCTTTTATTCTGTAATCGATTTTCATGGGCTACATAATCAGTTGAAGACCTCGATTTTCATGGCCTACACAATCAGTTGAAGACCTCGATTTTTGCTTTGCAAGACGATTTTCATTTCGGCGTCGCTCTTTGGCTTTGGATTTCTTCATATCTAATAATTTGCACCTACCCATTTTGTAACTTTTTCAATTTTTAACGATTTTATGTTAGATATTTTTTACAAATTTTAGAAAATTGTATTAATTTAAACTGTTGCCAACTCTATAAACAGCGCAAACAGTAATGTTTGCTTCAAATTAAAAATTTATTTTACACGTGACTATTATAAACAAAAAATATAAAAAGCAGGAACTCATTGAAAATTACGTCATAAAAACTATAGTTACACGTGAATTTTAAATGAGAAAGAATATTGTAAAATAATAAATTCAGTAACATGCGTTAGAAGTCCTAAATAGGAGAATTTACGTCATATTACACTTATTACGTAAAATGAACAAAAAATAATATTGCAAAACAGTTTTAATTTAAAAATTGCGCGAGACATTTACTTGACATTTTAAAATGATCATAATATTTCATTTCTAACAAAAGTATTTTGACGTGAATATTAAAAAGAGAAAGAAAAGTTTGGTGAAAATTACGTCAGATTATAATTGTCAGATTCAAATTATAATTCAATCTTCCGAAATCTTTTTAAAGGCGATCAAATTAGCGTGCTGTTAGAGTCTGCGGTGTCTGAACGGGGGTTGATGAGCGTAGCTCGTAGGGGGCAGAGCCCCCTAGTTTTCTAAAATATGTAAAAAATATCTCTCGAAATGTTGAAAAATTGAATTTAAAATAGAAATAAAACCTAAAAAAATGAGTCAAATTAAAAAAACTAAATGCAGTCTGCACACCGGGAAATTTTGACGCATAAAATGATCTAAAAATGATTAAATTCCTATGTACAGTTTTTGCTCCTATAAAACTTTTTTAATGGAACGATTTTGTCCAACTTTAGCATTAAATATCTCTTAAAATAATTCTTCGATTTGAAAACTGTCTGCATCAGCGTGTTTATCAAACATTTCTCTATAATACTACCGATTTTCATATTTTTGAATGCAACAGTTTTTTTAATATTAACGAAGAAAGGCCATGCTTAAGCATTCAAATTGGATGCCGATCTGCCGAGAATATCTACGCAGAATTTCATTGGTACACTTCCAAATCAAAACTTTTTTTTATATATCGAAAGACTATTAAATGAGTACGTGTTAAAGGCGGGAAAATCTTGAAAATTATGTCCTGAAAATTGTATTTACACGTGAATATTAAAAGGGAAAGGAAACTTTAAAATAATAAATACATTAATATGCGTTTAACCCTTTCACGGACAAGGTACTTCTATTTGTAAAATCTTGAAATCAGTGAATGGCACCAGAATTTACAAACAAATTTCGAAATACAAAAATGCTTTTGTTCACTTACTTAATAAAAGGGGAAATTTTCATCCCAATATTCTGATGCTAATGTGGCATTTAAGAATTAAAATTATGTGGTCTAAAAATGAGCCACCGCCCTTGAAGGGGTTAAAGCAGCAAATTTTAGTTATTGTATTATGTCAATCGTTTCATAACGCTGTTAAAAAATACCAAGAGACAAAGACTCTGTTTACTTAATTCATTTTATTTTAGCTTCTTTTCAAATGTTTAACTGATCTTCTTTAACCAAACACAAAAACAACCATTGGATGTCTTAACAGCAACTGATTCTACCTTAAATTTTTGCAATCAAAGGGAATTGAATGGTAACCCGTTTACAGGGAGATCGCTACAGGTTTTTTCAGTATAATTCAATCTTTTCTAATCTTTTTAAAACCGATCAGATTAGCGTGTTTTTAGATTCTACAGTGTCTGAACGGGGGTTGGCGAACGTAGCTTGCAGGGGGCAGAGCCCCTAGTAAAGAAATATAATAATAATAATTAAAAAAAAAATAAAGCAATTTAACAAATTACAGCGACCATTTGGAAAATGATTTTTTCAAAGACAATTTTCAAATTTAAGACATAAAAAATCGCACGGAGTTGATCATACATTACGTACGCCATGAATTAAACATTAATAGTGTTATTACACGTAAAAATTGCAAGCGACAAAAATCGCCTGCGACTCGTCAGATTTCCTGAAACTTACGTATTATCCACCTGAAACTTACGTATTGTCCAAGCATTTCATTAGTTGTTCGGGAAAAGGCTTTTCCATCGTCAGATTTCCAAGAATTCTGACGACCCATTTTAAATGAAATTTCATTCTTAAACTTCTAAACATCCCACAATATTACTTTTTACACCGTCATATGGAGAGAAAAATGTACTTTTAAAAGCAATTTTTTTTTAAATCTGTATCTCAATTTGTGTCTGAGTTATTCATTTTTTTTTTGTAGTTTTTTTTTTTGTAGTTTTAATTGCTTTTTTGTCATAGTGGCAACAGAAGTATCTATCTCTGTTGAAAGTAAAGGGAAGATACAGATTACTGTATAGAACAATCAGAAAACGAATAAAATGCGGATTCAACCAGTAAAACGCTTCAGATATGTTTTTGATTTCCTACCCTGACAGAGAACAATAACCATTTTCCCAAATGGTTGATAAAAAAAAATTGTAATTTAATAAATTACAACTACCATTTGGATTTTTTAACCATTTAGAAAAATGATTATTGTCCTCTGTCAGGGTAGGAAATCAAAAACATATATGAAGCGTTTTATTAGTTGAATCCCGCATTTTATTCGTTTTCTGATGATCTATACAGTAATCTGTATTTTCCATTTAGTTTCAACAAAGATGGATGCTTCTGTTGCCACTATGACAAAAAAGTAATAAAAACTACAACATAAAAATTAATAACTCAGAAATAAAATGAGATACAGCTTTCAAGCAAATTGCAATTAAAAATGCATTTTTTTCTCTATACGACGATATAAAAAGTAATATTGCAGGATGTTTAGAAGTTTAAAAAGGAAATTTCATTTAAAATTTGTTCATGATTGCTCCAGGAATATTAATGTTTAATCCTTGGCGTACGTAATGTGTGACCAGCTCCAAAGATGTTTAAAAATTTACAGTACCGAAAATTGTAAAACTGAAATTTCTTTTAAAATTTTTTCATGATGAGTCTAGGAATATGAATGTTTAATTCATGGCGTACGTAATGTATGACCAGCTCCGTGGGATTTTTATGCCTTAAATTTTAGACTTTTAAAAAATCATTTTTTAAATGGTCGTTGTAATTTGTTAAATTGCTTTTTTTTTTTTTTTTTTTTTTTTTTGGACTTAATATTTACTTAGTTTTAATTTTGGGGCATTTGGACAAGGGAAGCCGAGAAAGATAAGATGTTAAAAATCGAAAGTAGTTCCACCGAATCATCCACAGATCGCGACAAATCACCTTCGTAACAAAATTTAACCGAAAAATCTGAATTTCGTCCACCAAATTCCTTCGCATCCTCTTCAACAACATATCGCAAAGATCAAACTTCAGACGACCAAAACCTTCATCGATAAACTCTCCAAGTCCCTTTTCGAGAAGAAAAACAGTTTACAAATCGCAAGCAGTTCCACCGAATCATCCACAGATTGCGACAAATTACCTACGTTGAGCTCAATTTTTCCCGGTTAGAATCTACCGATTGTAAAATGCCATGGCTAGTAGATTGGAGCACCCCGAGACATGGCCTTTTACTATCAATCGATTAAGGACAATGTCAGACGGACGTCTTTTTGCACGCTTTTTTACTTACGTATTATCCATACACAATGCTAGCGCCATTGCTTAGGGATAATACGTAAGTAAAAAAGGGTGCAAAAAGACGTCCGTCTGACATTGGCCTAAACATTAGATTGTTTCCTTTTTCGCGTTCGTCTTTTATTTTGTAATCGATTTTCATGGGCTACATAATCAGTTGAAGACCTCGATTTTCATGGCCTACACAATCAGTTGAAGACCTCGATTTTTGCTTTGCAAGACGATTTTCATTTCGGCGTCGCTCTTTGGCTTTGGATTTCTTCATATCTGATAATTTGCACCTACCCATTTTGTAACTTTTCAATTTTTAACGATTTTATGCCTTTCGATTACCTATTCAAACAATTTTTTAACGATTTTATGCCTTTCGACTTCCTATTCAAATAAAAATTCTTTTAAAAGTAAAGAACATCGTTGAATTTCGTTAAAAAAATAAAATGCGAGCATCATTTGGCTCCATCCTCGACCATCCTCGACCATCATTTTCATCATCTAAAAATTTACATAGGCATCTCTCAAATTTACATTCACCATTTCAAAAGTATCGCAGTACGCAATAAGTTATTCATACATATATTTCCAAACTTGAAATCAAGTTTGTTAACTACGACTTTGCATGTGAACATTCACACTCTTGACTTGAAGTTCTAATCTCTGTATCGGCGAGTAAAATTCTAATAATGTATATCTTTTAGAGGTATTTGTAGTAAAATATTTCGTTTTATCAGAGAAAATGATGGTTTTCATTTAAATATCATGTCATTTTGCCTCATTGAAGCATTTCACATAGCGTCTCAAACTCACTGGAATGAAAAAGTATTGAATTGTAATAACTTTTTGAGAAAAAATTTAGTGTTTTTTTTTTAAAGCGTGACGTCATTTTCTGTTCCCTTTTTTTTTACAAAGTTAATTTTGAATTTTATTACAAATTGGCATCAATAAAGATAAACTTACTTTATCAATTTTCTTTTCTGTACAACAATAGAAGTAATCCAATTGCTACCATTTTGAAAATTTTTAAATTTTAAATTTAAATATAAAAATGGGAATATTTAAAAAAAATAGCTAGTGCCGCAAATCTACAAAGAAACAGCTTTCATTTAAAAAAAGAATTATTAAAATTGGTTCCGAAAAAAGCTCAAGGTAGATCGATGTCTAAAAAAAAATAAAGCCGTATCTTTCAAATACGAGGGCTTTTCGAAAAGTAAAGATACAACGCTCACGATAGGAGAAAAAAAGTTTTACTGAGCGCGTTCGCAACACAGATTGTAACCTAGAACCTTTGTCTTTTCCCTCGTAGCCATTCGTTAATTCTATGGTGATCCTGCTTTGTGTAGCAAATGCTTAAAGTGGCTGCGTCAATTAAAAATCACGCCAACTGTGAAGTTCGATCCGTCATATGTTTTCTTCATGCAAAAGGGGAGCGTCCAGCGGAAATTCACAAAGAAATTGTTTCTGTCTATGGGAACAGTATGAATCGACAAAATTTAACGAAATAGTGTTGTGCCTTCTCTAGTGGTAGGATTAATGTTTATAAAGAACCCAGAACAGGTAGGCCATCTGTGATCTCTGATGCCCTTCTTCAAAGGACGGAGGAAGCGATTCGAGCAAATAGGCATCTCACAATGAAAGAGTTGCATAAAATCATACCTGAAGTGTCTATGGGAACTCTTTATGAAGCTGTGACTGTGACTTTATTGTACCGTAAATTGTGTGCAAGCTGGGTTCCGAAAAAGTTGAAATGTGGTTTCGACAACAGGCGGCAAACTTCTATAACAATGGGATACAGAAGCTTGTACTCAGACTAAACAAATGCTTGGACAACGGCGGCAATTATGCTTAAAAATAAGTTTTATAGCTGTAAATAATTCGTAATAAACATTTTATCAAATAAGATTTTTTTGAGTGTGTATGCGGCATTGTATCTTTACTTTTCGAAAAGCCCTCGTATATAGATTGAAACCCGCAATGTTCTCTCTATGGGAAAATTTTGAGCAGACATTTCATGCCGTTAGGGTAGACGAATATTTATGATTTCCAATACGCACCGAGATTTTGGCACTACCAACGTCCATTTAATTTTTTGTGTCGATACGACAAATATTTTGGTCGCTATCGACTTAACAAAAAGTGTAATTTTTGCAGGGAAGCCGAAGCTGTGCTCCGACAATTAGGGCCTAACTGAATATAAATTTTCATTAAACTCCGTGCATTAGTTCTTGAGATAGAGCGCCCACAAAATTTGTGTCACACACAGACAGACAGACAGACAGACTCACAGATGCACAGACTCACAGACAGACATTTTGTAAAAACATGTTTTTCGGAATCTCTGACCCCTAAAACGTGTAAATCCGTCGAAAACCGAAAATTTTCACGAATCCAATACTTTCTTCTTATGTAAAGATAGAAGAAAGTATTAATATTTTACATTCTATTGACCTAAATGTTATTTGGACATCGACTTTCAAGATGAATTAATGATTTAGAAAAAGCTTATTAACAGTACGTGAAAGAATGATTGATTTGGCATAACTTGGTGCAATGCGAGAAGAACGGGGTGCCAATTCCCCATTTTGACGATACTGTCATGTCATCGAGTTACGGCAGAAAATTTTGGCGCATTAAAGATATCGAATAGTGCAATACAAATATTTCAGTCTCCCTCGTTATATCTTGGTACAAGATGCGCAAAGCAGGTCATCAATTCTTAATTTTGCCGGTATTATCACGTCATCGAATTACGTCCAGAAAATCTAAGACATTAAAGACACAGATTAGTACATTAAGAATATTTCAGTCACCCTCCTCATATATTGGTACAAGATGAGCAGAGATGGGCGGCAGTTCTTTTGGCGGTATTATCACGTCATTCAGTTAAGGCCTGAAAATTGCACCTTCAAAAAGAGCATACAGAATTTGTTTCAGGCACCAGTAAAAAACAAAAGTAAGATTTGCTTTCTTTAATTAGAGCACTTCCGCGGTTTCGAAGTATAGCGCGGAAGTAATTCAATGATGTTTGGACGCGGATTGTGACCACTTAAAGATTGAAATATTCCAACACGACGCACAATGTAAGATTTTGCAAATCTAGCTGGAAAAAAGTCCAAAAATCGACTTGCAATAACTACACTTTTAGACATTTCAAATAACATCTAACACATTTGAGAGAAAAAATGTAAAGTGATAGCAGCGCAACTCTACAACAACCCCATCAAAAATTGGCTCAAAAACAATATTTTCTTTCAACCTTTTTAGAATGGCGATTACTGTAGTTGTAATTGCCATTGATTTTTTTGGCTAAAAACGTACTTATTTTGCAAATATTTTTTTTTATGATAGTATGGAATATTTACAACAATATAGATACTTTGTATTTTACAGTTACAATAGTTATTTAGAAGTGTTACATATATATTTTTAAATTTTAAGTCAATATAAAAATATTTGAAAATTTAATAGCATATGATAAATTTTAAAAAGCTGCCAAAAATTTTGTACACGCCGGTATATTGTAATATAATTTTTTTTGTATTATGTATCATATAGATGCAGAATAAATTAATTTCAGCTGCCACTGTTTGCAACTCTTAAATATAAGTATTTTTTTATCAGGTACGGAAGTGTAAATTTCGAAAAGAGAATTATATGAGGTTTTTAAAAAAATATGTTACTAGGTATGAATCATTCCCTGTTAATTCTAAAGATATCCTGGTAGACTATTTATTACACAAATATAATCTTCAACATTGCTCATCTGTTATGTCGGACCAGATTAAGCGACTGATCCATTCATTTATAATTGGCAGTAATCAAAGATGGAGAAACTGACATCCCTTAAAGAACGATTTTGAAGTAAAATAAGAGACGATCAGATTCGAATATTAACAACAAATATATTTACAGGGCAGAAGAAATAATGACTACCAGAAAAAGGTTCAACGACACAAGAATTTTTTTTTATTTAAGGGGACCGAAATCAAAAGGCAAAAGGTGCATTCGCTATTCCCGGAACACAAATGCATTAACAGGTGACACGTGTTTAAATCTGAGACAATCTGGACGAAAAGATGCTGCGGATGCGTTAAAAAATATATATGAAAGCCCGAAAAGAACAACGACATCTTAAAAAATCGTTTAAAAAGCCGGATACTCGTCATATAAAAATGCTGTAATGGAGAAAATCAAAATTTTATAATAGCTAAATCCACACCTGTCAGATTTCCTCTAAGTCCACACAACTTTGAAGAATCCTCCTTTACTTTGTTGATATGCTGCCACTACCGATATGATTACGTGATATCGGTCACGCTATGAGAGGATTATCGAAAGGAATTCTAACTCATTCAATTAAACTTAGCTAACAATTTATTTACACATTAATTACAAATAACAAAACAATATTTACAATTAAGAACTCGGATGTCGGGTCCGACATTAAGTTACATATAGAAATTGCTTTCTACGTACTGATCCGCTTATTAAGATATTCTATACTCTCACACTACGTTAGTTAACAAAAGACGTATCGGAGATTACC
The DNA here is from genome assembly GCA_963932465.1 of Maratus speciosus. Lineage (NCBI taxonomy): Eukaryota > Metazoa > Arthropoda > Arachnida > Araneae > Salticidae > Maratus > Maratus speciosus. Next base: position 30,127,844 of record OZ010799.1, on the reverse strand, counting down.
TTTAATCTCCCAACGCATAGGCTCTATACCCTAAGAGCCTCACCCAAATTAATACTAGCTCTGCCCAAGATCTCTACTCAGGAAAAAGTGACCTCCTATCTCGAGATCCACGCATCAACTGCACTCTCTCAGCTATTTTACTCATCTCCCCGAAAACCTAAACGGGGTCTTCCTACTGTCATCAGGGTCCACTTCCCTCCATCAAACCTCACCTGTCACATTCTCGTGACATCCATTATTTCGCTATATGGTGGAACCCTTTTGTCTGCCTTATCTCCGGTATGCATTTGAATATGCAGGGGAACTGCTATTCATTGACACAAAAGACTTCAAGAGAAGGAATAAATGTAATCTTAAAACCTCCCAGTACATAGAAAGTGACATGAATACAATGTATAAGTAAAAAGGTAATATCATATACAGTAATTCGAAATAGTATCTGCTCATCAGAACCTGACAACACCCGTCATCTATTTTTCACTGTAGATCCATAAAGTTTAAGTTCATCATGGAAACTGATCAGTCAATAACAGAAGAATTTGGGATTGTCAGAAATTAAATATTTACAGCTCTTGCACTAACTATATTTGAATTCAATGTTCAGACGTGTGAAATAGAGCACAAATTTGAAGACACAGTGGTAAATAGCACAATGTGAAGCATTCTATTTTCAAATAAAGCAAATTAAAAATGCAATGTCTGTAACGGAAAATTCAAGGTGATGAATAACTTAAAAATGATTCGATAAAATACGAATAATACTCCCACGTTTTCTTGCGAATTATCGGCACTACTTGCGCAATTAAGATTTATGGAATGCCTCTTACATATTGGTTATAGATTTGATGCAAAGCAATAGGAGTTCCGAAAACGTGAAGAAAAATGAAGTATCGCAGAAAGAAAAAATATATAATTGAAAGGTTCAGATCTAAAAGAGAATTATTATTAAAAACTCCAAAACAAGGACAAGATAATAGTAATGTAGGAAATGGAAAAAGAAGATTCCTTAAATAGGCTGTTGTGGCCGCTAGCATAACAGGTGGCAATAAGCTCTTATTGAGCGATTTTATATAATTTTACATGACATGTGGATACAAGATAAATATATTTGCCTTTAAGCATTACAAATCATGACATTAACATCTAAAAAAAAACTATACAGCGGCTTAAATTCACCCTGAAGTTTTAATATTTATACGGTCACCGAATATACAAATAATAAAAGAACAGCAAACAACGACAAATGACAGTTATTCACTTTATGATAACACTGGCAACTATAGCAGTATGTAATTAATTAATTACTATTTTTTAATACAAGAAAATTCTTCTTATTGAAAATAAATATGTACTACCTTTTTAAAAACCTGCACTGAATATCATAACATTACGCAAATATCAACGTATGAAAATGACAAAACGTCTTTTTATTATTATTATGATGACGGAATAACAATGACGTAAATTGTAAAATGTAATGCTTAAAGATATACATTTTTTTAATACAAGAAAACTCTTCTTAGTGAAAATAAATATGTACTACCTTTTTAAAAATCTGCACTGAATATCATAACATTACGCAAATGTCAACGTATGAAAATGACAAAACATCTTTTTATTATGATTATGATGACGGAATAACAATGACGTAAATTGTACAATGTAATGCTTAAAGATATATTTTTTCATAAGACAGAACCTTTTTATCTCTAGTAAGATCAATATTATTACTTTAATATCGATAATTTTCATAAATTGAATTTTGACCCGCTAGATTCGCAAAATCTTACACTGTGCGACTGAGGACGAAATTTTTTGGGGTTGTTTAAGTGGTCATTCTTTTATTGATTTGCAAACAAATGCGACGTTAATAGAGGGGTCTGCACGGGCCGAAATTTCCAGGCCTGGCCCGTAGAAAAAAGTCATTGGCCCGACCCGGCCCGGTATAACAGCTGAAAGTTCGGCCAGGCCCGGAAAAAAGTTAAAATCTGGTCCCGACCCCGGCCCAGCCCTAGTGAATTTCTACAAAATATTGATTTTTACGTCGATTTGGTTAAAAATTTCTGTAGTTCTGACCAAAAATATTTATCGTAACTTTTTTTTCGTGTTTATAATCTTCGTTTTTATAGAAGGCTGCGATATTTATTTTTTTACTGAATCTCTATTTCTTGTACGTAAATGTTTCAGTTACCATTAATATTTTTAATCCATATTCCATGTATTGAATTGGTAAAAATCTGAAAAATGCTATACAGTAAAATCTTCTAAGACGGAATTGCATTGAAAAGAAAAAAAATTCGTTTTACACATGTTTCCTTCTTAGCAAGTGTAAATGTATTATATATTCCTTTCTTACGTATTAATATAGTAATTTTGCATGGATCAACACGTTTTTCAGTTTAAAACAGGATTCCGTTATAGGCAGGTTCTTTTTCGCACGTTTTAGTATATTTAGCTATATCTTAATAATCGTATGAAATTTACTATTCTTTAAAAAGAATAAATTTTAATGTTTTATTGTAGAATTATCGCGATTTAAAAATGTATGCATTTTTTGCAAAAACGTTTAGGCCAGGTATAATTTTACTGATCTTTGAACTAACCAGGCCACGCCGAGACAATGATTTTCATACGGGCTGGGTCAAAACTAAGGCTAAAAACTTTGGGTCGTGAAGACTAGGACTGAAACCAGTCCCGGCTCAGTACAAAAAAAAATAATAATAAGTTAGGACCTGCCCGATCGTTCAGGTAAAAAGTACGGCCTGAGCCCGCCCCGGCTATAAAGAGTAGTCACTAGGCTCGGCCCGAAAAGAGTGGAGACCAGGCCCAGCCGAAAATGAAAGTAGGCCCGAGCCCGGCCCGTCAGATCTCTGACACATACATGACATACGTGACCAGGCCCTCACTATCGCACGGGCATCCGGGGCCCTTGCCCTGGGCACAAAATTTCTGAGGGGCACGAAATTTATCGTATTTCCATCTAAATTTCTATTTAAAATATCCTAATTGTAAAAAAAATGTGATATTTGAGATGTTAATGCGATAAAATGACAAAAAATATATCTCAATATATGGTTAAAAACACATTTCAATAAATAATAGAAGAAATATTTTATTTTTATTCCTCGAACAGTTTTTCAATTTTCCAGAAAACATAAGTTTTTGGGTTGACACTTTTCAAATAAGTGGTTAAGATGTAAAAAAGTCCTTCCGGCCAGTGCCGGGAGGAAGAGGTAGCTTTCATAATCCTTATTTAAAAAAAGCCAACTAATATCATGCAAACACACGAAGCTCAATTTAGTGGAAACCGAATATAGGAGATTCAATACTAATTTTTATCAATATAATGAATGAGAATTTCGCGAAATTAGTCAGCTTTATCCAAGCTGCTTTTCTATAAAGTAACTTATATTTGGCTGCCAAATTCGGCAATTTCTTAAAGTGCCTGTCATTTTAAGACAACATGGTGGATGAGGCTAAGCAGTGAACTTGGTCGAGACCTTAGTAATTGCTGTGCACATGCTCACTCACATCGGAATCGGTTAATATATAGGAGTGCTGTCGCATGCAAAAAATCAGATTTTTCAAAATGTCACCCACAATAGAAATTGAAACTGCTATATCTGAGCCATTTTTTAAGGTAAAGACAAACAAAAAATGCTCCTGAATCCTTATATCAAGATCAAATACTTAAGAAAGAAACCTTTTTCAATTTCTAATTTTTTTTGCACCTCACTTTAAATATATATATATATTTTTTAATTTAATGGCCGCCATTTTGAAACAAGATGGCTGATGAATCTGGCCAGCGAACTTGGTCGAGGTGTTGATGTATACTATCCACATGCCTTCTTACATCGAAATAGGCGAATACGTGTGTTATCGCGTGACAAATACAAGATCTTTTCAAAATGTTAGCCATGCTAGAAATTCAAAGTGCTATAAATCAACCATTTTTTAAAATATCAACAAAAGAACAAATTTTCAGTAACAAAAACTGCTCCGGAATCTTTGTATCAAGGCCAAACACATAAAAAAAATCTTTTTCATTTTCCAATTTTTTAATACCTCATTTTGAATTTTAAATTTAATTTTTTTTAAATGGCAACCCTTTTGAAACAAGATGGCGAATGAAGCTGGCCAACGAACTCGGTCGAGACATTGGTATGTACTATGTACAGACCAAGTTACATCCAAATAGGTTCATAAATACGCCTGTTATCGCGTGACAAAAATCAGGTCGTTTTAAAATGTCAGCCACGCTAGAAATTCAAAATGCTATAACTCAGCCATTTTTTTTAGATATAGACGAAAGAAAAACTGTTCCGGAATCTTTGTATTAAGGTCAAACACATACAAAAAAATCTTTTTCATTTTCCAATTTTTTGGTATCTCATTTAAATTTTTTTATTTTTTAATTTTTTAAATGACCGCCATTTTGAAACAAGATGGCGGATGAAGCTGGCCAAGGAACTCGGTCGAGATATTTGTATGTACTATGTACACACCAAGGTACATCCAAGTCGGTTCATAAATACGAATGTTATTACGTGAGAAAAATCAGGACGTTTCAAAATGTCAGCCACGCTAGAAATTCAAAATGCTATAACTCAGCCATTTCTTAAGATATAGACGAAACAAAGACTGCTCCCGAATCTTTTTATCAAGGTCAAACACATAAGAAGAAAATATTTTTTCAATTTTCAATTTTTGGTACCACATTTCAAATTTAAATTTTTCTTAAAAATTTAAATGGCCGCAATTTTTAAACAAGATGTCGGGTGAAGCTGGCCAACGAACCCGTTCGAGACATTGGTATGTACTATGTATAAACGAAGTTACATCCAAATCGGTTCATAAATACGCCTTTTATCGCGTGACAAAATTCAAGACGTTTCAAAATGTCAGCCACGCTAGAAATTCAAAATGCTATAACTCAGCCATTTTTTAAGATATAGACGAAATAAAAACTGCTCCGAAATCTTTGTATAAAGGTCAAATACATAAGAAAAAAATATTTTTCCATTTTCAATTTTTTGGTACCACATTTCAAATTTTAAATTTTTAAAAAGTTTTTAAATGGCCGCCATTTTGAAACAAAATGGCGGATGAAGCTGGCCAACGAACTCGGTCGAGAGATTGGTATGTACTATGTACACACCGAATTAAATCCAAATCGGTTCATAAATACGCCTTTTATCGCGTGACAAATTTCAGGAAGTTTCAAAATGTCAGCCACGCTAGAAATTCAAAATGCTATAACTCAGCCATTTTTTAAGATATAGACGAAACAAAAACTGCTCCGGAATCTTTGTATAAAGGTCAAATACATAAGAAAAAAATATTTTTCCATTTTTAATTTTTTGGTACCACATTTCAAGTTTTAAATTTTTTTAAAAATTTTAAATGGCCGCCATTTTGAAACAAAACGGCGGATGAAGCTGGCCAACGAACTCGGTCGAGACATTGGTATGTACTATGTACACACCGAATTACATCGAAATCGGTTCATAATTACGGGAGTTACAGTGTGACATATGTCAGATATATATATATATATATATATATATATATATATATATATATATATACATCAATTTTGAACGGAGGGTGGTTTCGGGGTCTGGGGGTCATGATCGATGAAAATATACCAAAATTTTTTGAAATCGCTTTCCTCCGAACGGCTGCAATAGGTAGCTTTTTTGTAAAGAAAGCTACCTAAAAAAGCTACTATCAATAAATCAACCAATCTAAGGGGGCAAGAAAAATTGAAAGTGCCCTGGGCACAAAAAATTGATAGTCGGGCCCTGTACGTGACAATACTGACACATACGTGTGCGTAGATTAGGAGGTACTATTCAGAGATTTAAGCGTTCAAAAATATAAATTTTAGGAATTGAAAAAGAGTTCACTAGATAGAGGTGGTCGCCTTTCGGGAGAAAAGCCATTATGAAGGTCTGATTGTATATTCATTTTTAACATGAAAAATGTTTTGGACATTCTTTTAAAATGCGGGTCAACCCGAACTCGACCCGCTAAATTCAAAACCCAACCCGAAACCGAAATAATGAGAGTGAACCCGTCCCGCAATAAAAAAATGGAAGTCAACCTGACCCGAACCCGACCCGCAATAAAAAATCTAGCGTCGGTGCGGGTAAAAACGGTAGCCCGACCCGATGTATGACTCTAGATCAAATTCACCATCAGATTAGCCCTTTTACCCCCTGTGATGTGGAATCACATATATGTTTCTTAAATTATTCCTTTCTCTAAATTTCAGTTAAAACTAATCTTTAATTACTCACTCATTTTATCCTAACCTTTATTCCAGTTCCCATTGTAACTTTCCTCCAAAAGAAAAGAAAGAAAAGAAATTTAACAGATGCCTTTACCACTAAATCGGCTCTCGCATTCATAAAATTCATTTAGATGATTATTCACGCTGACTAGATAAAAAAAAAGAATAAAGATCGACTTTGCTTTCGGCCAGTAAAAATAACTCTTTGATCTCTGCTTAATTTTTGAGTATGACTTCCTTGTTAAATCATAAACATTTCCAGTAAATGCGGTCTGTATTGTCTTTAACGCTATGTTCTCAAAACTTTCCTCTTAACGTACGAATTGGCGTTCGAATTCTTTTTGGCTTATTTTTTAGGACTGCTATGCTGGTGGCCCTGCCACACAATTAAAAATTCTCCTCATTGTCCAAAGGTAACAGATAATTTTTCTCATATGACATCATTCATTTTTCATGTGCTCTTTTCGCCAATTGTTTGATGCCAATGTGTATATTACAGAATAATTGGCAATTGCTCCCTGGCACTTCATGAACTCAGTCATGTGAAAAAATCGTCTTTAGAAATTCTATCAGGCACCATCCCTATCCATTTCTGTATGAAAATGCTTTAATTTTATATAGTTACTCCAAATAAACAGATTTCCTAAAAAAACAATTTAAAAGCATTATTTCTACACTGATCACAGCCTACAGCTATTTATAGACTCCAGCGAATGCAAAGAAACTGAACCTGGTAATAATTTACGATCTCCAAATATTTTAAAGTGCGGATCTCTACTACAAAATATTGGCTAATCTTTAATTACTCACTCATTTTATCCTAACCTTTATTTCAGTTCCCATTGTAATTTTCCTCCAAAAGAAAAGAAAGAAAAGAAATTTAACAGATGCCTTTACCACTAAATCGGCTCTCGCATTCATAAAATTCATTTAGATGATTATTCACGCTGACTAGATAAAAAAAAGAAAAGTCCTTCCGGCCAGTGCCGGGAGGAAGAGGTAGCTTTCATGTTCCTTATTTTTAAAAAGCCAACTTATATTATTCAAACACACGAAGCTCAATTAAGTGGAAACCGAATGTAGGAGATTCAATATTAATTTTTATCAATACTAAATCATTATGAATGAGAATGTCGCGAAATTAGTCAGCTTTATCCAAGCTGCTTTTATTTAAAGTCACTTATATTTGGCTGCCAAATTCGGCGATTTCTTAAAGTGCATGCCATTTTAAGACAACATGGTAGATGAGGCTAACCAGTGAACTTGGTCGAGACCTTAGTAATTGGTGTGCACATGCTCAATCATATCGGAATTGGTTGATATATACGAGTGCTGTCGCAGGCAAAAAATCAGATTTTTCAAAATGTCACCCACTTTAGAAATTGAAACTGCTATATCTGAGCCATTTTTTAAGATAAAGACAAACAAAAAATGCTCCTGAATCCTTATATCAAGGTCAAATACTTAAGAAAGAAACCTTTTTCAATTTCTAATTTTTTTGCACCTCACTTTAAATATAATTTTTTTTAATTTAATGGCCGCCATTTTGAAACAAGATGGCTGATGAAGCTGGCCAGCGAACTTGGTCGCGATATTGATGTATACTATCCACATGCCTTCTTCCATCGAAATAGGCGAATACGTGTGGTATCGCGTGACAAATACAAGATCGTTTCAAAGTGTTAGCCATGATAGAAATTCAAAGTGCTATAATTCAACCACTTTTTAAGATATAAACAAAAGAACAGATTTTCAGAAACGAAAACTGCTCCAGAATCTTTGTATCAAGGCCAAACACAGAAAAAAAATCTTTTTCATTTTCCAATTTTTTAATACCTCATTTTAAATTTTAAATTACATTTTTTTTCTTAAAAATGGCAACCCTTTTGAAACAAGATGGCGAATGAAGCTGGCCAACGAACTCGGTCGAGACATTGGTATGTACTATGTACAGACCAAGTTATATTCAAATCGGTTCATAAATACGCTTGTTATCGCGTGACAAAAATCAGGTCGTTTTAAAATGTCAGCCACAATAGAAATTCAAAATGTTATAACTCAGCCATTTTTTTAGATGTAGACGAAACAAAACCTGTTCCGGAATCTTTGTATTAAGGTCAAATACATACAAAAAAAATTTTTTCATTTTCCAATTTTTTGGTATCTCATTTTAAATTTAATTTGTTTAAAATTTATTTAAATGACAACCATTTTGAAACGAGATGGCGAATGGAGCTGGTCAACGAACTCGGTTGAGTTATTTGTATGTACTATGTACACACCAAGGTACATCCAAATCGGTTCATAAATACGTCTGTTATCACGTGGCAAAAATCAGGACGTTTCAAAATGTCAGCCACGCTAGAAATTCAAAATGCTATAACTCAGCCATTTTTTAAGATATAGACGAAACAAAACTGCTCCCGAATCTTTTTATCAAGGTCAAACACATAAGAAAAAAAATATTTTTCAATTTTCAATTTTTTGCTACCACATTTCAAATTTATATTTTTCTTAAAATTTTAAATGGCCGCCATTTTTAAACAAGATGGCGGATGAAGCTGGCCAACAAACTCGTTCGAGACATTGGTCTGTACTATGTATAAACGAAGTTACATCCAAATCGGTTCATAAATACGCCTTTTATCGCGTGACAATATTCAGGACGTTTCAAAATGTCAGCTTCGCTAGAAATTCAAATGCTATAACTCAGCCATTTTTTAAGATATAGACGAAACAAAAACTGCTACGGAGTCTTTGTATAAAGGTCAAATACATAAGAAAAAAATGTTTTTCCATTTTAAATTTTTTGGTACCACATTTCAAATTTTAAATTTTTTAAAAAATTTTAAATGGCCGCCATTTTGAAACAAAACGGCGGATGAAGCTGGCCAACGAACTCGGTCGAGACATTGGTATGTACTATGTACACACCGAATTACATCCAAATCGGTTCATAAATACGAGAGTTACAGTGTGACATAGGTCAGATATATATATATATATATATTGATATATATATTATATATATATATATATCAATTTTGAACGGAGGGTGGTTTCGGGGTCTGGGGGTCATGATCGATGAAAATATACCAAAATTTTTTGAAATCGCTTTCCTCCGAACGGCTGCAATAGGTAGCTTTTTAGGTAGCTTTCATTACAAAAAGCTACCTATTGCAGCCGTTCGGAGGAAAGCGATTTCAAAAAATTTTGGTATATTTTCATCAATCATGACCCCCAGACCCCGAAACCACCCTCCGTTCAAAAGTTGATATATATATATATATATATATATATATATATATCTGACCTTTGTCATACTGTAACTCTCAAATTTGTTAACCGATTTGGATGAAATTCGGTATGTACATAGTACATACCAATGTCTCGACCGAGTTCGTTGGCCAGCTTTATCCGTCATTTTGTTTCAAAATGGCGGCCATTTAAAAATTTTTTAAAAATTTTAAATTGGAAATGTGGTACCAAAGAATTGAAAATGGAAAAATATTTTTTTCTTATGTATTTGACCTTTATACAAAGATTCCGGAGCAGTTTTTGTTTCGTCAATATCTTAAAAAATGGCTGAGTTATAGCATTTTGAATTTCTAGCGTGGCTGACTTCTGAAACGTCCTGAATTTTGTCACGCGATAAAAGGCGTATTTATGAACCGATTTGGATGTAACTTCGTTTGTACATAGTACATACCAATGTCTGGACCGAGTTCGTTGGCCAGCTTCATCCGCCATCTTGTTTAAAAATGGCAGCCATTTAAATTTTTAAGAACAATGTAAATTTGAAATGTGGTACCAAAAAATTGAAAAGTGAAAAAATATTTTTTTCTTATTTATTTGACCTTGATACAAAGATTCGGGAGCAGTTTTTGTTTCATCTATATCTTAAAAAATGGCTGAGTTATAGCATTTTGAATTTCTAGCGTGGCTGATATTTTGAAACGTCCTGATATTTGTCACGTAATAACAGGCGTATTTATGAATCGATTTGGATGTACTATGGTGTGTACATAGTACATACAAATATCTCGACCGAGTTCGTTGGCCAGCTTCATCCGCCATCTTGTTTCAAAATGGCGGCCATTTAAAAAAATTTAAAAAAATTAAAATTTAAAATGAGATACCAAAAAATTGGAAAATGAAAAAGATTTTTTTCGTATGTGTTTGACGTTAATACAAAGATTCCGGAACAGTTTCTGTTTTGTCCATATCTAAAAAAATGGTTGAGTTATAACATTTTGAATTTCTATTCTGGCTGACATTTTAAAACGACCTGATTTTTGTCACGCGATAACAAGCGTATTTATGAACCGATTTAGATGTTACTTGGTCTGTACATAGTACATACCAATGTCTCGACCGAGTTCGTTGGCCAGCTTCTTTCGCCATCTTGTTTCAAAAGGGTTGCCATTTAAAAAAAATTAAATTTAAAATTTAAAATGAGGTATTAAAAAATTGGAAAATGAAAAAGATTTTTTTATGTGTTTGGCGTTGATACAAAGATTCCGGAGCAGATTTTGTTTCTGAAAATTTGTTCTTTTGTTTATATCTTAAAAAATGGTTGGATTATAGCACTTTGAATTTCTAGTATGGCTAACATTTTGAAACGATCTTTATTTGTCACGCGATAACACACGTATTCGCCTATTTCCATGTAAGAAGGCATGTGGATAGTATACATCAACATCTCAGCCAAATATAAGTTACTTTAAGTAAAAGCAGCTTGGATAAAGCTGACCAATTTCACGAAATTCTCATTCATAATGATTTAGTATTGATAAAAAATAGTATTGAATCTCCTATATTCGGTTTTCACAAAATTGAGCTTCTTGGGTTTGAATAATATAAGTTGGCATTTTTAAAATAAGGAATTTGAAAGCTACCTCTTCCTCCCGGCACTGGCCGGAAGGACTTTTTGTAAAGAAAGCTACCTAATAAAGATCGACTTTGCTTTCGGCCAGTAAAAATAACTCTTTGATCTCTGCTTAATTTTTGAGTATGACTTCCTTGTTAAATCATAAACATTTCCAGTAAATGCGGTCTGTATTGTCTTTAACGCTATGTTCTCAAAACTTTCCTCTTAACGTACGAATTGGCGTTCGAATTCTTTTTGGCTTATTTTTTAGGACTGCTATGCTGGTGGCCCTGCCACACAATTAAAAATTCTCCTCATTGTCCAAAGGTAACAGATAATTTTTCTCATATGACATCATTCATTTTTCATGTGCTCTTTTCGCCAATTGTTTGATGCCAATGTGTATATTACAGAATAATTGGCAATTGCTCCCTGGCACTTCATGAACTCAGTCATGTGAAAAAATCGTCTTTAGAAATTCTATCAGGCACCATCCCTATCCATTTCTGTATGAAAATGCTTTAATTTTATATAGTTACTCCAAATAAACAGATTTCCTAAAAAAACAATTTAAAAGCATTATTTCTACACTGATCACAGCCTACAGCTATTTATAGACTCCAGCGAATGCAAAGAAACTGAACCTGGTAATAATTTACGATCTCCAAATATTTTAAAGTGCGGATCTCTACTACACCCCCCACAACTAAAAACGGAGGGCCGTTTAGACCATAGATATAGAAACAATATTACTATATCTATGGTTTAGACCAGTGGTTCCCATCCTTTTATTGGCCACGCCCAACGAAAGCATCTGTAAAATCACTATGTCCCCCCTCCGTCACTCTGTAAATTACATCTTTTTTCTTCAACCCTTAAATGCGCGATTTTTTATTTTGTTTCGAAAAAATTATATATGACTATCTGAAAGGTTTATTACACAGATAAAATAATGAAAAAAATCAGAGATACATTTTTCATATAATACGTCAATCTTTTCTTCTCTTGTACATCTGCAATATAAGTAAAACTACTGTAGTGTGGCTGTTTTACGCTAAAATAATGCAAATTAGTAAATACTTTAATAAGTATGTCTCGAAATACCTTATTTTTTTGTATAATTATTTATTTTATAAAACTTTAACCTTTAACCCTTTAATTCCCAAAATAGAATACATTCTAGAAATTACGTAGTTCAGAGAATCTGTCTTTACACCAGAAAGTTTCAATGGTTAATTTCGCTTTATTTTAAACGGAATGTCTGTTTTTTAATTAAATCAAATAATGCTATTTTAATTTTCTGTGTGAATAGGTATATGCGAATAAAAAAAATCTGTTAAATTCAAAACAGTGTTGTTTGCATATATGGAAACTGCGCACTAAAGTGTTAAAAAATGAACTCTATTTACACGGTGAAAACATAATAGAATCTTAACAATAATTATTCATTTCACGTTTTTTAACTTTAAAAAAAAGTGAATCTTCTGACACAAAAGAGTTTTTAACGTAATTCTATAAGTGCAATGAGGTTATAAATCTTTGTTTTCGTGCCAAAAAAGGTTTGTTGCACTTTTGAAACTTACCTCAATGGTCAAGGAAAAGTGTTACACTATCTGCGTTTTGATCTTCACAAAATTTTGAGAAGTGTGACTTACATTTAGCATTAAAACTGGTAACATTCAAAAGTTTTATAATTTATTAAGAGTTTGGGAAAAGTTTTGGACACTAAATTTTCTTTCTATGGATAACACAATACAAGATTCTCCCATTTTTCAAAATCCTGATCTTTTATTAATTTTAAGTAGACGTTATTCCCCATCACAACATACTTCCCCCGTTTTACCTTTCCTAGTACCGTTCACTGTCTCCCATGTATTAACTGATTTTAAAAATTAAAATGTACATATCATCATGTAAATTTCTTTATTGTGTAGAAGACCTTCAGTAGAGCCATAGATGTTTATTATCTACCCATTTTTTTTTCTAATGTATTCAAGATTTATAAATTTTATATAGTAGTACCTCATTTAGATATCTCGTACATTTTTTAGATTAAATATGTTCAAGACAGTCAGATTTACGTATACTTTCAAGTAGCTTTGTGTATAAAAGATGCTTCGTGTGACATACAGCAAAGCGAATAGAAATAGAAAACTCATTCAATAACTAATCGAAACCAGTACGAAAAAATTTAAAATACAACTATAACGAGAAAAATTATAAAGATTTTTAATTTTGTAAAAAGATGTCAAAAGACTTAAAATGATTATATAATTATTCTGGAGTTGATTCTATTTTAACCACTTGATTGGGAACACTTTTAAAATTAAATAAAAAAGCTGATTTTTAAAATTTCGTTTTTATTTCGTTTATTTTTACTCTACAAACTTACTTTTCCTAAAGAAAATGACAAAAGAAACTTATAGTGAATGAGTGTATAATAAGTTTGGAATTACCCCCCCCCCCCCTAAAAAGTGAAATTGTCCTCCGGTGGGGCGTACGCCCCACCCTGGGAACCACTGGTTTAGACATAGAAATAGGATACTAGGTTCCTTTTTCGGTGGCTTTAGTGATGATAACTTTAAGATGGAGAGTTTTCGGTTTGAGCTTTCAATCATTCAGATACCTAAGCTGGGTTCTCGGACATAAATCCCAAAAATGAAGGGGAATTTTTTCTTCAACTATCCCGGACGCTCGTGACCGGTTACTTGTCAACCAATTACCAATGGCAATGGAAGAATGGAATCCTAGAGTCGCCTCTGTATAGCTTACTATTGCTGATCGCCCTCGCAGGCAGCGTTCTCATATCTAGGGAAAAATCCCTAGATCTAGGGAAATTGAAGCCTATCTAGGGATTTAGGGAATTCCTTCTGATTTCTAGGGAATTTTTAGAAGACCCTCTATTTTCTTAAAATCTAGGGGAAAAAAGGATTTTTGTTAGACTTCAGTGTTTTTCTGGCAATGAACATGAGAAAGTGAAGTAAAGGGATGGGCAGTGGGGAGAAATTGTCCTCAAGCAATTCTTTGGTTAACACAACAGAGGGTGGGGTGGGGGGGGGGGGGGAGGAATTTATGGTCGGATCTGGTCTCGGACCTCCCTTTCGTTTCTCGGTACTGCGATCCTAGATGGCTAATAAATGATTACCACCTGGATCAACAGTTGTTAATTACTCCAGATGCGAACACTACTTATTTTTTGATGATTTCAGCATCTGGATTTGAATCCCTAGAAGCTTTTTTTTAAATGAAACTGTCTCTGAGGTCGTTCGTTTTGAGGAGGATGGGGAAGTGGGGCGGGGGTTACTGCTGGTTTTTCTTTCTTTTTTTCTATCAGGTAAAACCAAATAAAGAAATCACCAATCTGATTTCCTTTTGTTAAACAACCGTGTATTATGTGCAAATGGAGACTTCGCTATAATTATACCCATAATGAAGTAAAGTACTATGCATAATGCATTAAAACAGAAGAATGTTAGATGAAAATATCAGATCCTCTAAAGAAATTGTATTCTATCTCTTTTAAGTATTAGCCATAACAATAGCGAGCATTTCTCCCACATAACATGAAATACAAGAAAATTAAATGAATATTTTATTTCAGATTTCCTTTTTTTGGGGGAGGGGGGGGGGGACTTATTCACGGATTCATTTTTATAGGTAAAAGCATACAATTGGCAGGCATGACCATTGAAATGATTTTGGATCTAATAGCATTTTTCGTTTTTTGATACATGTTGCATCTTCAGTTGTAAGCGATTGCTGTCTCATGACGGCATTTCTCCTTTATAAATATGGTTCAAAACGCCAACTTTGACGGTACTCTTTTAAAGCACTCTTTATCTTTCATGGAAATGGAAAACGCTATTCAATTTCCTGGTTTTTTAGAACACTGCCTTTCAATTTTATGCGTTTACGAATGAAATGAATTGAGATAAAAACTTATGCACGATTTTTACTAATTTATTTTGTGTTTTCATGCATTAATTTGGGACATCTAAAGTTATATCTATATCTGAACATACAAAATAATAATGCAATAATATGAACACCTGAAATCTTCAAAAACTATAGAAATATATTTGTCAAGCAACTGTTATATTTCCTTTTGTTTGACCACTCACGGGAGATTTTAGAATGGTAATTTGATATAAAATATATGTACATGAATATCAAATAATAAAAATTATAGTAATAATAATCAAAGCTGTAAGGTATGTTATTTCGTGATTGCAACGATTTTCTCAAAAACTGAATGTAAAGAGTATGTTTAATCAAAGTTACTTGTTTTTAAATAAATATAAATTTATATTCTAAACAGCAGTTTTGAAAAAATATATAACAAGATTTTGTCGTCCCAAACAAAATAAGTTATATTTTGTTTTCCTATAACATGACTACTCACCGGTGTTTATGAATCTGATATGTGAATGTGATTCAGGCTGTTACAACCAATCAAAATGCAGAATTTCTTCTATGTCACGTGACTTTAGAATCTAGGGAAATCTAGGGAATTTTTACTCCGTAGTCTAGGGAAAAAAGTAAAATCTATCTGAGAACGCTGCTCGCAGGTGTACATGTACATTCTCACGTGTCTAATAGCTCTTTTATTGGTAATTGCTGTTATTATATTGTCATTTATCAGTCGGATCATATTCTCTTTAATGTCAGGTAACAATCATTATTAACAAAATTATTTCATGCTTTTTCTGTTTTTTTAATCTATGTTTCGTTAATTATTTTATACAGTGTGCGCGTGCTTTTGTTAACCAATTTTTTTAATATATCTTTTGTTTTTATTTACTATCTAACTTAAGTATTTTTTTTTTACATCACGCAGATTTTAAATGCAATTTTTATCAGATTTTCTATTATTTTTTACTAATGATTTTAATGCGTGTTTATAAATTTCTTCTAGCTTAAACGTACTGTATATGTTAATGTTTACTAATAATGTAGTTATTTTTCATTGATTTTTATTGAGAATTATATTAGTTTCCGTGGATGAATGTGCGCTTTATTTAATTTATTATTTCTTCTTTTTTAGATAATTATTATTTGTTTTATAATACATGTTATTGATAATTTTAAACTCAATCATAGGCGTAGAGTTTTCAAAATTATTGGAAGGGCTCAGTTAAGGCGTAGCCAGGGATAGGGGGGGGGGGCGGATCCTGTCGGAACAAGGAACTAATTTATTGAATTTTGAATACAAAAACAGTATTAATTTCTATGACGAAATTGCAAGGTATCGGGATAAATTCCGTTTTAGACAGGTTTCCGTCTCAGCAGGTAAACTTTCAAGGTGTTCATTTCGTTATGGCTATGGAATGTTTCCGATTGAGACTGTATATATATATATTAAAATTTATTTATCCATTCTTTTAATTTGACACCACACATGACATTTGAATTCGTTTATTTTGTCTAGTCTTTTGTATTCTGTTGTTACAGATTTTTGGGTCGTAAATACTCAGCGATACGTTTTAATTATTTCAAGTCAAACTGAAAATCTTAAAGTTAATGCGCTTATAATGATTATTTTCTGTAAAAACATTTTAAAATCAACTCAAATAACATAACATAATTCCGCAGTATTCCTTGTTTTCTAAAACATTAAAAACACCCTAACGTTCTCGGTCAAAATTTTAAGAAACATAACTTTATGTATGGTATATGACAATGAAATATACATATTTTCATTTTAAATAACTTTTTTACTAACACGTATATCATTTCAGAAATAAATAATATAAATCAACATACAGTTTCAAATTCATAGTTGTGTCTAAAGCAAACTCGTGAAGTCACAAATAAATAGAAAAAAAAATGTTGAATGCATCAATGCATAAAAAATTGCTTATAGTATTTGAAAAATAAATGAAATATTTTTTTTTCCAAATAAGATTTTAAAAATTAACAATCAATTTTTAAAATCCATCAATTTGGGGAACCGAAGAAATTGCTGTTATGCGCATGCATAAATCGATCCCTCCCAACGTTTTAAGTTTAAAGGCAAAACAATTTATTGTTAGTTCGTATACTCGCTAATAATGATAAGAATTTCGACATTAACGTTTCACAAAATTTGAGAAAAAAACTAAAACGGCAGCCGTTTTTTAATAACTTTCTTAACTATTTGCAGTCATTAGAGCTCCACTCGCACAAAGAAAAACTTTTAGAGCAATCGCGACTGAAACAAAAATAAAGTGGGGTGGAGAAGGAGTGTAAATCTATAATAAAATGAGTCTTTCCCTCCTGTCTAATTTTTCTTGCAATTTCATACCTAATCTAAAATAAACTTTACTAAATTTGTGGTTCATTTATCTAATGAAAAATCACTTATTACACAATGTTACTCAAGAATAATTCTTGTTAAAATAAATAAATAAATAAATAAATCGTGAATGACTTTAAAAATTTTGAAAAAAAAAAAATTATTTTTAAACAGCTATGTTAAAGTAAACAGCACATGTATGCTTTGTATGTAAGTTTATCTTTATAAATTTATAAGTGCATGTTAGTGATCATTCTAGATCTAGAACACAAACAAGTCGGAAATTGTACGTCAAACGTGGCAAATGAGGTATGCGTTCATACTAAAACTAGTTATAAATATTCAGATCTTGATGCAATAGCTGTTGCACTCGTATGCAAAAATGCATGAATGCAAAATTTATTACGATTACATATATTAAAAAATTAAGTAATATGGAAATATCATGACTCCTTTTTAAATAGGACATAACCACCATGGCAACCTAGAATCATTACTTATCATAGGATATCATTTAATTAATTCCGTATGATAGAATTTAATAGAAGGAAGAAAACCTTTATTAATATATTTTTATGTTTTGATTCGATTTTCATAAAATCTGAAATGACAAAATTCTACAACGAGTATATATATTAAATTTTAAAACATTCAGTTGGGTAGTTTTTGCTCTGTTATATGCGAACAGACAGACAAACGGACAGACAAACCGAATTAATAAACAGTATCCAACTATGTAAGAAAGTGTTAAAAATGCATAATAGGTAAAATTTCACTTTCAGCAATTTATACCAAATAGATCGGAGCATACTTGAATACTTTTGTACAGCCCTGTATTTTACCTACTATCTTTATATACATGCCACTATTTAGCTAAAGTTTTTATTAATATTAAAACACGCTTAAAACTACTGAGATCACACTTCTAGAGATTATCATCCATAGACGGCCATATATCTAACTCTTTGCGTGGCCCTGTATATCATTTTATCTATATTCTAGAAACATATCTTGATATACTAAATGTAGTACAGCGAAAAATTTATAACTCATTTTAAAACAACCCTAACCTATTTTCGTTCATACTCAATAATCTTTACAAATTCTTTAGTGTAGCCCTGTATATGATCTACAGCATTTATATAAACAATGTAATATGCAAAAATTTAGCTAACCCCATATCAACAAGAAAGAAAAAATCATGCTTCAAGCATAGATTATGAAACATTTAACCAAAACACATTCAGAATAATATAACAAAACTGCACCGTTTAATAAGTTAAATTATGTCTAATTCAGCTTTATGGAAACAACACACTTGAAAACCCAATTTCAGCTGTTGCCATCTACAATCGGAAAATTATCCTAATTCTTCGAGCAGCCCTGTATATAGATTTGTATCTATTAACTACATGCATACCGAAATTTAGTTCAGTTAAGAAATACATATGTACATTAGTTTAAAGTCTCTTTTCTGCAATTTCCGTTACTAAGGAGAATGGCACGTGAATTCTTTTGTGCAGCCCTGCATATCAGATATAGAATTTATATACAGCTAGTAAAATGCAAAAAAAAAAGTTAAATTTAAAAGCGCATGCCGAAATTGAAAACGCACTTCCAGCAATTATTATTCAAATACAGTACTGTAACTGATTTCTTTTGTGTATCCCTGTAAATGAAGGACAAATGCTATCAACGCCCTGTTCTATCGCAATCATCTTATAGTGAAATATTCAGTGATTTATATCAGTTTCAATTCATTTTAAATAGCGTAATGTCATTAAAATACTCTGCAAACTATTTTTCCCCATATACCATAATGTAATGGAATTCTTTTGGGTACCCCTGTAAATGAACTATTAAACCCACATACTTCATATACAATACCAAATATGCTTAGATTACCCTAAATAACGTTCATCAATTCAATGAAAATTCGAGTCTATTTAGGGAGTTAGAGCGTGGACAGACGGACAGACAAACCAAATGCATAAACACCTTTCAACTTTGTTGGAAAATGTTAAAAATACACATTATACAGGAAATAACTTGTAGTAAACCTCATTAACGGATATCAATTTCATTATATGTGAAATAGTTTAACATAATTAAAATAAGCCGCAAACAATGTTACACCCTATACCATTATGTAACGGAATTCTTTTGTGTGGCCCTGAAATGAATAATAAATATCCTTTGCACCGCATATTCTACAGAATGTATATTTTAGTGCACTTTATAAATGGAGATCAATTTCATTATGTTCGAAAGTGTGTAACATCGTTAAAATGCACTTGAAACTATTTTTTCCCATTGGCCGTAATGTAACGGAATACTTTTGACTGTCCCAGCGATTGAACTATACATCCGATTTTGTAAAAACTGAAATGACTCGACAAAATTCTGCAACGATAATACATTTTAAATTTCAAACTATTCGGGTGGGTAGATTTTGCGCTTTTATATGCGGACAGATAGACGGACGGACGGACGGACCAGACGATGACTATAGGTGCTACGTATTTACATAATTACGAACGCACCTAAGAAAGGCAGGGCGCACATAACAGATAAAAGAGCATTTTTTTTTTAAATGGCACATTATATCACAATAAAAAGAAAAGTGCCCAGTTAAACTGATGGCATTGAGCTTACAGGCTATTCACACTAATCGTATATTATACTCTTATTTTAAAGAATAATGCCCACAAAAAGTAAATGAAAGGGGATTAGCCCCCGGCCCCCCACTTTAAACTTAACCAATGAACCTCCAAATCTAATCAGGGAAGCACCTTAACATAACAATCCGGTATACCAAATTTGAAGCAAATCAGATAATTCTGCATGAAAAAACATTTCACTAAATTAAGGGGGGGGGGGGTCTAACCCCTTTTCCCCCCTTTATACTTAACTAATGAACTTCCAAATCCAATTAGGAAAGCTGCTTATCAGAATGAACATACAAAACAAAAATTAAAGCAAATTAGATAATTCTGCATGAAAATCCATTTATCTAAATTAAGGGGATGGGTCTTGCCCCCTTTTCCCCTTTTTATATTTAACCAATGAACCTCCAAATATAATCAAGGCAGTTTCTTAACATAATAAACCGGTATACCAAATTTGGAGCAAATCGAATAATTCTGCATGAAAAACCCATTTATCCAAATTAAGTGGGGGGTCTAGCCCTCCTTTTCCCCCTTTATACTCAACTAATGAACCTTCAAATCAAATCAAGGCGACTTCTTAAGAGGCTACTTCAGTCAAACGAAAAGACCCGTTTGTCAATGTTAATCCTATGGAAGAAATTTATAAAGATATCTCGGTCGCATTTCAATATTTTTTAATGATTTCTTTTGCATTGAATAGTTGAGATCGATCTGTACAAATGCCGTTATTTACTTTTTTGATTTTACAGGTATTTCTTATGAGGAAACTTTCATTTTCGGAACCGGTTTCGAAAGTAAAAGCATCCTCATAAAAAATAACTGCATTCAAAATCGAAAAAGTAAAAAACGGCCTGCATACAGATTGATCTCAACTATTCAATGCAAAAGAAATCATTTAAAAATATTGAAATGCGACCGAGATATCTTTATAAATTTCTTCCATAGGATTAGAATTGGCAAACGGGTCTTTTCGTTTGACTGAAGTAGCCTCTTAACATAATAAACAGGCTTACCAAATTTGGAGCAAATCGAATAACTCTGCATGGAAAAACCATTTATCTAAATAAAGGAGGGTCTAGCCCCCCTTTACCCCCCTTTATACTTAATTAATGAAACTCCAAATCTAATCAAGGCAGCCTCTTAACATAATAAACCAGTATACCAAATTTGCAGCAAATCGAATTATTCTGCATGAAAAACCCATTTATCTAAATTAAGGGGGTAACCCCCCTTTCCCCCCTTTATACTTAACTAATGAACCTCCAAATCTAATTAGGAAAGCTCCTTATCAGAATGAACATAGAAAAAATAATTAAAGCAAATTAAATAATTCTGCATGAAAATCCATTTATCTAAATTAAAGGGATGGATCTTGCCCCCTTTTCCTCTTTTTATACTTAACCAATGAACCTCCAAATCTAATACAAGCAGCACCACATCGGAATAAACCGACATATCAAGTTTGAAGCAAATTGATTAATTCTGCATGAAAAACCCAATTATCTAAATTAAGGAGGGGTCTAGCCCCAGACCCCCATCCCTTTAAACTTTACGAATAAACCTATAAAATTAATCAAGGCAGCTCCTTAACATAATAAACCGGTATACCAAATTTAGACGAAATTGAATAACTCTGCATGAAAAACCCATTTATCTAAATTAAGGGGGGGGGCGTCTAACCCCCTTTTCCCCCTTTGTACTTAAGTAATGAACCTGCAAATTTAATCAAGGCAACTTCTTAACATAATAAACCGGTATACCAAATTTGGAGCAAATCGAATAACTGTGCATGGAAAAACCATTTATCTAAATAAAGGGGGGGGGGGGGGTCTAGCCCACCTTTACCCACGTTAAACTTAACGAATAAACCTATAAAATTAATCAAGGCAGCCTCTTAACATAATAAACCAGTATACCAAATTTGGACGAAATGGAATAATTTTGCATGAAAAAAACATTTATCCAAAATAAGTGGGGGGGGGTCTAGCCCCCCCCCTTTACCCCCCTTTATACTTAACTAATGAACCTCCAAATCTAATCAAGGCAGCCTTTTAACATAATAAACCAGTATACCAAATTTGGAGCAAATCGAATAACTCTGCATGGAAAAAACATTTATCTAACTAAAAGGGGGTCCAGCCCCCTTTACCCCCTTTAAACTTAACGAATAAACCTATAAAATTAATCCAGGCAGCCTCTCAACATAATAAACCAGTATACCAAATTTGGACGAAATCGAATAATTCTGCATGAAAATCCCATTTATCCAACTTAAGTGGGGGGGTCTACCCCCCTTTACCCCCCTTTATACTTAACTAATGAACCTCCAAATCTAATTAGGAAAGCTCCTTATGAGAATGAACATAGAAAAAATAATTAAAGCTAATTAGATAACTCTGCATGAAAATCAATTTATCTAAATTAAAGGGATGGATCTTGCCCCCCCCCCTTTCCCCTTTTTATGCTTAACCAATGAACCTCAAAATCTAATAAAAGCAGCACCATATCGGAATAAACCGACATATCAAATTTGAAGCAAATCGATTAATTCTGCATGTAAAACCCATTTATCTAAATAAATGGGGGCGGGGGTTTGGCCCCAGCCCTCCACCCCTTTAAACTTAACGAATAAACCTATAAAATTAATGAAGGCAGCTCCTTAACATAATAAACCGTTATACCAAATTTGGACGAAATTGAATAACTCTGATGAAAAACCCATTTATCTAAATTAAGGGGGGATCTAACCCCCTTCCACCCTTTTTAATTAAGTAATGAACTTCCAAATTTAATCAAGGCAACTTCTTAACATAATAAACCGGTATACCAAATTTGAAGCAAATCGAATAACTCTGCATGGAAAAAACATTTATCTAACTAAAAGGGGGTCTAGCCACCTTTACCCCCTTTAAACTTAACGAATAAACCTATAAAATTAATCAAGGCAGCCTCTTAACATAATAAACCAGTATACCAAATTTGGAGCAAATCGAATTATTCTGCATGAAAAACCCATTTATTTAAATTAAGGGGGGTAACCCCCTTTCCCCCCTTTATACTTAACTAATGAACCTCCAAATCAAATTAGGAAAGCTCCTTATCAGAATGAACATAGAAAAAATAATTAAAGCAAATTAGATAATTCTGCATGAAAATCCTTTTATCTAAATTAAAGGGATATGGTTCTTGCCTCCCATTCCCCTTTTTATATTTAACCAATGAACCTCCAAATATAATCAAGGCAGTTTCTTAACATAATAAACCGGTATACCAAATTTGGAGCAAATCGAATAACTCTGCATGGAAATCCCATTTATCTAAATAAAGGGGGGGTCTAGCCCCCTCTCCCCCTTTTATACTTAACTAATGAACCTCCAAATCTAATCAAGGCAACTTCGTAACATAATAAATAGGTGTACCAAATTTGGAGCAAACCGAATAACTCTGCTTTGAAAACCTCTTTATCTAAAGGGGGTCTAGCCCCCCTTTCCACCCCTTTATACTTAATTAATGAACCTCCAAATCTAATAAAGACAGCTTCTTAACATAATAAACCTGTATACCAAATATGGAGCAAATCGAATAATTCTGCATGAAAAACCCATTTATCTAAATTAAGGAGGGGCTAGCCCTCCTTTCCCCCCTTTATACTTAACTAATGAACCTCCAAATCTAATCAGGGAAGCTCCTTAACATTATAAACCGATATACCAAATTTGGAGCAAATTGAATAATTCTGCATGAAAAACCCATTTATCTAAATTAAGGGAGGGGGGGAAATAGCCCCCTTTCCCCCTTTATACTTAACCAATGAACCTCCAAAACTAATCAGCGAAGCCCCTTATCAGAATGAACCTAGAAGAAAAATTTGAAGCAAATCGGATGTTTCTATCAAGAGTTATCGCATGACGTACATACATACATACGTACGTACGTACATACATACATACAGAAGCGGCGGGCACATTAGCTCTCAGGCTTTGATAGCCTGTGAGCTAAAAAGGGCATTTTTGCAATAAGTGCTTGCTGTATATAAAACACACTAATATAAATTTTATATAATCTCCCAAGCAATACGTTTCATCTCATTGGTAATATACTTGGGAAATCTATAAATTTTACAATGGTTAATGAATAAAATTAATATGAAATTTGATGAAACTCAGTGCAAAATTCTTGAGATATATCTAACTCTGAAATCGGGAAAAATGATCAGCGTCTATTTATCTCAAGGTCTAGCGGAATATGAAAGTTGGTAAAATTTTGAGCATTAGTTCTTGAGATAGAGCTATCGCGGAAATCGGGGAAAATACGCGATTTACACCAAAATTTTTCAGCATCTATTTATGTCAAGGTTTAACAGAATATAAACTTTGTTGAAATTCCGTCCATTAGTTTTTGAGATATAGTTATCGCATAAATCGAGAAAAATTCAATATAGAAGCGCCACCTGTTGGGTGGTTTGCACCAAAACGCAATCAGCGTCTATTTATTTCAAGGTCTAACAGAATAACATGTTTGGTACATTAGTACTTGAGATATAGCTATCGCAGAAGTCGGGGAAAAAATGCTTCATAGCAGCGCTACGTGTTGAGCGATTTACTCCAAAATTAATCAGCACCAATTTATATCAAGATATAACCGATTCTAAAGTTTTATCAAATTCCGTGCATTAATTCTTGAGATAAAGGTATTGCGGAAACCGTGTAAAATGCAGCACAGAACCACTGCAGCACCACTGTTGGACGATTTACACCAAAAACTAATCAGTACCAATTTATATCAAAGTATAACAGAATCTAAAGTTTTATTAATTGAAATGCGTCAGTTCTTGAGATAGAACGCCCAGAAAATTTGTGTCGTAAATAGACAGACATCTTCTAAAAACAGTGAAATCTTTTCAGGATCTGAAACGTATAAATTTGTCTAAAACTGGAAGTCGAATTTCTTTCACGAATCTAATACTTTCTTCTTGTAAACATAGAAAAGAGTAAAAAAAAAAACGAAGAAAGAAAATGGGGAAAACAGACTTGCCAAGTCTCCTAATTTCGACTTGAGATTGAGACTCCTGATTTTCACATGTTTTTCCATACTCCTGATTTTTTACATATTTCTCCTGTTTTTTGACATTTTTAAATATTTTATTATTTTACAATCAAATGTACTGTGGTTCGGTTATGAAAACTCCAGAACTCCAGTACTAGTAGGAATTGAAAAATAGTTGAAAAGATCCTCTCAAAATATCAAATGTCTCGCGCAATTTTTTAAATTTAAACTGGTTTGCAATATTATTTTTTGTTCATTTTACGTAATAAGTGTAATGTGACGTAAATGTGACGTATTTCTCCTATTGGAGACTTCTAACGCATGTTAACGAATTTATTATTTTACAATATCCTTTCTCATTTAAAATTCACGTGTAAATATAGTTTTTATGAAGTAATTTTCAATAAGTTCCTGCTTTTTATACGTAATTATTTAATTCTAATTTGAAAGTTTTTTTTCTGTTTATAATAGTCACGTGTAAATAAATTTTTAATTTGAAGCAAACATTATTGTTTGCGTTGTTTATACAGTTGGCAACAGTTTAAAATGACACCATTTTCTAAAAGAAGTAAAAAGTATCTCTCGAAATGCTGAAATTTTGAATTTAAAATAGAAATAAAACCTCAAAAAATGAGTCAAATTTAAAAAAAACTATGCAGTCTGTACTCCGGGAAATTCTAACGTATAAAATGATCTGAAAATGAATTAATTCCCATGTATAGTTTTTGCTCCTTTAAAACTTTTTTAATGGAACAATTTTGTCAAACTTTAGCATTAAATATCTCTTTAAATAATTCTTCGATTTGAAAACTGTCTGCATCAGCGTGTTTATCAAACATTTCTCTATAAAACCACCGATTTTCATATTTTTGTATGTAATTCTTTTCTTAACATTAACGTTGAAAGACCTTCGGTCACAAAAAATTCAAAAGCGGCGGCGGCGGCGGCGGCGGCGGTGACAGCGTAAGTTACTTTTTTTTGGAATAGAGAGATATTCACGTTCATTTTCCCTTTTCCAAAGATCTTTCGACGGCATTTTTAAAACTTATTCCATATGCAACTTTCTTCCTGTTTTTAGCAAAAGTGGTTGATTTGAATACGAAATAAATGTACAAATGATGTTTCTCGATTTTTTTTAAAGGTCTCGTGTAAGCCATCACTTGGTCAAAGGGTCAGAACATCGGTCACTATTTCACTAGAGCAGGTAAAATGAATCAATGTAAGTTTTGTTCAATGGGAAGAACGAATCACTTTAAGGTTAGTGACATAGCACAAAGAAGACAACAAAGAGAGTGGGAGCAAAAGGGGAGAATTACTCCAGATGTATCATACTAGCATTCTAAAAAGGAAAGATAGGTAAAGAATTTTTAAAGTGCAACACAAATAAGACAGGATTCGACCCTGAATAAAAAAAGGGCGGATTTCTACCTGGAAAAGGGCCAAGGGCCAAGTAGGGCTGTATTTTATCGGAAAAGGGCAGGAGGGCGGGCCGCACGCTGATATCCGAACCATAGGCGTAACTTGGGCTCTAAGACTGAGGGGGCAAAAATTGACTTTTTTGTAAAAATTTATACCCCTCTCCGTCTTCATTTCTACGCGCACTCACACACACACACACACACACTTAAATACTTTAAAAAATTTAATGTTCAACTATACACGAAAAAATACGGAAAAATAATAAATTACACATTTCATGTTTTCAAAGAAATATTTAAAAAATATTGAGAACACGACGTTATCTCTTATGTCTGATGCAAAGTTCAATTAGAAAAAAGTCCAAACAAACTTAAGGCAATTCAGAACAAACGCAAAACTTTCTGACTCATTTAAACGTAAAAGCACAAAATTCTCAGGTCTACTGTTCGAGCGAGCTGGAATCGAAATGAAATCATTTTTAAATAAATAAATTACTTATGGAGTTATAAGCGATTTTGGTCAGGTGACAGACAACAGGTTTTTTCCCCTTTCTCTGGCTGGATTTTTCCTTTCGCGCAGAAATTCGGTTTAAAACGCTAACTTTGACAGTATTTTCTGAACGATTCTTTGCGCTTACAAAAAATGGAAAACGTCTTTCGATTACATGGTATCTGAATACCTGCTATGCCAATTTCGTGCATTTCCGAACAAAAACGAATTAAAAAATGATTCATGATAAAGTTGCCTTTTGGATGTGACAACAGCCTTAATAAAAGTTTGTAAAAGCATTGGATTTTTGAAGATTTTTTTAAATGGTGGTGGGTGGTGATGGCGAGAGAGGTGGTTGAGATAAACATCTTTAAAGCCTTCATTCAGGATTTCAACAAATTATAGAAGTTTTTAGTAAAAACTAGCTAATGTTCTGATTAGAATTATTCAAAAATTTTGCTGTGATGCACCTTAGGGTACACGGAATAATTTTACCTTGTAAGAATTTAAAAAATGATAGTGTCCTTAAACTTCGAAAATTTTTAACTCTAGCTCTTCACAACGTTTCAAGTGAGTAAAACAAGACTGCGATCTTGTGCATCGGTTATATAGATAATGACACTTTTCTCCAACGTTATTAGAATACTGTTAAGAAATTTTATTCTTTCATAAAATGAAATGAGCAAACCAAATAAACAATTTAAAAAACTGGGTGCAGTTAATAATCTATTTTCAAAAATTCCTGCTCATTGCAGATAATGCATGCGAATTCTTTTATGCTATAGTGTATAGGATCAATAATGATTTAAACATTCTGCCGCATATAGGGAAGCTAAAACTAGCTGGAAAACGAATAAATCAGTTGAAAGTGCATTTTCAGGAAACCCTTCCATAGACGTCAATACGATTTTTTTTTTTTTTTTTTTTTTTTTACTAAACCTGTATCCATTACGCTTGATACACATAATATACTAAACTTTATTTCAGCTATAAAACGCACTACACAGCTCAAAATGTATTTACAGCAATTTCCCTCATTGGGGGCAAAGTAGCTAAATTCTTTTGCATAGGAATATGGATTTATTTATATTCTACAAGCATCTTTTAGTATAATAAAATATAGTTCTGCCGCAGAATGCCTAACATTGTTAAAAACACATTTTAGGGATTCATGCCCATAAACTGAAATGTTTATGATTTCTTTCGTGATGCTCTGTATATGATCTATCAAATTTACACTGACCACGTAATGCACTAAACCTTTACTTAAGCTTAAAAATGCCCCCAAACAGCTGAAAACGCAATTTAAAGCAGTTATGATTCATAGTCAGTTCTGCGAACGAACTACATATATGCTGCTTACTTTATACTGAATAGAAAGCATGCTGTCCACCTCGGTGGCACATATCAGTTTTATCATGTTTGCTGTATCAAAACATCACTAAAAGGCACTGAAAAAGATTTCCCCCTATGGACAAAAAAGTAACGGAAATTAATTTTTTTGTGTATCACTGTAAGCGAACTATAACGGCAACATAATCCATCTTCAATAAGAAATATGTTATAGTAAGGCCAAATAGCATATAGCTATGTCGTGGAAATCCAAATATATTTATGAGAGTCAGAGTGCAGGCAAACGTCCCAAAAGACGGTCGAACAAACGGAAGTCATAATTAATTTTTAACTATATTGGAAAGTGTTAAAAACTATGGATTATATTTCTTTTTTATGTTTTGTATTATCAAACATAACCAAGGTATGAAACACAATACTATAAGTTTTGAAAAACAATACTATACGTTTTATTAAAAAAAATAGTTATTTTTTAATAAAATAGTTTAAATTGTGCAAAAAAGTTACATTCGTAAAATTCAACTTTAAGACAATTTCAAATCTTATTTTCTTAAAGCTCAACTGCTCTGCTCAACAAGCTCAAAAAGTTTTGACACATTTACAAATTCACTTTTTAACGGAAAGATATGAAATTGGAAAATCTGATCCTGGAAGCGATATGGAATCGAACTGTGTTTTCACTTTTTTGATCAATAAATTACCTATTGAATTAAAAGCGGTTTTGATCACGGGATAAACACGTTTTGAGTGGTATTCTTCTTTCGCGCAGAAATTCGGTTCAAAACGCCCACTCACTATTTTCTGAAATTTCGATTGCTTTTGCCAAAAGACGGAAAAACAGTTCGATTACATAGTTTCTGAGCAAAAACACCACCTAGTTTCATGCACTTCAGAACAAAAATAAATTAAAACTTATGTCATAAAGTTGCCCTTTTGGATTTGAGAACAGTCTTAAGTAAGCACATAAAAATACATAGTATACCGAGACTTTACATGCTTTGACAAATGAAATTACATTTCAATAAATTATTTTAAGGGTACTGTGGACAATAAAATTATATTTTTATTTATTTATTTATTATTATTATTTAAAAGCTCTATAAGCTGCGGCTAGCATGAAACATTTCCCACGAGCATATAGCATTTTGAAATAAAGTATAAAAAATTCTGGACAAGAAAATCTTATTTCATAGGCATAATGCAAAAGAAATTAAATTTATTAACATACCATGCAATTTTTAAGAGATTCAACATCAATGATAATTTAAAGCGGTTTTCAAAAAAAAAAAAAAAAAAAATGTTTTCCCTGCGAAACAACCTGAAATTTTCTTACTCATTTTTTAATATAAAGGAATGATACTTACAAACATGATTATTAAATGGAGTATAAATGAATTACATCTTAAGTTATAAGTGATTATTGTTTCAGGAAGGCAGTTTTTGCTTTCCCTGCGCTGTCGCGTCCCGAAATTCTGTTCACAACGCCCAGTTTGACAGATTTTTTTAAAAATATCTTCTGCTTTTACCAAAAAATGGAAACAACAGTTTGATTACATAGTTTCTTAAAAAAGCACCTGACAATTTGATATGCTTGCGAACAAAAATATATTAAATTAGCATATGGCCCCGTCAAAACTGACGGGAAAGTGTTATTGTAAGTTTACAACATTAAGTCAGACTCAATTAAACAGGTGATTGATATGCATGATTATTCAGATAGTGGCAAGTCCTCAAAAGCATTAAAAAAAATAGTGTTTGTAAAAGTCAACCTTCAAATGACGAAAATATGAACCACCTCATGCGGGGGGGAAAAAAGAGCTTTTTCCAACAACCCTATGGCAAAATTCTCATTTTTTCTGCACATCTTTGATGAAATTCGTGTTTTTTTCGCAGCCTTTTGACGAAATGAGTGTTTTTATCGGGATTTGGTGAAAAATTTGCTTTTTTTCTGCGCCTTTTTGACGAATTACACCTCTCGCGTTTCTTTGACAAAATTCAGGGAAGAGTGCCACTTGGCAAAAAAAAAATTGTTCAAAATCTTGCCAAAAATCTTTTCAAGATGGCGGAAAAACATCATTTTTAAATCTTTGTTATTTATAAATCAATGATTTTGCCCAAAAAATAGAAAATGATGTAAAAACATGGATTTATAAATAACAAAGATTTAAAACCGAAGTTTTTCCGCCATCTTGAAAAATTTGTTACGAATGCCGGTAAAATCTTGCTCACAACTACCAAAAAACTTACTAATATAAAATAAAAAGATAAATATAAATAAATACCAATAAATGAGACGGCGATTCAGAAAAAAGGGGAGTTTCATACAGAAAAAAATAGATAAAAAAACTAAAAATACTTACACAAAAAACAAACAATCAGTTAAAATTTACAAAAAAAAAAAAAAAAAAATCAATAATTTAATGTTTATGGTGAAATTCTCGTTTTTTCTGCACATCTCTGATGAAATTCATGTTTTTTTCGCAGCCTTTTGACAAAATGACTGTTTTTACCACAATCCTTTCACGAAATGAGTGTTTTTATCGGGATTTGTTGCAAAATTCACGTTTTTCCTGCGCCTTTTTGACGAATTACACCTCTCACGTTTCTTTGACAAAATTCAGGGAAGACTCAAGAACTAAAGCACATATTTAAAAAAAAATTCAGATTCAGTTAGTCCTTGATATAATTTTGTGCTGATATCTTTTTGGTGTAAATCGCCCAATAGGTTGACGCTGTTATGCTGCATTATTCATGATTATCGCAATAGCTCTATCTCAAGAACTAACGCACGAATCTTCATCAAACTTCAGATTCAGTTAGTCTCTGATATAAATTGATCCTGATAAGTTTTTGGTGTAAATTGCCCAACAGGTAACACTGCTATGCAGAACTTTCTTACGATCTTTGCAATAGCTTTAGCTCAAAAACTAATGCACGTATTTTCATCAAATTTCAAATTCAATTAGAAGTTGACATAGATTGTTGCCTGTTAGATATTTGTATAAATCACCTAACCGGTGGCGATGCTATGCTACATTTTTCAGGAAGTATCAACATGCATGAAATAGAAGAAAGTTTGGGATTGCCACATCCGACTAGTTTCATCTGTATTAAAGCGTTAGTTTTGTTTAGGCGTACAGCGGATACTCGGTGAGCGTGCTGTATCCGGCCATTTGCTCTTAAAATAGATATATAAAAATAACTTATAATAACAATATTTAAAATATTAATTTTAATTTTTGACTAGAACTATCTTTTATGAAAATTCCAAAATATTATTACTTATCTTATAATATAAGAAAATTAGACATATTAATAAAAAAGGCAAGTTCACTACATTTTACTATTCAGTTTTTTTCATAAACTTCAGATTATTCTTAGAATATAATCTTTCACTACATATACAGTATACTTATAGAATAAAGGGATAAACCTTAACAAATGTTAAGGAACAAAAGAAAGGTAAAAGAGCTAAATACTTTATTATAAATGTTGTTTCATATTATGAAATAATGTATATACAATTGTTAAACCAATCATAGTGGTCACATAATTAAATTAAAATAATGCAAATATTATCAAATTATGATATTAATACTGAAATTGAAAATAATAATAGAAGTTAAGGATAGTAGAAAATATATAAACAATAAGAAGGGCTCCTATTGGTCCGTTTTTTGAAAACCAGTAATTTTTTAGAAAGAAATTCGTCCTAGATATCTGCAAAAATTGCAAGGAAAACGATCGTTCCAGTCAGTGGCGTGGCGTCCGGTCATCGCTGGATGCGGCGATGACCAAGCAATATTTTAAAACTCTTAATAAGCTTTTAAAACTCTACGATCCAGTTTTAGCAGAACATTTGGAGTTCATGTATAAGTGAAGGTAAGATTTAAAGTTTCTTTTTTGAACATTCAACCATTGAATTTTAGAGTTAATAATTTCTCACCACAAACTTAAATAATTGCGATGACCACCGAAAATTTTCACGCCACGCCACTGGTTCCAGTATGTTTGTACGAAATTTATAAAGAAGATTTTTCTTTAACCAAAAGTGGAGCACAAAAAACGGGCCGAGTGGGAGTCCTGAATAAGACAAGAAAAGAATATACATAGCAGTAGTTAATCAATTTGTATAAAAAATAAAAACTTTAAAATACATTAAAAAATAGAAAAGAAAAAATCTTTAGTTGAATCTTTCGTGATAAATCAGGAGGTTTTCAGGATATTTCAACATTTATTGCATTTCTGGTGCAATAAATTTCGTTGAAACACATTACTGGATTTTGATAGTTTACAAACCTTTTTCCTGTCTTTAAATACAAAGGAATAGGAATGAAGTTCATATTTTTTTCCTAAAGGTCTTTCGATTTATCTGGCATAGCTTCTAAAAATTACACTACAAGTTTACATTTTTGTTACTCAAATCTAACCCTTTTTGTTACTCAAACCTAAAGGGTTCTAGTTTGCCCCTGTTTTCCATACCCGCTTCATCCCTAGAGACAATATATAAGTAGAGGATAAAAGCTTGAGGAAATCTGAGTAAAATGTCATATTTTGATGCTAGTAGACTAATCTCAAAATTTTACCTCGTATTTATCTATTCTGTTACCCCCACAAATCTGCCACTTACCTAAAAAAGCAGAATAATGAAAAAAATATTTCTCTTCTCTTCCTCTTTATTTTATTCTCTTTACAAGCTCTGTATGTAATTTTTTCCCTCTCCTTCCCCCCTCCACCACACTCAAAGGCCATTCTTGATTAAAGTTTTAAAAATATATAAAACATGTTTGCTTATATATGAACTATCAATGTAGCGAGTTGATAGAATCTATAAACTGTAATTCCTTAATAATTAGATTTCTACATGTACCCGTAAATACTGTTTATTTAAAAGAAATGACATTATATTATAAACTTAAAAATTTTCTTTATCGGATAATATGAAAACCTCGTCATATTCCTCTTCTGTTATATCTTCAGGCACATTATCAAATTCTGTTTCATCTTTACCATCACCGTCACTCTGATTCATAACTAAATAATCATCTTCAGTTCCATCCAGATTTTTAGATATACTACACCTGTTAAATTATTTTAGAATTAGATTAGGTTTAATTTCATTCCAAGCTTTATTATCTAATAACACACTATTTATAGACGGGAATATATTTAAAAGGATGTCCGTGTATAACGCTGATATATTGATGGTGGCAACAATCTAACTAATCAATTTTGCTTTTACCGATAATTTTTTTTCTAAACATCGCACAATTTCTTATTTTTTATACTGTCGAATAGAAGAAATGTATTTTTAAATGCAATTTCTTTAAAAGTGTATCCCAATTTAAATTAGTGTGCAACCCAATTACGAAAAACGAACCCGTTTTCGAACTGCAATATTATAAAGAAACGACATTTCGATGAATAACGCTGACATCATATTGTCGATGGCAATGTATTAACCATTAAATTCTGCTTTTATAGCAAATTTTACCTTCTAAGCATCGCACATTCGATTGCTCTAATGTCGAATAGAAACAAGAAGTATTTTTAATGCTATTTGTTTGAAAACTGTATGTCAATATACTGATTTTTTATGGTTTTTAAACTAATTTTCAAGCATGAATATTTTTTAATATGTCTACAACCCGATTACAAAAAATTAACATGATTGCTCTAAAACATTCCAACATAAATAATTCAGCATTTGCGTGTTTCCGTGTAATATGCTAAATAACCAAACTGCCAAATTAAATTAAAACTTCGAAATAAATAAATAAAACTTTAATTTAACCGATAACAAATCAAACTACGCTGAAATAATTAGTAGAACAAAGATTGCTATGAATAGTAAAAAAAAGTCATGATTAACCGTTCGCTAATACGAAAGTATTAAAAATGCTTTCTGGTATAATTGTTGCTAAATTCTAAAAAAATAATAAATGTAAAAATCCTACAAAGGGATTTCTGTTAAGTTTTCTTGAAAATGCTTATTGATATCGACTATTTCTTGCTATTCAGGATGCACTTACTTCCTTTTCACCAATAAAATTGTACAAGTGTGAAACGTATGTTATTGTTCTTTATTTTTTAGGGAACATCAAAGAAATTCTATAGAAATCAAACGTACTTTGCATTAAATAAAACAATTTATATCTTCTCGTCGGAACTTTGAAACTCCTAAAGCAGCTATGCAACCAAGTCAGGAAGATTTGCGGCATCAAATTCAACAGCTCGAGAAACACATTGAGCATCTTGCATCTTCACACCAGGAAGAAAAGTACAGTTATAATCAAAGAATTAATGAACTGTGCAATAATATTCAACAAATTGAAAATGCCAGGTCAACACTAGTTCAAGAACTACAAATTGCACAATCAGTTTGTAGTACCCTAGAAGCTGACAACTCTTCTCTAAAACAAAGATTAAACGAAGCAAACAATCAGCTAAGTACGTCTCAGCTGGAGATAATGAAACTACAAAATCGATTAGAAGTATGCAATTTTTGAAATTATATTATTATGTTTGATCTTTTAATGAATTTTTTTTTTTTTTTTTGGAATGCATGTTTTCTGTACAGCTCTAATTGGTAATTGAAATTTTTAATGCCTTTTAGTTTTTCAAATTGACATAAAATTAACTTTAATCCGTTGCATGCCTGTTTAAAATTATATTCTGTTAATAAAATAATCAAAGTGCCTTCGTTTTTAAAAAGCTGGAGAAGTTTGTATTT
This sequence comes from Maratus speciosus, assembly GCA_963932465.1. Classification (NCBI taxonomy): domain Eukaryota; kingdom Metazoa; phylum Arthropoda; class Arachnida; order Araneae; family Salticidae; genus Maratus; species Maratus speciosus. The sequence goes on along the minus strand of OZ010799.1, from coordinate 30,092,693 downwards.
TAATATTGTTTCGTTTAAAAGATGTAATAGGGATTGAAAACAAGATTGTTTTTCTGGCGAAGGCCTGACTAAAGTTGGGTTATTACGGAGCAACTGTCCCCTGTCCCCATTTGACGTGGGTGGGTGTAAACAGTATTTTTGTTAAGAAGGTGCCAAATGGTTAAAATTTTACAATATGATCAAAATGCATTTTGAGCATAACCATTTTCAAAGATAAATCTTAAATCTTAATTAATCTTAATCCTTCCCTTCCCCTCTCTGCTTCACCACTCCATGCATCCGTGTTCCTCCCACCTCCACCTCCACATACACATACACACAAAAAAAAGAGCTTAATTATTTGAAAACTAATGATTAAATTTTTATTATAACAAATTAGTAGTTCACTGTTTTCCACAACGATAATTATTATTGATACTTTCCTCTAAACGAGGCAAGTTAAAACCATTTATGATGAATAATTGGGGATATTTTTGTTTTAGACATTCTTATGGCATATAGATAAGCGAAGGGAACGTTTGAAAACAAATGTTCCCCGTCAACCAACCTATCTTTTTTTTTTTTTTTTTTTTACTATTTTCTGACTAGTATTTTTCTTGAAATTGTTACCATCTTTCTTGCGTTACCGTGTATACAGAAATGAATAGCACCGGGTACAAAATTCATGTATGTATAAAACAGCTATGAAGTTTATTACTAGTCACTTGAACATAATTCAGAAACAATTCATGTGAACAGACAGAAATGCTCCACCCAGTATGATGCCTGACCCGGGGTCCTAGATTGTGTCGCGTCAATTCGTCGCGCACAATTCATCGCGGAACAACTCATCGCGCACAATTCATCGCGGCGACAATTCAATGCAGCGACAATTCGTCGCGGGGTCAATTCGTTGCGGCGTTAATTCGTTGCGGCGTTAATTCGTCGCGGGGTCAATTCGTCGCGGCGTCAATTAGTCGTAACAAAAATGTTTTTTAAGGTTATTTTGATTGAAAATGATTTTAATAGATAATAACTTAGCGATTAATAAATTTTCTAGAAACTTTATCATTTTCTTAGGGAAGGATACGAAATTAATTTTTTAAATGTGTAATTATCGATATTAATTATTTTGCTTGTTAATAGTTTTTAATTTAAAAATAGAAAAATGTATTTATAATTTCTGGATAATTAATTAATATTAAATTAGTATTTAAATTAATATTTTATTTCTTTAATGTATATTTCGATAAATAATAATAATTTAGTATATAATAAATTTTCCTGAAATGATATTTTTCATAGGGATGGATATGAATGATAGTTCCATGAACTAATTTAATTTTTAAACGTGTAGGTATCGATATTAATTCTTTTTTTATGTGAATATTTTATAATTTAAAAATAGTAATATATATTTATAGTTTCTGAATATTTATTGAATATGTAATTAAAAAATAAGTTGAATAAATTTTGGAACTAGTTTTTGAAATAAAGTAATATATATATATATATATGAAATTGACGTTGGTAGTTTTAATCGATATTTAATCCATCTTTTATATAAGTTTAAAAATCCTTCATATTGTCTGAAACACTCTATAAGTGTTGTTTAATTAAATCTTGCATAGGTATTTTTAGTTAGAAGTTTTAATTGTTTTTTCTTATATGATTTTTAATACACTTATGGCAATTTTAATAATTGCATTTTTAGCAATTTTATTATCAAATTAATCTTCGAGATAATGATTTTACATTGTTTGAATTAAAAATTTGCATACTAGATGATATGGCTTTGATGTTTTTATATTTGTTTTGTGTAAATTTACTATCAAACTTAGTTGAAGCAGGTGTTTTAAAATAATATTTAAATCAATTGAACATGCTAAAATAATAATTTTTAACCTATTATTAAACATTAATCTGTTTATATAAAACTATGAGGGATAACTTTAATGTGAAACTATAAAGAAAAAGTTTATTAATAAAAGTAATTTTTGTAGTGTGTGTGGAGAATTCTTCTATATAATTTATTAAAATTATTATATGATAATTTACGAAATGATCACGAAATTTGCTGGTATAACCTCTGAAGTAATTTAAAATCGAACAGAATTTTGATTTTTTCAAAAAAAGGGGGTGGGGGCCTTACATCTCCATATGTAATATATTGCTGTCTCATGACGACCAGTTTTTAGCTCTTGTGTCAAAAATTGGCTTAAAATGCATTTTTTGAAAGGTCCTATAATTTAAAAGTGAAAAATGCTATTCGATTAATTAGTCTCTGAATAATAATATCATTATATTTTGTACATTTAAGATAATGATATTCGCGAATAATCTGTCAGAAAATAGTTTGAATTTTAGAAGTCTAACTGCTTTATGTGTGTTCGTGCTCTAATTTAAAGCACAGAGTTAAGCTATAAAATGTAAAAAAAAAAAAAAAAAAAAAAAAAAAAAAAGAAAAAGAAAAGAAAAGGCTCTTAGAATATACAGAATATCTTTGAAAAGTACATCTATACAATGAAACAATTACTGTTTCTGTCATATAGAAATGGTAATTTTTAAACTGGATGTGAGTATTCTGATAATATTTCCTTTGATCAATTTATCTTCTTTTTTAAACAATAGTTAAATTTCGAAGTGAAAAATAACTGTTCTATCGTAAAGTGAATTTTAACAAATGCCTTGAAATTATCTTTTGCAATTTCTCTCGGACTTTTTATAAATCATTTCTGCTATATTCTCTAACAAATTTCAAAACCAATCCTAATGCATGTCCTAAATTAATGCAGAATATCTTTTCAGTTATTTCTGAAATTAAGATAACAGTATAGCAAGAGTGAAAAACATGAAGAAATGCTGTTCTTTTCAAAACATTTATATTTCTTCAGAGAATGAAAGCAATTATAGCAAAAAGGCTATTGTATGGACCTAATATCATAAAAATAATAAGAAATATTTAATATTTGTGCTTCAATAAATATATCTCAAGTCTGATTAATTAAAGGAGAGAGGGCAGAGCAGTGATTTGAGCAAATATTATCATACAATAGCAAATAAGTGCTTATTTGAATTATTGAAGACATTTATTATTAGTGTGACTCGAAGGGAAAAAAGTCCTTCCCGCCAGTGCCGGGAGGAAGAGGTAGCTTTCATAATCCTTATTTAAAAAAAGCCAACTAATATCATGCAAACGAATCCCGGAAAAAATCGCCATGGAAAAAATCACCATGGAAAAAATCCCCACGGAAAAAATCACCACCGGAAAAAATCGCCACGGAAAAAATCGCCACAGAAAAAATCGCCACCGGAAAAAATTGCAATGCTAAAAAGCTCCACCGGAAAAAATCACCATGAAAAAAAATGGGCTTACATTCACTAAAGTGGAAAAGGCCCAGTTTTTTACCGAGTAGGGGACGGGCGGGAGGGGGGGGGGGGTGCAGAGTTAATAGGTTAGACATTTGCGCACGAGTAAACTTTACATACAAAGATGTAATGAAATATAGATAAATAAAAGGTAAGATTTTTCATTACTTATTTTTTGAGGCCAGGGAGAGGTAGATTTAGAGGGGGGGGGGGGGGGCGTAAGAATAAAATATGACATAAAATCTTGAGATTTGGTCAGGAGGGTGGGATTTTCTGTTGGGGAAGGGGAGGTACAAGGGCTAATTTATAAGAAAATGCAGTTTATAGATTCTTTCACCTCTCTAGATCTATAGCATACTTATATAAGTAAAGTTGCTCATACATATATTTTGAATGTTACAATATAAGCTACTGATGTAGTGAGTTTACAGACTCTATACATAATGTTTGATTTATTCTTATTTTATTGTCTCCTCCTATCTCTGCAATGATCATTGCTGAAAGTTAAAAGAAATATATATGTAAGCATCAATATATAATATATAATCTATGAATATAACGATTTGAAAGAATCTGAAGTTTTATTTAAACCCGCCATCCGCTTCCCCACATGCTGAAACCCATCTGCCAGGAAGGGAAAAAAAAAAACTTTTTACTCCTTGTAATATCTTGATTCGGACTCATGAGACATATCTCAATATTTTATCTATTATTTTTCTGTTAGCTCTTTAAACCTGGTCTCATTATAACAAGTAATATAAAAATTTTGTTTTTAAAGTCAATTCCTACTAAGGCCATCAAAGAAAAATTTAATATAATCAAGCTGATATTAGTTTTTGTTGCATTAAAATATCTCAATTTGTTGATTTTCTATAAGCAAGTAGGTTTACAATGGAACTCTATGGGAATTGGGCGAAATATTACAGATATCGCCAAGTTGGCGTCACTTTTGGCGACTCATTTTGGCCGCCAAATTTGGTGATATATCGCCAAGTTGGCGACAAACTTGGCGGTATTTGGCGACAGAACAGGGTCACCCCCATGGTAACCCCTTATTGAAAATACTTTCATTGAACTTCAATAACCAATGGCCGCCATTTTGTTTCCCATGCAAAACTAAAATTAATTAATTAAAATTTAATTAATTAATTAATATTTGAAAAAACTGTATTAACATCCATTGTCATCCAGTACAAGTTAAAAAAAATTTATTTCAACTTGATAGGATGAATAATGAGTATTTTATTAACGATTGAAAATTTGAACAAGATAAATATATAAATATATAAATAAATAAATATAGGAAGAGTGTGAGCTAATAGTAGGAATTGAAAAAAATGGAAGATGTTAAAAAAAAGATATATATATATATATATTAAAATTTCTCCTTTATTCGCCTTTTACCATCCAATTTAAAATCTCTTTTTTTTTTCGTATTTCTGCCCCCCCTCCCTCCTCCCCTCAACGGCATTCTCGTCCAAAGTTGCAAAAAAATACAGAAGCAGATTTATTTCTACACTTGCTCCCCAATTGTGGTCACCTCTTTTTACCCGACTGAAAAGAAGGGTTATGTGTTTCACGCATCTGTGTAAGTGGATTTCTTTATACCCTCGAAACATCCCAACGGCTGGATGGATTTTAATGAATGAGGTCTCTATCAATTCGTCTTAACAGCCCAATGGTTATTGGCTAGGTTTTGTTTTTACAAATTCAAAATGGCGGTAGACACGAAATAAAAATTTACGCATCTTATTGAGTGGCATATCATTGGATAGATCTTTCAAAATGAAGACGATGTTTCATTGACTATTTTACAGTCAGAAGCTCCGTTAAAATATTATACAACCTGGAAGTTGTGTAGGTAGGATCTCTAGCTTTACTGCAACTCTAACCATCATGGACATCTATAGACCTCATCAAAACAGTGTTTATAGATAGGAACTAAAAATTAAACACAACTTAAAAGTCATCAATACAAGTAAATAAAAAAAATAGGTAAGTAATATAAACAAGTAATATAATAATAATAAAAAAAAGTCAATTCCTACTTAAGTCAATAAGAGAATATTTTTCTCCCATTCTTTCCTCTTGAGTGGCGCTTAAAATGCCTTGATCAAGAAGGTTCTCTCGGTCTTAAAATACCTTGATCAAGATGAGGGCTCTCTCGATTATTGAAAATTAATTAATTTAAGACCAAACAATCTTCTTGAAACACCATCAAAAATTTGTAAATGCGCTAGGCCTTTCGAAAGATCTGAGTCTTTCTTCGTCAGGCGCAAAAAAGACGTCCTTCTACTATGAAAGCAGAGGCAAGACGTAGAAGGACGTCTTTTTTGCGCCTGACAAAGAAAGACTCAGATCTTTCGAAAGGCCTAGCGCATTTACAAATTTTTGATGGTGTTTCAAGAAGATTGTTTGTTCTTTGTCATTCACACCAGTTTTAACTTATTTTCTTTAATTTATTTAATTTATTTAATGAATTAATATAAAAAAAAAACTGGATTAACATCTAGTGTCATCGACTACAAGTTTAAAAAAAGTTTATTTGAGCTTGATTGGATGAATAATAAGTATTTTATTAACAACTGAATATGTATAGCGAAAGTGTGAGCTAATAGTAGGAATTGAAAAAATAGTTTCACATTGATGAGAAATAATTAATTAGTTCGCTTTTTACGCAGTCGGGTTTTTTGATTTTTAAATTTAATTGTTTATTATCAGACATTTTCCCAATCTACACCATTTCTACAAATATTGCCTAAATCGAAACCTTCCATTTATAGGAATTCATATAATAATTACAGAATTTTACCAATATCAAGAACTGTTAGCTCAAAAGTTCAAACAGTGCTTGTAATAAAAGATGGGTAGGGAAGAAATTAACTTAAACAATTATCTTACATTTTGCTTTATAAATTTAAACCTTAGTATCTATGGTATTACAATTGTAAATTTTAAATTTATTTAACTCTGATCTGGAAATGTGCTTTATGCCAGACGGCACCATATCTTAAAAAAAAAAAAAAAAAAGAACCATTAAAAAAAATAAAAAATCTTTTTTTTTATATAATCGTAGATTTTCTGCAATTATAAGTGGTGAATATTACTTTTTGTAAATAACGGTTTGATCTAAATAACGTCTACCAACTTCGAGAGCAGAACCTCTCGGCCACTAAAGACCGATCAGATAGGAAAATTAAAATGTTTAACACTTGCCAACATGGCTGGACAGTGTTGAAAGTTCATATACTTACACTGCACTTTCAATTATGTTGAATTGCACTAGGAGAAATTCCCTTTAAAAAATGCAGCATTATCCATTCGTTTTAAAATGTAATTGAATTTTTTCATATGTATCGAAATATTAGTTTTAATTAGGGATACAGCGAATATTCGGTGAGCGTGCTATATCCGGGCATTCTGGACCATTTGTTCCTATATATAATAGTTTTTATTATGTAGTAGTTTTTATTTTACTAATAAGTCAATAGTTGGCAGCACCACACTGATTCATTTGAATACATGGAGCAATTCATTGTAAATTATCTATCGAGGGTGCTGGTTATATATAATGGGAGTGCGCTTGGCTATGCTGTATATTATTTACCTTGGTCCACCATCATATAAAAAACTTTTTTGGCAACATGTGCTGGTGATCTCCAATGATTGTATTTTTTATGCCTGATGCTAAGACAGTATGGATTTTAATTTGGTAATTTGTTTTTTTTATTTTTCCTCAATCCTTTTTAATCTTGTTTTATTTTGAACTTAATTGGAGTTCAATGGTTTATTTCTCTGTTTTATGTGTGTGGTAGTCCCAAATTCATATTCTTTAGCTAATTTATGGCTAATATGAAGATGAAACCACACATTTTATTTGTGGAACTTTAGGCATTTGGGACCCGGTGATTCTGTCTAAGTTCTACAAATTTCCATTATCCCATTTCTGTTATTCAATTTCTGCTGTATTTTACTATGTTTTTGGAATCTATATTAAGTGTGTTGGGGGGAACTGTATTTTTGTCAATTTGTTAAAGTCATTTTGTTCATAATTTAACAGTTTTTGTTTGGTGGTCGGGAATGTTTATTTAATGGTTATATATATATATATATATATATATATATACAGGGTGATTCAGCTCGTCGGTGACAAACTTTAAGGATCGATAGAGCACACCTAGACGAACATTTTTGAATAGGGAATGTAGGGTCCCTGACGCGATGGTAAGGCGCTAGGCGCTTTCGAAAATTTGGGTGCCGAAATTCGAAACGTCATAAAAACTAGGGAAATGGTTAGATTTTCTTGCTTGTTGCGTCGAAATGATTCTGTTTGTTTAGACTTTCTTCAGTACCAATTTGATAAGCGTATCTCTTAAAACATGGATAGGGGGCGCTGCAGACTTTGGAGAGCTAGACAACAACTTTAAGCCCGTTATTTTGATAATTTAACACATGCTCGCCAAAGTTTATACTCTAACTTAAAGTTTGAACCCAAAAGTAGAGCCCTGCAAAAAGCGTAAGAGCCGGAATAAAATGTCAAAGTACAGGGTGGTCGAAACTCGAAGGCTCCTAAGAGATAAACAAACAGATTTCTTGACTTATGGCATGCATTTTCATGATTCTGTTTGCTGGGGCTCTCTGAAACTCAGTTGAACGGTACAAAAAGAAACATCGATAGGGGGCGCTTTGGGCAAAAAACATAATTCGTTGACATTTCGGACGCTAACTGGAAACGGGGCGCTACGATCAGTTAGTAATAATGAAAACACATTTTCTACCTCTGCTCAACACTTCTGAATAAATTTAGACCAAAAACATCAATGATACTGGAAATTTATTTACAAAAAATAACACTACAGAAGATGCTCGAAATTTCGACCTTGGGCCATGATGCAGGCTTCGCACCTCCATCGCATTGAGGAGTGTGTGTTTCCAACAATGCCAGGAGTATCTCTGATCTGCCCTGCAGCTGCCACAATGCGCGCCACAAGTTCTTCAGCACTGCTGACAGGTGTATGGTATACCTCGGCCTTCAGGTAACCCCAAAGAAAGAAATCCAAGCAGGTGAGGTCTGGTGATCGGGCAGGCCAGTGAACTGGACCCCCACGCCCGATCCACCGCTGGCCATACCTTGCGTTTAGATGGAGACGCACGTCGTTCGTGTAATGGGCCGGAGCTCCATCGTGCTGGAACCACATCTGGCGACGCGAACCTTCGGGTACGTGCGCCTCATCCAGAAGCTGCGGCAGCACTTCATCCAGGAAAATCAGGTAATTTCCACCTGTCAGCCGTTCAGGTAACAAATAAGGGCCAATGAGGCAATCCCCCAGAATGCCGGCCCACACATTTACTGAGAAACGCTCCTGGGCTGCTCGGCTTCTGGTTTCATGTGGATTTTCATCACACCACACATGACTGTTGTGGGCGTTCCACATTCCCTCCCGGCTGAAGGTGGACTCGTCCGTAAACAAAATGCTGTTTACAAAACGGGGATCCCTGGATCTCATCGCCAAGTACCATCTTGAGAATTCCACTCGAGGGCCAAAATCCTGCTCTCTGAGCAACTGCACCCGCTGGATGTGGTAGGGGTGCAGATTCCGGGAACGTAAGATGCGCCACGCAGTTGCTTGCGAAATGCCAACATGTCTGGCGATATCTCTCGTGCTAAGACCTGGGTTGTCCTCAACCAGGTTAAGCACAGCCTCTTCGTTGTCGGGGGTGCTCACTGATCGCTCCCGTTCAGGCCTGCCTCCGTCGAAAGATCCCGTTGTGGACAACCTCTGGTGTACTCGAGCGAAGAAGGCATGGCAGGGGATTTGCCTGTTGGGGTAACGCTCGGCGTACAACCGCTGAGCGGCTCGTCCATTACAACCAGCAGCGCCATACGCCAAATGCATGTCAGCCAATTCAGAGTTTGTGTACCGTTCCATCCTACTACCGATCTGCAGACAAGTAACCCGAAGCTTAAGTAGGTACCGCACGTTCAAAAGACGTGTCTTCGCATACAACTACGTCATCTCGCGTTGTCGTCTACGCATTACGTATCTTTTGCATAACGATATGGTACGATATCTTTTGCATAAATCAGCAAAAAGCACCTTATGTAAATTTTATTGCGCGCATTGTGCATGATTGAAACCAGCTATGTTTGTTAAAAAAAACAAACAAACTGCAGTTTTAATAGCTTCTTATGATAAGTAAATTACTCTCTTGTTTTGTTTCTAACTGATCGTAGCGCCCCGTTTCCAGTTAGCGTCCGAAATGTCAACGAATTATGTTTTTTGCCCAAAGCGCCCCCTATCGATGTTTCTTTTTGTACCGTTCAACTGAGTTTCAGAGAGCCCCAGCAAACAGAATCATGAAAATGCATGCCATAAGTCAAGAAATCTGTTTGTTTATCTCCTAGGAGCCTTCGAGTTTCGACCACCCTGTACTTTGACATTTTATTCCGGCTCTTACGCTTTTTGCAGGGCTCTACTTGTGGGTTCAAACTTTAAGTTAGAGTATAAACTTTGGCGAGCATGTGTTAAATTATCAAAATAACGGGCTTAAAGTTGTTGTCTAGCTCTCCAAAGTCTGCAGCGCCCCCTATCCATGTTTTAAGAGATACGCTTATCAAATTGGTACTGAAGAAAGTCTAAACAAACAGAATCATTTCGACGCAACAAGCAAGAAAATCTAACCATTTCCCTAGTTTTTATGACGTTTCGAATTTCGGCACCCAAATTTTCGAAAGCGCCTAGCGCCTTACCATCGCGTCAGGGACCCTACATTCCCTATTCAAAAATGTTCGTCTAGGTGTGCTCTATCGATCCTTAAAGTTTGTCACCGACGAGCTGAATCACCCTGTATATATATATAAATAACTTATAATAGCAATATTAAAAATATCTGGGTTTGGAATGGAATTTCCGCGCGAAAGAAGAATAAACACTCAAAAAGGTGTGAAAAACGTGTTTGTGACGTGATCAAAATCGCTTATAACTCTATAGGTAATTTATGGATCAAAAAATGGAAAACACAGTTCGATTACAAATCGCTTCCATACTCAGGCTTTCCAATTTTATATCTTTACGTTAAAAAATGAATTTGTAAATGTGTCAAAACGTTTTGCGTTTGTTGAGCAGAGCAGTTGAGAATAGCCTTAATAAAACATATATATATATATACTATATATATACACATATTAAATTTTAATAAAAATAGAAAATTATTGAATATAAATTTCAAACTTCTCATTTTATAGGTGACAAGAATGAATAAGGATACGTAGAAATAATTGGTTATTCTTTTCTTATTTTTTTTTTTTTCGTCAAAATTATTATTGAATAAAAAAACTTTTAAACAAGCTTTCATAAGTACCATAATTTAAAGTAAATTCGTGATTTTACAATTTCTAGTAATGAAATCAGGACCTTTTCTCTTTAGAAACATGTTTATAAAAATAAAACAATTTAGAAAGGTCCATAATAATAATTCCAAAAGTATCATAAATATCATACTATAATCTTTAAAAAATGAATTGTTTACCTTTTCTAATTTTTGTTTGGTGCATCTCCAGCGGATAGATTGCTTCCCAGTTGTATGCACTAAGTAAGCGTACCCTGCGAATAGCAATTTCTCCTTGCCTTTATTGGAAATAATTATTTCCATATCATCAAGGTTAAGACAAAAATCCAACAGCTAAAACTATTTCTTAAAAATCAATTCAATTAAGCAATTTTACAGAAACTACTATTTTTGAAAAAAAAAAAAAAAAAAAAAACGCGATAGAAAAAAACAATATTCCGAAGACTATAAGCGAAGGACTGCAACTAGAAAATCACTCGTTAAAAAGCTCTTTGAAAAATACAAAAGAAAAACGTTTAGCTGAACCCTTTGTGACAAATAAGGAGGTTTGTCAGGGTATTCCAACATTTATTGCATTCCTAAGTGCAATAAGTTTCGAACTGAAACCTATTCAAGGAATACATTACTGGATTTTGATACAGTTTACAAAACATTTTCCTTTCTTTAAATATAAAGAGATAGAGATGAAGTTCATATTTTTTTATTCCAATGGTCTTTAGAATGTGGTATAGCTTGTCAAAATTACAATACAGGTTTACATTCTTGCTACTCAAGCCTAAACCCTTTTGTTATCCAAACTTAAAGGGGTGTAGTTTGCCCCTGTTGTCCATATTCGCCCACCCACATCCTGAGGAAATCCCTGAGTAAAATGTCATACTTTGATGTCAGTAGACTTATCTCAAAATTTTATATCACATTTATCTGTTCTATTACACCCACAAATTTGACCCTTATCTAAAAAATCAGAATAATGAAAAAATTCCTCTAAAGAAAATAAGAAAATTCCTCTTCTCTTCGTCTTTCTTTTATTCTCTTTACAAGATATGTTTTTAATTCTAGCCATCCCCCTTCCCCATGTTCAAAAGCCATTCTTGATTAAAGTTTAATGTATATGTATATACATAATATATATCCAAAAATATATACCCCCCCCCCCCCCGTAGAAAACCCCAGCTTAAAATTGTGTTTTATTGGACCAAATCTTAGATTTGTCTCTGAATTGTCTCTCTTAGACTATTTTTATAATGAGACGAGTTTTGAAGAGCTAATGGGAAAATAATAGGTAAAATATTAAGATATGTAGATACATATTTTGATACATATATATTTCTTTTAACTTTCAGCAATGATCATTGCAGAGATACGAGGAGACAATAAAATAAGAATAAATCAAACATTATTTATAGAGTCTGTAAACTCACTACATCAGTAGCTTATATTGTAACATTCAAAATATATGTATGAGCAACTTTACTTATATAAGTATGCTATAGATGTAGAGAGGTGAAAGAATCTATAAACTGCATTTTCTTATAAATTAGCCCTTGTACGTCACCCTCCAGAAAATCCCAACCTCCTGACCAAATCTCAAGATTTTATGTCATATTTTATTCTAACGCTCCCTCCCCCCCCCCCCCCCGAAATCTACCTCTCCCTGGCCTCAAAAAATAGGTAATGAAAAATCTTCCCTTTTATTTATTAACTCTGCACCCTCCCCTCCCGCCCGCCCCCTACGCTGTAAAAAACTGGGCCTTAATTAAAACTGGGCTAAATTTTTTATGGTGATTTTTTCCGTGGTGATTTTTTCCGTGGTGATTTTTTCCATGGCGATATTTTCCATGGCGATTTTTTCCGCCTACCCATGCAAACACACGAAGCTCAATTTAGTGGAAACCGAATATAGGAGATTCAATACTAATTTTTATCAATATAATGAATGTGAATTTCGCGAAATTAGTCAGCTTTATCCAAGCTGCTTTTCTATAAAGTAACTTATATTTGGCTGCCAAATTCGGCAATTTCTTAAAGTGCCTGTCATTTTAAGACAACATGGTGGATGAGGCTAAGCAGTGAACTTGGTCGAGACCTTAGTAATTGCTGTGCACATGCTCACTCACATCGGAATCGGTTAATATATAGGAGTGCTGTCGCATGCAAAAAATCAGATTTTTCAAAATGTCACCCACAATAGAAATTGAAACTGCTATATCTGAGCCATTTTTTAAGGTAAAGACAAACAAAAAATGCTCCTGAATCCTTATATCAAGATCAAATACTTAAGAAAGAAACCTTTTTCAATTTCTAATTTTTTTGCACCTCACTTTAAATATATATATATATATTTTTTAATTTAATGGCCGCCATTTTGAAACAAGATGGCTGATGAATCTGGCCAGCGAACTTGGTCGAGGTGTTGATGTATACTATCCACATGCCTTCTTACATCGAAATAGGCGAATACGTGTGTTATCGCGTGACAAATACAAGATCTTTTCAAAATGTTAGCCATGCTAGAAATTCAAAGTGCTATAAATCAACCATTTTTTAAAATATCAACAAAAGAACAAATTTTCAGTAACAAAAACTGCTCCGGAATCTTTGTATCAAGGCCAAACACATAAAAAAAATCTTTTTCATTTTCCAATTTTTTAATACCTCATTTTGAATTTTAAATTTAATTTTTTTTAAATGGCAACCCTTTTGAAACAAGATGGCGAATGAAGCTGGCCAACGAACTCGGTCGAGACATTGGTATGTACTATGTACAGACCAAGTTACATCCAAATAGGTTCATAAATACGCCTGTTATCGCGTGACGAAAATCAGGTCGTTTTAAAATGTCAGCCACGCTAGAAATTCAAAATGCTATAACTCAGCCATTTTTTTTAGATATAGACGAAAGAAAAACTGTTCCGGAATCTTTGTATTAAGGTCAAACACATACAAAAAAATCTTTTTCATTTTCCAATTTTTTGGTATCTCATTTAAATTTTTTTATTTTTTAATTTTTTAAATGACCGCCATTTTGAAACAAGATGGCGGATGAAGCTGGCCAAGGAACTCGGTCGAGATATTTGTATGTACTATGTACACACCAAGGTACATCCAAGTCGGTTCATAAATACGAATGTTATTACGTGAGAAAAATCAGGACGTTTCAAAATGTCAGCCACGCTAGAAATTCAAAATGCTATAACTCAGCCATTTCTTAAGATATAGACGAAACAAAGACTGCTCCCGAATCTTTTTATCAAGGTCAAACACATAAGAAGAAAATATTTTTTCAATTTTCAATTTTTGGTACCACATTTCAAATTTAAATTTTTCTTAAAAATTTAAATGGCCGCAATTTTTAAACAAGATGTCGGGTAATTTTTAAAAAATTTTTAAATGGCCGCCATTTTGAAACAAAATGGCGGATGAAGCTGGCCAACGAACTCGGTCGAGAGATTGGTATGTACTATGTACACACCGAATTAAATCCAAATCGGTTCATAAATACGCCTTTTATCGCGTGACAAATTTCAGGAAGTTTCAAAATGTCAGCCACGCTAGAAATTCAAAATGCTATAACTCAGCCATTTTTTAAGATATAGACGAAACAAAAACTGCTCCGGAATCTTTGTATAAAGGTCAAATACATAAGAAAAAAATATTTTTCCATTTTTAATTTTTTGGTACCACATTTCAAGTTTTAAATTTTTTTAAAAATTTTAAATGGCCGCCATTTTGAAACAAAACGGCGGATGAAGCTGGCCAACGAACTCGGTCGAGACATTGGTATGTACTATGTACACACCGAATTACATCGAAATCGGTTCATAATTACGGGAGTTACAGTGTGACATATGTCAGATATATATATATATATATATATATATATCAATTTTGAACGGAGGGTGGTTTCGGGGTCTGGGAGTCATGATCGATGAAAATATACCAAAATTTTTTGAAATCGCTTTCCTCCGAACGGCTGCAATAGGTAGCTTTTTTGTAAAGAAAGCTACCTAAAAATAAGCACCGATTTTTTATATAATTTAACTGATGATATTTTAGAGCTTCTAATGAAAAAAAACGTGTAGTTAAGGTAGTTCATAGTATATATAAAATACCTAATAATAACAGTAAATTCAAAAACTTAAAACATCTATTCTCTCTATCTTAAAAAAAAAAAAAAAAAAAAAAAAAAAAAAAAAAAAAAGACTATGTCCCCTGTGCAATTATGTCACATTGTTCAATGTTCACTGACACAAAATTCCAGCGCTCTGTGATTTCATTATCATGAATTATAAAAGTTTAAATTTCCCGTACTCTTTTATTCAGTTTTTTATAAAATTTGGGGGGGGGGGGGGGTGTATTACGGGATATTCTTTTCCAGACAATTTTGTTAGTATACATCTATTCGGAATTTATGAAAATTACAAGTTTATGATTTTTTTTATTTTTGTTAGATTGTATTCTTTCTCCAATCTAATTATCTTCTCTTATTAATCAATTTTTGCTTTTTAAATCAACCATTTTACAATTAAACTTATCTCAAAGCGTTACAGGGAAAAATTCTCAGAGTGCTAAGAAATACCGTATATACTCGTGTATAAGTCAAAGAATTTTAGACAAAATTTGGGAGTTGAAAATAGGGGGTCGACTTATACACAAGAAAGTAAAAAAAAAAAAAAAAAAAAGCGCAGGCTAATCGGCGAATGGGCAAGTCTTTTAAGTAATCACATAAGAGATAAAAGCGGACAGTGGTTATTTCCAAGTGATTGACAGACAAAGCTCAACAATAATGCCACTATAATTGTTCTGCACCCATTTTCTCTGGGGACAGTAAACCCTTCAATACAGGGGCATTCCTTTCAACATTTTAATCCCCATTTAAAAAGAGTCCAACTTGAGAATGCTTCTAGATATGTTTCTTGAAAATCCTGCAATACAAAGTAGTACTATATTTTAGCAATCTAAGAAGTTGTTTACCCTTGTAAATAACGCTTGAATAGATTTTTGAAGGAATTTTTTCTTTTTAAGTATCAGTGAATGGATGTGAGTAGGTTTCAAAATAGTTTAAGCTTCTTCGGTTATACATAATTATACAGTTTTAAAATGTTGAATAAAAAAAAAAAAATCTGATTAGAAACGTAAAAAAGTTTACTAATTTAATGAAAAGTTATTAATTTTTGTATCCTCAATTACAAATCATTTTTCAACATGCTACTAGAAATGTGGTTCGACTTATACACGAAAATTCAATTTTTTTCAAAATTTTGCTTAAGAATTCGGGGTCAACTTATACACGAGTATATACGCAATTAAAATGCGTTTTTTCCTATTGGTAATACAAAATTAGTTCTAGATATAAAAAATTCGAATTATAGACGTTCAACTTATAAAGATTTAACGCCATGTAATTTATTTCTTGTTTCTTAAATGTATGCAATTGTTTGCAGTATTACTCCTAATAATATTTTTAAAAGCCAATTTTTTTTTTATGCAAATGAATGTTATACTTTATTTATTCCGTGACTTTTGAAGACATTCAAGCCAAACGTTTTGGATATGAATAAGAATGTAAGAGATTGTTTTTGCAATTGAGTATTTATTTAGAGGGCCTTGTAAAAAAAAAAAAAAATGTATTTCGTAGATAAAACCCCCCATTAAGATCAAGGTAGTCAAAAAATTATCTAGCCTCCCATGAACTTTTTTCTAATTTATGCATTATTGCTCTATTTCTTATACTTATAGAAATAAACTGCGTAACTACCTTTTTTGGACCTCCTGTATATCAAATGGTTTAAAATATAATAGCGGAAAATACTGTTTAGCATATCTGTTTAGTTTAAATTATTTTTAAAGTGTCGATATTTTCTTAATTTCATATAAAAAGGCAAATAGAACTAAAAACAATAAAAATATGAACTATCTTTATGCCAATAGTTAATAGTAAGGCAATAAATGCTTAAAAATGATTTATTTTGATTCTCTTTAACTAATTTTCTCATATTGTATAACAAAGTATGCCACTTTGTAAATATTGTATAAGTATTTTTATTTCCATGGACATAAAAAAACGGTATTTTTATCCTGAGGAAAGGACTTCAAGCGCAAATTGTTTTTATTTTGGCGACATATCACTTTCTCTTATTGCATTTAAAGTACAAAAAAAGAAACAACTATTTTAATGAAAAATAATTCCATAAGCCAAAAATATGTAATTTAAATAAAGTATTTTATATATAAACAATATTATATATAAATATATATTATTATTACAAAGAAATATTATTATTATATTATTTATACTTTATTTAACTTACTTATGTAATAGAAATATTCAGATATTGCAGGTTACTTGAAGTTTTTAGGCAACTCAATTTAAAAAGTACTCCAATTTTATAAATCATCATAAAAAATTCTCTAAAATAACTATTTCAGTTAATATAAGCAATGCTGTTGTAATCAAATTTTTTTCTGCGATGATGCAATATTTTTATACATCATAATGAAGTTTCTGACGTTATTGTTCTCAGATATAACACGAAAACAAAAATATTTGCATTTACCCTCTAATAACTGTTATATAGTTCATGTGATAGTTTTTAAACAAGTGATTGATAAATTTGTTATATAAATAGTCAATAATTGAAATCATTTTGAATTGTTATTAATACATACATTTAATTAAAACAATTTAATTTTTCAGTATTTTTGTAATTAACAATATAAAAACTGAATTTTTAATTTTTAATAAACTATAAAATAATTATTAAAATAAAATAAAAAGTTTTAGCCTGCTTTGATACACAATTTAAAAGGTAATAATTCATTATAAAAATTCCATGTTAAGAATTGCCCTTTTTTAAGAATATAAAATGCCACGCTTATAAAATTGATGTGTCGTTAAATAATAGGGTGAAATAAAGATTCGTAAAAATATTTGCAATTTTTTTTTCATTATTTATCACAAAGTGTCCAAATATATACAATTGAATATGTGCATGTGCAAAACCAGGTGACGAAAATTAAATCTCAACTTGTAAGTGTTTGAATTGTCAGGAACTTATATTTATAAAAGATAAATATAAGAAAAATATCAGGGCCTTCTATAAAAAAGCCACAGAGCTCTGCACCCCATAAAACGATTACTACGTTTAACATATGAAATGTGTGTGCGTTTCGGCAATTTAATCCGAGTTATAAGTGTTTGCGGTTCCGAACCTTTATATCCGCGCTTTATGGAAATTTGGGGAGCTTCAGTTAAAAAACCCGGTAAAGTCCCTCATTTTTAAATATTACTTTTACCATACAATATATGATTATTATACGATAATTACAGCTCGGATTACAAGTGTTTTAAGCTGCTAGGACTCTGTATTTATGATACACTAAAATGTAGGGTGCTTTAAAAAAATCACAGAGCCCCTTTTTTCACCCTCCTGAAAACGATTATTTCTACCATACGAAATTTGCGTGAAGTGCTACAGTGAGGATTCAAATTATAAGCATGTCTGTTTTTGCATCCCTATATTTACGCTATACTAAAATTTAGGGGGCTTCGATTAAAAACAGATAATGTTCGTTCTTTATAAAAATTACGTTTACCAGACAGAATGTAAGTGTTTTGCGATAATTATAGCTCGAATTTAATTATTTTAATTTATCAGGACGTTATACTTATGGTACACTAAAATATGGGAGGTTTCTATAACAAATCATCAGATCACCGCCCCCCCCCCCACCCCAATGACATCGGGATCGAAATGTCCTGCTTCCGTACGCACATGCCAATATACATACACATATTCTTTTTATTACAATTTTTCTAGAGTTTTATTCATTATTTACTCTGGTCATCGAAACTATATCGCTTTTATCACTAATTTAAGTTAGAAATGAGTTGCATTATTCATTAAACTTGCATATTCGCGATTGGGAATTTCACAAAAATCACATATAAAAAAAAAACTCTGCTCCATTTTAGCGATTGATATTTTTGTACAAAAACAACTAAAAAAAAAAAAAAATCACTCCATGTAATAAATGATAATTATAAAAAAATATACTTGTATTTAAAACCAGCCTGTAACATATTAGTTGTAATTCGCTATGTTTGAAAAAAAAATCATGATCGCCTTTAAAAAAATTTTCTCTACGACGAATTGACGCTGCGACGAATTGATACCTCGACGAATTGACGCTGCGATGAATTGACGCCGCGACGAATTGATGCCACGACGAATTGACGCCGCGATGAATTGTGCGCGATGAATTGTTCCACGATGAACTGTGCACGACGAATTGACACAGAACCCCAAATAAATTCAGAATAAGAATTTTTCTTTCATTTTTTGCAATTTTTTTCTCTAATACACACGTGCTATTTTCTGATACATTCATGAAGTCATTTTCATTCTTAATTGCATAACTCAAATAAGCATTTTCTTGTAAAATTCTGCAAAGTAAATTCATCTAGTGGTAACTTAGACACTTATTTTGGAGTCAATCTATTTACCAGTAGTAAGCCAAAAGCATATCTAATGAGGAAGAAACTTTTGAGAACACAAAAAGTACCATTTTAAGGCATCCATCTTATTTCTAAAATTAAGATATTTCTTTTTGTAAATCTATTTGTAATGCAACCATCCTAAAGTTTTTCTTAATGTTATACTTGTAAAAATCAGTTAAAAGATGCCTATAATACATTAAGAGCATGATTTCTAGTTTATAGTTATTTAATTTACCTTAATGGGGCATGCAAGTTATTGGTTCTAGTAATATTTTTTTCACCAATCTCCGACAGAGGAGTTAATTATTGGTAATATTAAAGAAAGTTAAAATCTATTATTTGAACTGCTTAAAAGAAAAAGAAATAATTAAATTTATCTTGTAGTCAACACCATTAAAATTTAAGTTGTTCTACCAGAGCCTGACAACATTTGTCAGTTAGAGGTTCATAAATGTCAGTTATTGGATATTTGCATTACTAATAATTTAAAACATGAAAAAAGAGACATGAGTATGATATCATATATAAATAAGGTTTAAGTAATTTTTTATAATAAATATTAAAGTATTTTTAAAGCATAAACTCCTCGGAAAAAAAAATTCTTTTTTCGTTGCAAGTGTCAAACACTGGTTCACTTCGTGTCAATTATTGGTTTTTCAAAATGGGGTTGGTGTCAGTTACTGGAATTATTCACCATATTTATGAAAAAAAGTTAATTTTTATAATAATGTATAATTTTTCAAAATTTTGTCAACAGTAATTTTTAAATGCATCTCTACCATCCATTCAAAAAGAAAAATAAGTGTAGAATGGCTTTAAAATTTTGTAATAGTGACTTGAAAATAATTTTTAAGGTATCAGTTAATGGGGGTTTCATCCTACATCAAGTAATTAAAAAATTTAAACAGATTATTTATAGAACATAAATTTGTTTTTAATTCTTTTTTCATTTCAAAATTTTAAATTATGTATGTATGTACAATCAAAAGTTATTTTCTTTATTGTAAAAAACGTTGATATTCGGCCGCCGAATATTCGGCTATTCGGCCTAAAATTTGGCCGAATCACTGTTATTAAATCACATAGAATTATTATTTTCAAATATATCATATAATGGAAAGTAAAAATAAGTAAATAATTAGCGAAATAAGTGAAAACGATGGCAAAAGAAAAGAAAAAAAAAATCACCGAAATACATAATCATAAAACTTCTAAAAGGAACAACCAATTACATTTTATGAAATGATTTCTATAGATTTATTTAGAGAAATATTCCTTCAGGATCAAAAGTCATAAGAATTTCTTTACTAGAGTTTTGATTCCTGTATTAGAATATTGAATACACGAAGTTACCGCAACTATATCTCTATGTTCATACCATGAAATCTCCCATTCTGAAAATTTTATTGACCAAAATTCGTTAAAGAAATATACCCGGTGGACCATAATTAAAGTGCACGTGTTTGAAGGACTCTACAAGCTAAACTAATTGGAATATTTAAAACGAATTGGTATTTATTCAGTTTAGAACATGCGAAAATAAGTTCTTACAATAAAATAAATATTTTTTTTTTTAAACAGATGGCTCTACATATAATAGGAAAATGGAGAATTTCCTATCAACTAAATTTTGAAACGTGTTTTGTGGAAAATTTCAAATGATAATAAAGAGCTTTTGTCAAAATGATACTAATTTTAACACTGCTATGAAATAATAACGTTGTCTCAAAGGGTATCGATTTAAAATGAGTTATTTTTGTTACACTGTAAAAAAAAATTTGTAAAGTTACTAAAGTTTTTCTAGGAAACTGGGATTCCAGGAACTTTTTATGTAACGGCAACAAGAAAAATTCCTGTAACAGAGTCTGTTACAGGAATTTTTGTTGTTGCCGTTACATAAAAAGTTCCTGGAATCCCAGTTTCCTAGAAAAACTTTAGTAACTTCACAGATTTTTTTTTACAGTGTAGTATTTGCTAATGAAACATTTCTAACATGTAAGCATCATCTACTAATGCAGGCGCTAGAAATAGTTGAGCATACAAAATATGAAGATCGGCAACTATGCTGAGATTCGTATATATACCTGAGACCTAAAATAACTTAAAAATGCATGATGCCAGCAACAGTTGTGGTCCTTTCTCTCCCCCCCCCCCCCCTTGCCAACACCCTCAAGTGTACTGTTGAATAACATAGCTCGCGCAACATATAGTCCTCTCGCCAGAAAATATGACAAGCCCATTTTTTCAATTGATATAAGATCAGAAGAGCCCAAATATTAATATCCTGGATGGTGCCAGCCCCTTTTATGGTCCAATTGTTTTTTATAGACCTCCCTCTCTCCCCCCTTCCATAAGATATTGAGCGCATGCCGTGGAGTCTTTTAATATTTATTTTAAACGACAGTTATTAGTTATTTTAATGGAAATTAATAATTATAGGTTATTATATTATATTAAATAACAGCAAAGGTAAAGTTAAGATTATTTTTTATTCTTAACGATTAAATCTGCTAATCAGGGGTCTCAATGTCAGTTCTGCATGTCATTGTTTTTTAATTAAAGAGAGAGAGAGAGGAGGAGAGAGACAAACATATAAGATTCTTCGAAGCTTAAAGAAGTTAGAAGCATCAGATTAAACACGGTTTAATGCAGCGGTATTCTGATAAACAGCTTATTCTTATAGTTTTTTTCCAAAGATACATTTCTTCAGGAAAGCACTGAACCCCATAGTCTCATTAATTTTATCTTCAAAATTTTCTATTGACTGTGCTGTAGTATCATGGTTGTTGTATACCTTAGATTTCTTAATACTATCTTAATATAAGAAATGTACTTATGGTAATGTAAACAGAAATTGCTATACTTTAATTGACTTAAAAAATATAATGTTTTTACAGTTTTTATTTTGGAAAACAGTTTTAAAGGCCATATACTATGATATGTAGATGCAAGATCGTTTCTAAATGCAACCTAATCAACTCATAAGCAACAGCATACTAAAAACATTAAAAAAATAGGCATATTTGGGTTAGCATACTAAAAATATTCAAAAATAGGCATATTTGGTTGATCATACTGCGTGATTTTTTTATTGCGCGAAGTAGATGGCAAAACACTTTCGTATCCGCTTCGAAAACTGATTTCAAACTCTTTTCACAATGAAGAACCTAGCAGTTTGAAACTTTTTGTTGGATCACTGAATTCTCCACAAATACATATCTGACAATCTTCTGCTTGTGCATTGGGACTGACTACTACTGACAGGGCCGGCCCAAAGATATTTTGGCATCCGTGCAAGCACCCGTCCGGGCGCCCAAACCCTCACTCCCGCAAGAAAAACTGCTTGAATTCTTCTTATTTATTTATTTTTTTGTAATTTTAATACATACTAGGGCGAAACCCCCAATTATTGACACCTAATCAGTAACTGACACTTTAGTAAAAATCTAACTCAAATAAACATTTTCTTGTAAAATTCTACAAAATAATGCTATCTAGGCGTAACTTATTTGTCTTTACTGTTATAACTTATGTGTCAATTATTGTTTTTTTAAAATATAGAGAGTGTCAGAGTTTTTGACCATATTTATGAAAAAAAAATTGTTAGTAATAAAAAGCATAATTTTTCAAAATTTTACCAACAATAATTTTTTTAAGTATCTCTACTATACTTTCAAAAAATAAAAACAAAAATAAAATATATTTATAACTCTGTGAAGAAAAAGGAATCTTTAAGGTGTCAGAAATTTCATCCTAATTATTTAAGATATTAATTCTTACTAATTATTTAAGATATTAATTTAAAGTGTTTCAAAAACAGATAAAAGTTTCTAAATTTAATCCCATCGAGAATTTTGTAAATTGTAAAATCAAATATCAAAAGGGAAATTTCAATTTTGCAGTAATTATCCATCTTAATATGTAACATTATAATTTAAAAGTAAAACACAAGACACCACAATTGGTAATGGATAAGAATAACAACAATAAGTTAATTCAAATAAAAAAACTAGAAGAATACAGGAACTTTTACAATTAAAGAAGCAGAACTGCAAGTAAGTAGCAACTATGAAAGATGAAAACAGTAATCCTTTTTCGTTATTTAGTTCATAAAAAGTACGAATAACTTTCATATTTAAATATCGATTTTAGTAAATGCTCACTTTTCATGGTGAAAACTTTCCAAAAATTGGAAAACCCAACTTTCTCTTCAGACAATTCCGGAAATATAAATTCTTATTCTTTCTTTTCATTTTTGGGTTGGTTCTTTTTCTTTTCTTTTAAAACAAAATTTTCTCTCTCTGCGATGATTTTTACCAAAAGAAAAAAAAACATAAGTAAAGAAAATATATTTTAAGCAACTTATAATAAGTAAACATTAAGAAAAACTATGACTGAGATTAAGAGTTGTATTTATTATTGTAAGGAATGCGCTTAACAAAAAATGTCTCCCCCAAAAGTTTGTACTTTTCTGGGTTTAATTCTACTGATGCCCATGCTAGAACTAAACAAACCATCACAAAGAAGTTTAAGTATTCCGAATGTATGTATGTCTTAGAGCCGCACTGAAACTGGATAAACTAAATGTCATTGTATTTGTATGAATCCAGTTAAATCATAGGATATTGATGTACGACATCATGAAAAAAATCAACATAGCGGACACTAAAGGCAAAAAAAAAAAGTTATTTAACGATAAATGTATTAAATGAAAGATTTTCTCAAGACAATTACAAAATAAATTATTATTATTATTTAAATAGCTTCGTGTTTCACAATTCTGCATTGTCAAGCTTATGTTGGTTTATTCATTACGTTAGAGCTCTTGGCTCCGGTTAATGAGAAATGAAAGTAAAGTAATTCTGCTTTCTGTTTATTAGATTTGCAAATAATAAAGTGCATGTCATGGACGCCAGTGGGCAGAGGCGCCAACTTTTGAAAAATATTGAGTGGACTCAAAACCATTTTAGGGAAAAAACTCAGGCACCGATCATGACTAATCGGGGCCCTGGGCAAAGATAATTTTGGGGGCCCCATTCGAATCGTTGCAACATTATTCAAATAGAACTGATGGTCATGTGTAATGCATAAACAATATTTTCGCACCTTGGATTTTAAATAGAAGAAAATTCTTAGCTCAGTCAATTCTAAATTAAGTACCTTAATTAATAAAAATACTCTTATTTTCACAGTACAGAACAAAACTCTTAAGAAAAACTTTAGAAACTTGTTATATTACTTTAAGATGAAATTAATAACTTCAACTTATGGAAGAGTGTCAAATACTGTAAAACATAAATATGCGTTAATCAAGATACTCTCTTTTACATCTTTTTAAGTTGTATTACACACAACATAATATCAAATCAAATACATTCTATTTCACAAGTAGAAAGTGTTTTTTCAATAAATCTAAAAAGATGGTAATTCTGAATTTGTTTTTCACTCAATTCATTATTTAACTCAAAGTTAAAAGAAAAAAAAACTTTGATTACGGAAAAAAATTAATCTCATGACAATCAGAACTGATTATTTTCAACCACTAAAGTTTATATATACTTTAAGTTCATTGCTAATACAATCTGTTAAAATCAAAATATTATTTCTTATTTAATAGTGGTTGAGGATAGCTTTACGAAAGCATTGAGCTCTGTGAATTGAAAATGAAATTTATTTTTCTGAAAGTTTAGTAGAATATTTTAAAGATAAAATTTATGTTTTGTATTTGAAAATTTTTAAAGTTGGAATTAGGGAACAAAAAGCCAATAGTTTATAAATTAATTTATGGATTTGGGGCCCCCCTGGGCAAAGTCCCGATTTGCCCATGCAATAATAAGGGCCTGTAAAAACTAGCAGGCTTCGCATGCTACGCAAGTCGGTTTCTTGTAACGAACCTTGAATTAAAAGAAATATATCGGTGAATTTGACCTTGTGTTTTAAGACAATATCGACCTTACGTGTAATGTCGGTCCGCATTCCTGAAAATGATATGAATGCCATTGCGATATTATATTTTATAATATATCCGACAAAATTTGGGCTGTTAGGGACCAACTGTTATAGTTGATCATTTACAGCAAGATTTAGTGAAGAATGACAGAACGATATGTATAATATACTAAAGCCATCCCTAAAACTGACAATGCAATTCTCACCAAAATTCGTCCAGTAGAACTTTTTAAAAAGACTAATCGTTCATAAACGGATTCACCTGATTACAGAACTTTCCCCAATAATTATATAATCTCCCATAATTAATGTAAATGCACAGAAATGCCTCTATTAACAGTGCTATTTACTTAAACAATATCGGATGATTCAAAATAGATAGAATTTCATGAACAGCTGATAATAGAAAGGTACTTCCAATTACAAAAAGTATACAAATCAAGTAGATCTTTTAAATATAACATTTATTTAAAAATCAAAATAAGAAATTTAATTTTTATACGGCTTCCTTTTCGTATAGCGTATATTTAATAGAAGAATGACATTAGAACAAAGTCCTATTATGGACAATAAGAAAAAAAAAAACTTTTACGGGTAAAACATACAGAGTTTTAAAATTTTATGAGTTTTTAGTGTTTTATTTCGTTAAAAACGCGCCTTTCCTATTTATTTGTACTTAACGAATCTGTTAATAAAATTGATAATCTTTTATGTTCCCACGGCATTTTTCTAATATGATCTCCTAACTGCACATCATCCAAATGCATCACAAGCATCCTCTAAAACGAATTTTCTTCGCCGTCCTTATTCACGTTTGAAATAGTAATTTGATTAAGCTCTTTCTTTAACATAGTGGAATGGGAAAAAAAAAATAATAAAATCAGTCTTTTGCGAGGGAATAGGATTTCAACATTTATACACTATACACTTAGCTATTTTATTAAAATGAGAGAAAAAATATTTCTATCCTTGCGCACCCTGGAATTCTTGAAAGTTTCACTGAAGTAACTAAGAGAGTTCATACTATATGCTTGCATTAACAATACCTTTACAAATCAAACTTTACACTTAAAGGCATCCTAATTTGTAATTCCTTTACAAAAAAAATCATAATAGGGTGACCCAGATAGTAGTTGATACCCTTCCAGTAGTTGATAAAATTGTTAAAATAATGCGCCATTTCAAACGGAAGTGAGATTTATATGTGGCACTAGACTTAATATTCAGAGAGATATATCTCTGAATACCATATGGTAGGCTGTTAGACAAGAAGTTTGGAATGTGACATGATGGTTACTTTTAAGATGTAAGAAGAATGTTTTCTAAAAAATTCAAAACTTCAAATGAATACTTAATCGAGCATAAAAGTTTCAAAATAGTTTCTAAATTATCATTTGTTTAGTTTTAGTTCTTTTTATTAATTTAAGTCTTATTTCTGCCTAATGCAGCGTAATAATGAAGTTCAGTCAAACTGTGTTTTAAATAATAATTTTTGAATTATTCCTTAAAGTATAATGTCTTTTAATAAAAATTAAACATACAAATATCACTTGGCATATTTCAACTATTACGTGAGCAAAGCCGCGGGGTTTGCTAGTATATTATAAATTGGGGCCAGCGTAATACTTACCCATCATGGATATGCATTATATAAAATATGAAAATAAAACATGTGTAAACTATTTATAAAATGCATTGCAATTCCAAAATAAAATTTAAACGTTAATTTACATATTTTTAATACATAGTAATGCTCTATTACTGAACTGCGGGTACTACTTGATTATCCCGTCGATTCATTTCGATAAATTATATAAATCGCCAAACACTCGCAAAATTATAAAAACTAGCCGCCCTTGGCGACCAGTTTGGTCCCCCTTAAAATTTATGTTTGGGTAAGCATGTTAAGTATTGTATCACGTTACTTTTATTCATAATTTACTTGGACTCCATTAAATATAATTAATATCATCCCTTAAGCTAATATTAGTTTTTGTTGCATTAAAATATCTCAATTTATTGATTTTCTGTAAGCAAGTAAACCCTATTGGTTTACAATAGAAGTCTACGAGAATTTGGCGGAATATTAGAGATATCAGCAAGATGGCGTCACTTTTGGCGATTCATTTTAGTTGCCAAATTTGGCGATGTATAGCCAAATTGGCGACAAACTCGGCGGCATTTGACGACGAAACAGATATATAGATTGGCATTTTAAATAACGAAAGAACAAATAAATTAGTAAAAGATTAATAAAAATACAAATAAAACGTCGAATTAAAAATCACTTGATCGCCAACAAACACGTGTAACGTGTTTAATGTCAAGTGAATGTGACATTTACTATAAGCCATTATTGGCATTTAATCTTATAGTTTGGCGATAGTTTTTTGGTCGACGGCATAATCGAATTGCACCTAAAAAAACTATACCTGCGGCTGTACGATCCATGAAGAATAAGGGCCTACAGCGCCAACTCCGTTTATTTGACCCTCTGTTACTTGACTCTGTTTACTTGATCGAGTTGTACCGAATTGCGTAAAAGAAACATCCTTATAACTCCAAAAATGATAATCATATTAACTAACAGTTTACTGCGTCGGATTAAGCGTCTCATTTCCAATTAAAATATATCTTTGAATTGAAATTTGAATGAAATACAGGGTCATGAAAAATCGAAAAGTGTGAAAAATATGATTACAAATATCTCGGCAACTCATTATCTGATCGACTTCATTCATTATGCAAAATTTATGTTTTTTTTTTATTGACTTTTATATTCACTCCTTAAAATAAACAATTTCGAAAATTTTTGTATACCTTTTATCAGAACGAGTATTTCGAGAGCCCGTAAAAAATAGTTCCGGATAATTAGGGTTACTGATATTCAATAGGCTTCTTTCCATTATTACATACTAAGTACACACAAAATTTCAAGTCCCTATCTCAATTTGTTCAGGTGATAGAGCGTTTACAGACACACACACACACAGATGGGCGACATTCTTTTTTTCTTCTAAAAATATGTTTTTCGGAATCTCCAGTGTCTGAAACTTGTAAATCCGTGAAAAAAAAAATTTTTTTTTTGATTTCTAAAACGATTAAAAGACTTACCCTATACTACGTATTAAGTAATAATCTTCTTAAACTTTTCTTGCGAATTTTACAGAAACTTAACTCGATAAGGTTAATTCTATTGCAGATGTTGTCAATACATAACAGGAAATATTTTCCTTGGAAATAATGGTATTAAAAACGTATTAGTATGAGTCTTATGTTATGTAAGTTTTTGACAAAATTTTATTTACTGAGCTCCATATATAAAAGGCTTAGCAGCACAATATTATCCCAACGAATCCTCACCAAGTAGATTTCGTTTTTCTAGTATTTAAGGGGCAAATTATTTCACAAAATGCTGAAGAATCTCTGTAATATTGAAAGGAATTACCTTTCGGGTTAGAGAAAGTTAAAAACTGTAACCAAATACATAATCGGATTCCAAAAAAGAATCTTTTTTAAATTTTAGTCAAATTTCCAGCAATTTTTATGCTTAAAATTTGCTTTAAATTTTAGGTATTTAAATTCCAGTATTGCAAAATATTTATTGTGTAATGAAAGCCGAAGAATATTTCACTAATAAATAATCCCTAATGATGATTGAAACAGTGCGTCATTATAAGCCAATTATATATTTTTATAGCGTTATTTTTTTACTGGCTTTCCGTTTACTGTTCTTTTCAGACCATATGTTTCGGAAAACTGAGGCTGCACACTGTACATAAACTCAAAGAATACAGCATGGGCGCTGGCTAAGCGAAATCCATGAAGGGGAAACAAATGTGTGCCTGTAGTAAGAATAGAAATATTTCAATCGCTTTTCCGTCAGCGGAACTCCGACCCCCTCCCCCAGTTTAAGATGAAAAATATTGGAATAATAAACACTAAAAGGGAAAAAAACTAAAGATTTGGAATGCACTTTATTAATTGTAATGGTCCCATCTGAATCTTTGTCCCATGCACCTGGGCGGCATGTAGGGTTAGTCGGGCCCTAGTTCCACCCAGTGGCATAGCCAGGATTTCGTTTCGGGACGGGTCCAAAATTTTTCCTTCAGGTTACATATAATAAAACTTGTCAAGATGTAATTGCAAATACTGGTGAAGAATTCCGTTTTACACAGGTTTTCGTGTTTGCAGGTGTAATTGTATAGTATTCTTTTCGATAGCACCGTGTAACATTTCCGTTTAAGACAGAATTCCGTTATAGACAGATTCCATTTTTACAAGTTTTGTGTATTTATATAAACTAGCGAACTTGCCCGGCGTTGCCTGGGTACGTCAAAAACAGCAGGAATTACGAAAAAGCTCTGAATATCACAATAAGATATCGCGAAAAAATTTTAAATCGCTTCTCAAATTTTGAAAAGACAAAATATATATATATATATATATATATATATATATTGTGATGTTCGAAGATTGCAAGTTGATTCCTTTCACTAATATGGAATAATAGTAGCAAATCGCTAAAATACACTAAAAATCACATACAAAATTTTCGAAAATTTCTATACGAAATCCGAATAAAGTTTATTGAAATGAGGGCAGAATGTACTTTAGGTCAAAAATGGAATGTCAAAAAATTGCAGCAGAGCGTTTATCAGTGTGTGCTTTCGATTACATTATTTTCAAAATTGAAGCATTTTCATTTGTGAAGAGTTTCAAAGCAGCTGGGCTGTGAAAATGACGCACTTCTACAAAACATAATTCAGGTTTAAGAATTAAAATACACGCTTTTTTATAAAATGACATCATTTGCATCCGCTAAAGCAATCTACTTTTACAACACAGTCTTAAACTTCGTCTATAGAAAAGTATGCATATGACGTCATTATCACGGATTAACTGAGAATATTCTTGACATAGCCCACATTTTATATTCAACTATTTTTTCATGTTTTATGAGAAATGGCAACCAAAAGATACAGTATCGCCTATTTTCAACTATTTTCCGTTTGCTCTCAATGACTTTCAATAGAAATGAGGTACTTTTGTTGCCACGATAAGAAAAATGGTATTAAAAACTGAAAAAAAAATAATATCTTAAAAATTAATTGAGATACAGCTTTCAAACAAATTGCATTTAAAAGAGCATTTTTTTCCTTATACGACGTTGTAAAAATTTAAAATGTGCGATGTTTAGAAGTTTAAAAATTTGCAGTAGAGAAAATTGCAAAACAAAATTTCATTTCAAATTTCAAAGTGTTGCCATTCGCAAAATGACGTATGCGTTACGCACAGATATGTTTGTCCTTTATAATATAGATACTAGGGGGCTCTGCTCTCTGCAAGCTACGCTCACCAACCCCCGTTCAGACACCGCAGAATCTAAAAACACGCTAATCTGATGGGTTTTAAAAATATTAGAGAAGATTGAATTATACTGAAAAAAGCTGTGCAGATCTCCCTGTTACACAGGTTTCCATTCAATTCCCTTTGATTGCAAAAATTTAATGGCGAATCAGTTGCTGAAAAGACATCCAATGGTTGTTTTCGTTTTTGATTAAAGAGGATCAGTTAAACATTTGAAAAGAAGCTAAAATAAAATAAACTAAGTATACAGAGTCTTTGTCTCCCGGTATTTTAAAACAATCCCTATAACAATAGCCTAAGTCATGTGACTATCATCAACAGTTCCAGGCGGACCACTTCGTTTTTTATACTCTAGGTGCCATTTTGGTACTTTAATGTTAGCCAGGCACAGGTGATAAGTCGCCAAATATCATTCTATCGCCATCATTTCGTCTACATTATTATAGTTCAAGTCATCAACTGCCATGAACAAATACGGTCTGTTCCCTTCGCCGTTCATAGGAAAGTTTGGCAAAGATGTCATATACGTCCCATATTGGCGCGATTTTTTAAGGACGCCAATTTGGGGAACGCATCAACAGCATAAACAGCAACATTCGGCTTACCATATCAAGCAAAATAACGATACTTTGGCGCCAGTTATGTGACCGTTCCGATATCACATTGGCGTCAGAAAAAAATCGCGCCAATATGGGACCGTAAGTTTTCCATTTGGATTGAAAAATCAATTTTTTTTTGTCCGAATAAAACTACATAAAAGTTGCCATGGTCGCAAAGAATTCTAGGTACTGTTACGCTAGCCGGATGCAAATCTCGCCAATAGCTTTTTTTCAACTTGCCAGTTAGCCTTTTTTTTTTCGAGTGGTAATATTTGGCCAGATACGCACCGCAGGTTTGGCGTGGTTGTTATTTTTTTTACGAAAATTTGGCGAAAACCTCGCTTTCAAATACCAGTTACGTATGCATTTTTGGTATTCCTTAGATATCCTGTCGACCAAAAATCTATTGCCAAACTATAAGATTAAATGCCAATAATGGTTGATCGTAAATGTCACATTCACTTGACTTTAAGCAAGTTACACGTGTTTACGTCATCAAGTGATTTTTATTTCGACGTTTTATTTGTATATTTATTAATGTTATACTAATTTATTTGTTCTTTCGTTATTTAAAATAAAAATTGTGTCAATTTGTATAATTTGGCGAGTGTTTTGGCGATTTATATAATTTGGCGAAATTGGTCGTCGGAATAACTAAGTAGTACCGTATTTTTTAATTATTTTCTATTATTTTCTAAAGGAAATATCAAAAAATAATTAATCATAGAACAAAATAATTTATATAATTTATAAAAAGAAATAAAAGTAAATAAACATTTATTATCAAATAAACAACAATAGCCGGGTTACCATGTCAACCTTTTCTGAAATATGAAAAAAAAAATATCTGTTTGTTTAAAATTTGAGTCGCCATCATTAGAAAAATGTATATAAAATTAGAAAAAAGTTAATATTTCGAAAACTAATTCGAATTTAAAAATTCTAATACCAGTTTTGAAATCTGCGGATCAATATTGATTTTTGATGTTAATTTCATCGCAAAGTATTCCATATTTTGGGAGAAATTACCGTGAAACATAATCAGTTGTTTAATCAGTTGATTCATATACCCGTTTCAAAAATTCGTTTCATTAGGATTTTATATATATAGGGTAGATATTTATTTATATTATATACTAGGGGGCTATGCCCCCTGCAAGCTACGCTCGCCAACCCCCGTTCAGACACTGCAGAATCTAAAAGCACTCTAATCTGATCGGTTTTAAAAGGATTAGAGAAATTGAATTATACTGAAAAAACCTGCAGAGATCTCCCTGTAAACGGGTTTCCATTTAATTCCCTTTGATGGAAAAAAATTAAGGTATAATAAGTTGTTGTTAAGACAGCCAATGGTTGTTTTGGTGTTTGGTTAAAGAAGATCAGTTAAACATTTGAAAAGAAGCTAAAATAAAATGAATTAAGTAAACAGAGTCTTTGTCTCTCGGTATTTTTTAACAGCGTTATGAAACAATTGACATAATACAATTTACTACAATTACTAAAATTTGCTGCTTTAACCACTTCAAGGGCGGTTCTTTATTTTTGGACCACTTAATTTTAATTCTTAAATGCCACATTAGCACCAGAATATTGGGATGAAAATTTCCCTTTTATCAAGTAAGTGAACAAATGCGGTCCATTAGCCTAACGGTTGGCGTCCTGGCTGGGTGTCCAAGTAAGTGAACAAAAGCATTTTTGTATATCGAAATTTGTTTGTAAATTCTGGTGCCATTCACTAATTTCAAGATTTTACTAATAGAAGTGCCTTGTCCGTGAAATGGTTAAACGCATATTAATGTATTTATTAATGCCAGCCACAGGTGTGATAAGTCGCCGAATATTAATCTATTGCCATTATTTCGTTTATATTATAATAGTCCAAGTCATGTAACTGCCATAAACAACGGGCTAATTCCTTCGCTTTTTATAAGAAAGGTTTCCATTTTGATTAAAGTATCAAAATTATTTTTTCGAATAAAACTACATAAAAGTTGCCATGATCGCAAAGAATTCCTAGTACTTTTATGTTAGCCGGGTGAAAATCTCGCCAATAGCTTTTTTTTTTAACTCGCCAGTTAGCATTTTTTTAATTTTCCGAGTGGTAAATTAAAACGGTGCTACTTGGTTATCCTATCGACCAAAAATCTGTCGCCAAACTATAAGATCAAATGCCAATAATAATTGATCGTAAATGTCACATTCACTTGACTTTAAGGAAGTTACACATGTTCACACAATCAAGTGATTTTTAT
Source organism: Maratus speciosus (assembly GCA_963932465.1). Taxonomy (NCBI): domain Eukaryota; kingdom Metazoa; phylum Arthropoda; class Arachnida; order Araneae; family Salticidae; genus Maratus; species Maratus speciosus. Next base: position 30,059,325 of record OZ010799.1, on the reverse strand, counting down.
TTCGACGTTTTATTTGTATTTTTATTAATGTTATACTAATTTATTTGTTCTTTCGTTATTTAAAATAAAAAATTATGTCAATTTGTATAATTTGGCTATTTATATAATTTGGCGAAATTGGTCGACGGGAGAAGTAATAACATTAAAACGTTGCTTTGAAGTGGAAATTAAATCTTGTGATTTGTTGTATTGTCACATGCGCACCGGGTTTGGCGTGATTTTTTTACGACAATTTGGCGAAAACCTCGTTTTCAAATACCTGTTACATATGTATTTTTAAATTATTTTCTGTTATTTTTAAAATTAAATAACAATAAATACAAAAAATTTAATTAATAACTATAGAACAAAACAATTTATAACATTTTTTGTAAATAAAAAGAAAATAAATTCAAATAAACATTTATTAATAAATAAGCAACAATAGCCGGGTTACCATGTCAGGCAAAATAACGTCATTTTTGCGCCAATTAGGTACCCCGTTGCGTATATGAAATCTGTGCCTAATATTTTTCTTTTCGTTTCGTTTAAAAAAAAGAATGAAGTAAATGCCATTTATTTTAAAGGTTTCAATTTTAAATGAAAGTTTTGTATTAAATAAAATGATAATGAAATACAAATTTAATTATTAATAAAAGTAACATGATGCATTTCTTAGCATGCATTTAAGGGAGGCCAAACTCGTCGCCAAATTAATTTAAAATAACCTTTTCTAAAATATGAAAAAAAGTATCTGTTATGATTAAAATTTGAGTACAATCATTAGAAAAAAGTATTTAAAATTAGAAAAAAATTAATATTTCGAAAACTAATTCGAATTTTAAAATTCTAATACCAGTTTTGAGATCTGTGGATCAATACGGATTTTTGGTGTTAATTTCATCGCAAAGTATTCTATATTTTAGGAGAAATCGCCGTGAAACATAATTAGTTGTTTAATCAGTCGATTCATACTTCCGTTTCATACTTCCGTTTCATAAATTCGTTTCATTAGGATTTTACATATATAGGGTAGAAATAATAAAACCTAACAAAATAGTAATTATCTCTAACAGAATCCTGCCTTAAACGGAAGCGTTACATGGTCTTAATATGTATTGCCATACAATTAAATTTGCTAAAAACCTGTCTGAAAGAGGATATTCATTGCTCTTTAGTGAAACAGCAAAACCTCTGAAAGCGGAATCTTCCTACAACGGAATCCTTTCTCAAACGGAAGAGTTTCAGGAACTCGATGAAACGAGTAATAGTTCTTATTGAGGTAGTGTATCTTAGAAGTATAGTTAATTACACTTCTTTAAACGGAAGACTGTCTAAAATGGAACGTTTTTCCAGTCCCTTCCGATCACGTCTTGACAGGATTGACTGTATCTATCTATATTATAAAGGACAAACATATCTGTGCGTAACACATACGTCATTCTGCGAATGGCAACATTTTAAAATTTGAAATGAAATTTCGGTTTTGCAATTTTCGCAACAGCAAAATTTTTAAACTTTTAATCATGGCACATTTTCAATTTTTACGACGAGACGCATAAGGCGAAAAATGTACTTTTAAACGCAATTTGTTTGAAAGCTGTATCTCAATTTATTCTTGAGATATTAATTTTTTTGTAGTTTTTAATACCATTTTTCTAATTGTGGCAACAAAAGTACTCCATTTCTATTGAAAGTATACGGAAAATAGGAGATTACTGTATCTTTTGTTGCCATTTTCTCATAAAATCTGAAAAAAAGTTTAAATTAAAATACGTGCTATGTCAACAATGTCGTCTGTTATTACGTGATCTTGACGTCATATGCATACTGTTTTATAGATTATGTTTAAGACTGAATTGTAAAAGTGGATTGCTTTAGCGGATGCAAATGACGTCATTTTATAAAAAAGCGTGTATTTTAATTCTTAAAACTGAAATATGTTTTGTAGAAGTGCGTCATTTTCACTCCAGCTGCTTTCACTCTAAATTGAAATGTCTGAAATTCAGACACTTAAGTGACTGAAACGGAGTGTTCAATTTTCAGACATTTTAAAATGTCTGAATTTTTTCAGTCACTTCTTGCGTCTGAATTTCAGACACTTCAAACGTCTGAATCGCAGCCGTTTCATTTTGCAAGCATGATACGCAGCCATGTTTGACCACAATGAATCCTGGAAAAATATTTGACCATGGTCCTGCCCCTCCACCCCCATACAGCCTCATTTTATGGGCTCTCAAAATTGGTATGCCATTTTCATAAAGCTGATAATTTAAATCTTTTATCGACATTGTACTGATTATAATCAATATTTTGAACTTCTATAGTAGAATAAGATTAAAAACAAAATTTTTTTTATCTAAATACAATAAAACCTCTCAATAGGGGGCTACTACGGAATTTGTCCGCCATTCGTTGCCGAGGTGCCCTTGATTGAGAGGTTTTACTGAATTTAGATTTTTTTAAAAATTTATTTAGTTTATAATCTTATTCTACTTTAAAAGTTCAAAATATTGATTATAATCAATACAATGTCGAAACAAATTTAAAATAAAAGCTTTACAAAAATTGCATGTTTAATTTGGGGCCCCTAAAACCGTAGTGAGAGGATACTGCCCAGTTTTCCCATTATTTAATTAAGTGCTTCATCTACAAAAAGTCCAACCCTGCATTATAAGTTCGCTAAATAGAGGTGTCCGGTATTCGGGAGTGTCCGTTATGAAGGTTAATGAACATTCCCTAATATCGGACACCTTTATTGAGCGACAACCTTTTTTAATCCACAACCCAGACATTTGTTTATTTTTACTTCACAAAAGCAGACACCTTTGATTATCGAACAAATTCCGCAGGCCCCAGGTGTCCGCTGTTGAGAACTTTTACAGTATTTCGATAAATATATATATTTTTTGTTTCTAATCATGTCCTACTCTAAAAGTTCAAAATATCATTATAATCAGTGCAATGTCGAAAGATTTTTTTTAAAAAAATTACGAAAATTGCATCACAATTGCGAAAAATTTGCTTTACGAAAATTGCATGACAAATATCCCCCCCCCCCCTCCCAACACACACACACACACACACACACAAAAAATCATATTATAGGATGCACGATCTTTGAATATCTCGAAACGATAAAAAACAAAGCATTTTTCAAGGTACCAAAACGCAAATAATATGCAATTAAGATCTTTTTTTCCCCCTTTCTGCCTCAAATATATATTCATAACTATAATATTATCCAGAAAAATAAATATTGTATATACAAAATTAATATCTAAATTTTAAATGTAAGCCGTCATATCACTAATGCGTGAATTAAAATCTAAGTGCTGCGCGCATGATAAAATTCTAAATTATGCATATAGAAAACAATTTTTGAACAAAATAGAATCATAACACACCTAATATACACATTAAATAAAAAATATACGCAAAAAATTTGGTTTAAAATTCAATTTCAGCACAAAATAAATTAAAAAAAGTAAAATATTTCAAGTTTTTCAAGTTCAAACAAATAAATAAACAAAATATGTTTGGGTTTTTTAGCATGTAGACTATAAAGAAACGCATATTTGTTTATTTTTTTAAAAGCTGCGCTTACATAGTTTGAAAGAAACAACAAAAGCACAAACTTCAAACTTGCTAATATGAGAAAACGCTTTTTAAAGTTTCGATATCTAACGGATCTTCAACTCTCCGTCTATAAATGATTATAACTCAATTTTGAATGGGGTTTTTTGCATATTGTTGAAAAATTTTAAAACATTCGGAATAAAACAGAAACAGAAAACTGATTTTTTGAAAGGTTAAAAGGTCCTGTGCCCTCTTAAAAATTAAGTCTTCTTTAAAATTTATATTTACACATGGGCAATTTTTTAAAAATATAGATCAGATGATAATCACAAGAGCTATTTAACTATCAATAAATAAATATTATATTTTAATAAGATAAAGAAAAATTTATTTCCAGTTTGAAACTTTGTCTTAAATCTGCACATAATCAGTAAAGCTTAATAAAATAGCTAAAGAGATAAAGTGTAATCATTCTCTAAATCATTAGAGTGTTATTGACATTATATATATTTTTTTCTCCTTCCAGTGTAGCGATGCCAGATGAATCATCGACGGGTTTTGCTTACTATAGGAAAAATTGAATGATATGGTTGAATAACGGCGTTGAATGGATGTTCAAACTGTATAATTTTAAATACTTATAATTAAGCATACATAATATAATAATTAAAAACAGTTATTAAATTGGGATGGTTGCTATAAAGACATGGGCATTCCAGTACATATCACATAATAAACCTTTGAAAAATATAGAAATCGAATGAAATCAAAGTAAACATTAACAAATGCTGTTCGAGAAGAAGGCTTAGTATTGCGTAAGTCAATAAATTCAATAACTGCAAAAAACATCCTGTAGACTCATTAAAACTGATTTTAAGGATAACATTGGTTAGAAAATAATATAGAAACATGATTGCAGATGTTTTTAAGAACAGAAACTTAATTATTAGCAAGATAAAATTTTAACACGGAAATTCAACAGACAAAATGCTTTAAACAAATGTTGGTATAACTCAGAAACTAATAAAGCTAGAGACTTGTGTAAGGGTTCCATTTAAAGAGAAAACATTTACGGAGAGTTTGCAATACATGGTCTAGGTCCCACTTACCTGGAAAAAGGTGTAAGGTATCCAAAATTATACCCGCACAGGGGGCGTCAATTTCAACTGGTGGCTAGGTTAATGATCCGTGAGGGAGAAATACTTGGATCTTTTAAAACGAAAATTCCTGTATACATCCGGCTAACTATATTAAAAGGGTGAAATATTTTCACTCTTAAAATAGAATCTGCCAGACAAAAGTTTCTATTTAACAGATTTGACGAACAGAAGACTAATAACACTGTATTATTCATAAAATGATTACGAATAAACACTAAGTCGATACGAATTAATCCACAGAACTTCACAATCCACAAAATATGAATAAAGTCAAAATAAACTTTCAGTTTGAAATTGAATTACAACGTACATTAGAACGAAACACATCTAAAACGCATGACGCATGCGCAACTGGGAGTCCCTCTGGTGGTTATAAGGAAGAACTGAAGAAATATTTTCCCTCCCAGTATGATGAAATTGAATCAATTACGTTTTCTTTATGTCTGATAATTAAAAATGAATGATATTTCTTTTCTTACAAATGGCTATCGAATAATTTTACGTTAAGGGAAAATGTTACTAAGAATTTTACTTCAGAGAAACCCACCCTCCTTTGAACATTTCGTAGAAGACAATTTTAATTCTTTTCTTCTTTTTATGTTCATATATTTCAAATTTATCTCAAACGGTGTTTGTGTGTGTGTGTGGGGGGGGGGGGGGGAGGGGGAAGAGTCCATTGAGAAAAAAAAGTTCTCTATTTTCAAAACTGTCGTTTGAAACTTATTTTTGAACGATTACTATCTCTTAATTTTTAAATTTTTAGATGCGTTCTTAATTATATAAATACGTAGTACCTATAGTCGTCGTTCAGTCCATCTGTCTGTCCGTCTATAACAGCGCAAAAACTACCCAACCGATTTGTTTGAAATTTAAAATATATAATTATTGCATAATTCTGTCGAGTCATTTCAAATTTTATGAAAATCGGATGTATACTTTAATTAGTACAGTCAAAAGTTTACCGTTACATTACGGCCAATGGAAAAAAATTATTTCAAGTGCATTTTAATGATGTTACAGCTTTTCAAAAAGAATGAAATTGATATGCGCTTATGAAGTGCAGTAAAATATACATTCAGTACAATATGCAGTGCAAAAAATACTTATAAAACTAGTTATAGTACGAACGCACCTCATTTGCCACGTTTGACGTGCAATTTCCAACTTGTTATATTTATTTTTATGTTGATATCTTTAAAAATTTCTTGCACAAGGAGTTCTGACAAAATATTCTTAGTTTGCCTATTTCATGTTTATGTTCTGCATTTTAGAAAAGCAGATTACGCTGTTGACCCCAGTCACACCTGTTCCAAAATTTTGCCCCTCCCTAAATTTCTTTCTACCGGTACATCTCTTAGTATTTAGAGGGGAGGGGGGTTGATCCTTCCTTGGAAATAAATATATTTTGTGAAAAGCAATTACTGATTTATTTATTGCGTCAAAAGTAACTTAGTCCCAAAACTTTAGTAAGCGATCTATTTTAATTTTCCAGATGTCCCATGATCTAATCAAATTACTTTTTTTTAAATAAAATAATACCAAATCTAATGGATAAAAATATTTTAAACATCCTTTATCCATTCGAAAAAAAATTTCTGGTAGTGCTGGCATACAAATTGCAATACATTTATACATACAGTTATCACACATATGATACAACTGTATCGCATTTAGACACTTAAGTGTCTAAATTTCTAAATGTCTTAATTTCAGACATATCACCATTATTCAGACATTTTAATCAGCTCATTTATGCCATGATCATAGTAAGACACTTATGTATCTTAAATTTAGACATCTGTGATGTCTGAAATTTCAAATTTAGACACTTAAGTGTCTGAATAACTTTTTCAGTCACATATGTGTCTTAATTTAAGACGCCTCTATTTGCAGTGTTGAAATTCGTCACAGGTGAAAATTCTTCACTTTTGAAAATAATGTAATCGAAATGAAATACTGATAAAACGCAATGGTTTAGAAAAATTTAAAGTGTCTTTATAAAAGAGAGGTGACATATAAATAATAGCGATTTATATTACAGAACTTGATGATTTTCGCCTGGATGGATTTGCTTCGCCAAGTTAGACATCAAGTTTTGAGTTAAAATGATTCTAAAATGATCAAACAAAATACAAAGTTTACAAAAATGACGAATACGGATTTGAGAAGTGCGTATGTACATTTTGAGAAGGTGAAAAGAATGTCGGTTTGCTGTTTTTCATTTTGGAATACCAAGCATAAGAGCATCAATTGATAACCTAATCCTAATAACTGATCTTTATTACATTTTACTGATTACGTGTCTAGATTATAAAGGACAAACGTATCTGAGCGTAACGCTGACGTCATTTTGCGAATGGCCACCGTCCACTGAATGCTAGGCCTGAGCGCTGACATAAAAATGGCGGCTGTCGAAGGCGGATTTTTTTAAGCATAGGTACGATCCCGTAAATGTAGACACCAGTATTTTTTAAAAGATATCTCTGACTCGTTTAATCTTAGAAAAACAAAGAGGAAAAAAATTAAAAAAAATTAGTGGTATGAATATTTAAGGGACTGTGCACACGCTGAATAAAATCCGCCTTCGGCAGCCGCCATTTTTGTGCCAGCAATCAGGCCTAGTATTCAGGGGGCGGTGAAATGGAAACCCTTCACGATCAAATTTCGGTTTTGAAATTTTCGCTACTGCAATTTTTTAATCTTCTGACCATCGTGCATTTTCAGTTTTCGTCGCATAGGAAAAAAATCTACTTTCAAATGCAATTTGTATAAAAACTTTATCTTAATTGACTGTTTTATTATGTTTTTAAAATAATTTTTAAGTATGATTTTTTTTAAGTTTATCTTATCACGTGCGCTTCAATACATAATAATAATAAACAAAATTGGAAATTAATACTTCCTTTATAAAAAAAATAAAAGAATAATAAAAAAGTAATCGTACAATTTAAATTTTTAGATCACCAAAAAGGAAAAAAAAATTCAAATGGAATTTGTTTGCAAAGTGCATCTTAGTTTACTGATTGTCTATGGTTTTAAAAACAATTTTAAAACATGAAATATTTTTTTAATTTATCTATATAGCGCGGAGCTCGATTACGAAAGATTAATCTGTTTGTCCTTAAAACAACATAAAAAGTTCATCATTTTCTTACGGCTAATATCCATTAAAAAAAAAACTTCCTTACGAATAAATAAATAAAACTAGAAAACAGGAATTCTGCTTTTTCAGAATTTAGTGTCGCCCCGATGAAAAAAAAAATATATGTATATGTAAAAAGTACAAAACATATTTCAATTTTAAGACTTTTATTGCTATTTTTATTTTCTGGTGCGAATTTGAATTATCTTAATAAAAATGGAGGTCAAACTGGCAACCCTGGTTCATGCTGGAAAAAATAGTTTTGTTACAATTGCCTAAAACAGCCATAATTCTTTTTGGTTTCTATATTTCACCATTTTTGTTACCTTATTCGATCTAATATTTGTCTTCGATATCTGGTCGTCTTTGGAAGTTAAATTTTTGTAACAAATTTATTTGTGATGGATTAGCACGCTTTTGGAAGTATTAGGAGGTGTAACAAATAATGGTGGTTTCTGCTATTGTACTTCTAAACCGATATATTTTAGATATTTCGAAACAGTTTTAGAGCATTCGCCAAGTTCCGCAGTAAGCTCCGGACTTTGGTACGTGCATTAGCTTCAAATTCGATTTCTTATTGTTAAAGACAAAGTGTCACCCAAGACCTTCTCCATACACAAAATTGTTATTGCCACCATGAAATTTCTTGAATCAATGTTAAACTGCGCGTTCACAATTAGTAACTGGGGTCAAAGGAAATGTTGAATCCAGACATTTCTTTCGTGTGGGATTTCTGCAGCTCTGGAGGGGACACTTCGGAGTTCCGTGGAGGGGGTAGCACTTCCAGACCATTAACCCTCTCGTTGTGCAATCCGAGAGTTTTTCGGGCAGCGTAAAAGTAGCAAAATTTGCGCAACCCGAGATTTCATCGGGGATGCATTTTTTCCGTCTAATTAACCCTCCTTGATCATTCCCACCAGTTACTTTTTATTATAATTTTGCCTTATGGGTCAATATCTGAAAACTGGACAGTTTCACTCCAGATTTTTTTTTTTTTAATTACTGTACCAACTTCCAAATACAATTATATACTATGATATATGTTTTGTCATTTGAATGCTGCAGTGTTTTGATATCAAGGATGTATATTTTATGCGTAGGATAAACTTTTATGGAAGAAAGTGTCTGTTAACACCATAATCAGTGTCTAATAATTGGGAATGAGGTGATGTTTTTGTCTTAACAGCTGCATAGCCATTTTCTTTTATCATTTTGCACACATGTAAATTATTAAATATGCCATGTGACATTTGTATGTTACATAAATAAAGTTGCAATAACCTTTTTTTTTTTATAAATAAAAATTTAAATATGGGGACATGAATGATGCTATAAAAAAATACTCATCCCTATTCAGAACAAAAACTAAATATTTCTAAATATGAAACAAAGAGAAGAATGACTAACCTTCATCCATGGTAGCCAGTTGAACTTTAATTGCTGTTGCAATGGAAATAATTCTGCCAGCGCCACCAAGTATGTGTTAACCTAAATGTGAATTTAGAGGGACTGAGATGATGGTCAACCTCAGGGACAGATATATTTACTACAATATTTTACTATACAATCTATATTAATAAAGAATAATTATATTTTCCCATATTGTATATATATAGGTATAAATATATAATAGCAAAAGTTAATAATATTTATAGAAATTTTTACAGCATACATTTAATATTGGATATTTGTACTTGGGGACAGGGGCTGAAATGATGATTTCGTTTGTTTAAAGCTTAAAATTAATTATTTATGCATCATATATGTCCATTTATCATTGGTAATTGTTTTAAGAAATCTTACAATATATTACATTTTTCAGTTTTTGGTTTTAGTATAATTAATGAAATATTATTGGCAGTGGACGCAAATTGTCTAATTTTCAGATATTTACCCTTATCTAATCGGAGCATTTTCCCGATTAAATCAGACAAAATTTTTGTTTTGAAAAATCGGTGACAAAAGAATAAAAATTCTTAACAGCTCGTTGCGAAGGAATTAAATGCGAAATTTTTGAAGCTATTTTGATAAAACAACTACGCAGCGAGAGGGTTAATAAGCATGAAATCCCAAATCTTTCGTTTGCACCCTTAACCCGTTCGGGACCAGCATCTTTTACATGAATTTTATTCCTTTGACACGACTTTTTGTGAAATAATTAAATTTAGTTTATCAATCGAGAAAATGTCTTAATTAAATAAGGAAATTTTAAACGTTTAATTTTTAGTGGCATTAAAAACATGGTCTGTAAGCACCTTTTGAAGATGCATATATGCACCCATGGTCCCAGAGAGGTTAAACAACTTGACATGAGGATCAAAAACCTCATCTCTATATATGTTACCGGCCAAACCCGATTTTAGGCCAAACTAGATTGGCCTAGGCCAAACTAGTTTATCCTAACGCTTATAGGATAAACTAGTTTTTCCTAGGCCAAACTAGTTTATCCTAACGCCCATAGGATAAACTAGTTTTTCCTAGGCCAAACTAGTTTATCCTAATGCCCATAGGATAAACTAGTTTTTCCTAGGCCAAACTAGTTTATCCTGACACACGTAGGACAAACTAGTTTTTCCTAGGCCAAACTAGTTTGGCCTAATGCTCATAGGATAAACTAGTTTAGCCTGCTATTCATTGGTCTGAACTAGTTTGTCCTAGGCCAATTCAATTTGGCGAGCTTTTATTGATCCCAAAGATTTCCTCGGCGCCAACCTTCTAGTTTGTCCTAGGCCATTCTAGTTTATCCTAAGCCAATGCAATTTGACGTCTTTTTATTGATCCCAATTACCACTCCGGCATCAACCTTGTGCAAAGTAGTATTGCTGTCACCGCTGTATAATATATTTTATTCGATGAAGAGTGGAATACAGTTCCCCTACCTTTCCCATTTCACTGCCATCGCTAGTTACAAAATATGTTCCATATGACAAATTATGTGCTGGAAGACCAAGAATAGGGTGCGATGCTATCATAAAATTTAGGAGAGGAATAATTTGGAGAATTGATTTATTATGCGCAGTTATACCTCGAAAATCCGGCATCGTCAGGACCAGGACTTTGCCGGATTTTTGAAAATTCCAGATTTCTGAAAGAATATCAAATGTACTTCTGATATCATAATGGTGCATTTATTCATAATTAATTCAAAAGCAAGTGACATTTATGTGGGAAAAATAAATAAATAAAAAAAGAAACATTGATTTTTTCTACGGTACATAAATTCTAATAAACAGTGAAATCAATTCTTGTGTCGATCAATAAAATTTTATTTGCTATAGTTTCTGCCGTTCTTTAACAAGTTTTTCTTGGATTTTATAAGTGAACAATATCGATTTCGGAAATGTAGTATTATTCCTCTAAACCATTTAGTAATTTTCCAGTGAAACATATACATTTTTCAAGTGACATCTTTTCTTCTGCAAGTTTTTCGTTCTCCTTCCTATGAGCTACTAATATAGCGTTATCGGCGATTCTATTTAGCACAGCTTGAGCGATCTTAGTGTCCGCTAATCCATCTCTTTCGATCTCGAAATTTTTAATTCATAAACAATTGCTATTTTTCTTTGTCCCATAATTTGGAAGAAAAAAAATTGGGAGAGCTGGCCTTCGTTCCCGGATTTTTGAAGTTGCCTTATTTCTGAATGCTAGATTTTCGTGTGAAATACAGGTGTTAAAAGTTTACAATATGCATTTTATCTAAAATTGCTAGTACTTTCGATCTCAATCCCACACTCATCGTCAGGGAATATTTTTTTAAATTACCGTTACATTCATTCCCTGACGATGGCTGTGCGATTGCAGGCCAAAAGTACTAGGAAATTTAAATAAAATATATATTTTAAACTTGTAACATCTCACATTTCAAGTAAAACGGAGAAATTTTTAATGTTCATATTGTATAGTTTGGCATATAAAACGTATTTTGTAACTACCGATGACGGTGAAATGGAGTAAATAGGGGTGAAGTATACCATTCCCCATCGAATAAAATATTTTATACGAGGGTGACGGCACTACTACTTTGTACAAGGTTGGTGCCGGAGTGTTCGTTTGCATCAGTGAGTATGTATGGGCATCAGTTGGCATTCAGATTTTCAGTATGAGCGAACTCATTGTGCGAAATCGCATGAGTTTAGCTCACTTTCTGTGACGTTAAGTTAAACTTGACTCACTTTTGATAAAAGAGCGTGAGCTGAACGAAAGCTCAAAAAATCTGTGAGTTTAAGCGAAATTTACAACTTAAGCTCAATTTTTTTCATAATTTATAAAAAAATTCCCAGCTGTTACAACGTGTTTTTTCCCATTCAAATTCCATTTAGAGGCCTACATGGACTCAGGACGGGATGAGTCTGATCATCAGTTTTTTAGGTCGTGCCCGGGTCATGCTTTCTTTGCAGGCACGGGCCGGTCCGAACCGAACTTATTTCTGGACCTGTGCTGTATTCTTTCTAGAAGTGTCCCGAAATATTCTCGTCAGGTCACAACACTGCATGTATGAAAATTATTGACTCGTGACTGTCTGACCCGTGCAAAAATCTGTTTAAGGAACAACTTTCTTGGGTCAACAATTTTTACGAAAATATACATATATTTTTAAGCTACCATTATTCCGCAAATAAAATTCTCTTTACAGAATATTACATATACATTTGTACGGATGGGGATACAGTACTCTAAAACCTGTTAGTAGAAACTGCGTAGGACGAAATCCTGTTTTAAACGGATTTTTTTTTAACGGTTCAAATTAGATATAATAATCCGTTTGAAAAAAACATAATACATTTGCTAAAGACGACGGGCCTGCTAAAAAAGGAACTTAACAAAATCGAAATTTTTTCCTCTCCTTTGTGATTCCGGCTCAGATGGTGTTTTTTTAAAGTAAATAAAATTTTTTAGATTTTCAAGTCTCCGTGTAAAAGTATTAATGGTATTAGTAGTAATTCGGATATTTACATACAAATAGAGATTCATTAAAAAATGAATATAGTTTACAAAAGAATCATTAATATCGTCAATCTACATTCTATGGCTTGGAGATTTAAAAATTGTTAAAATTCTAAACAATAAAATCTTCTAAGACAGAATTGCATAGGGAAGAAGAAAAATCCGTTATAGGCAGATTCCCTTATTACCAGGTTCATCATCTGTTGTAAATGCATTATATTCTTTTCACTAATATAAAGTACTAATATCTTCATTTTACTTAGATCAACATTTTTTTTTTAAATTGAAACACGGGATTTCGTCATAGGCAGGTTATTTTTCTCAGGTTTTAACGTACTTTATTTCATTACCGACTGAAAATTTCTGCTTGTTCAGACCTCAAGAAGAATGCAGTCAACTCCCGACTGAAGGCAGAAAAAAAATTGAGTCACGGTCCATCTCGGTCCGAACCTCTCGAAAAAAGTAATTCTCAAAACATGACCGGACCGAGTGTCAGGAAGGGATATTGGGTGGGCCCGTACAGACCCGTACATCGAATAACCAAAAGACTAGTTCACAAAATTTTGTAAATTAGGACGCTAAAGTTCTCTTATATTTAAAAAAAACGAGTATGAAGTTTCTTTGCTCACTTTTGAACTTTTGAACTTTGCTCACTTCCATAGATGAGTTTGAGTTGAGTGAACTCGTGAGAAAAATTTTGAATTTGAGCCTGAACTCGATTCATTTTTGAAAAATTGAATTTGAGTTTGCATTAGTTCATTTTTTTTGTATGTCCAACACTGGTTGGCATCAATAAAAGCACGTCAAATTGAATTGGCCTAGGCTAAACTAGATTGGCCTAGGACAAACTAGAAGGTTGGCGCCGAGGAGGTCTTTGGGATCAATAAAAGCTCGCCAAATTGAATTGGCCTAGGACAAACTAGATCGGCCTATGATAAACTAGTTCAGACCAATGAATAGCAGGCTAAACTAGTTTATCCTATGAGCATTAGGCCAAACTAGTTTGGCCTAGGAAAAACTAGTTTGTCCTACGTGCGTCAGGATAAACTAGTTTGGCCTAGGAAAAACTAGTTTATCCTATGGGCGTTAGGATAAACTAGTTTGGCCTAGGAAAAACTAGATTATCCTATGGGCGTTAGGATAAACTAGTTTGGCCTAGGCCAATCTAGTTTAGCCTAAAATCGGGTTTGGCCGGTAACATATATTTCAGCATTCACAGTTGCACTGGTAAAAATATGTAGGTCAGTGTGGCCATTCAAAATGATGCCCACCTATACCATGATTCCACGACCTTTGTATCGATCCCTTTCACGGGTGTTTGCAGCTTTATTGCATGTATTTTTCTCTCCATATGATATCGCGTCTGCAATAATTCTCCAAACAAAATCAGGATTCATCAGTAAAGAGAACTCGGCTCCACCCCGTGTTACTCCAATGATCTCTGCACCACTTTAACCGGGCGCATTTCGCTGCCGGAGTTAGTGGAATACAAATAATGGGTTTCCTTGTATGCAGCCCTTTTTTATACAGCCTGTTACTCACGGTGAATCTGGGTGGTCGAGTTCCTGTTGCTGCAGCGAACTCCCATGCAATCTGAACTGACGTCAGTTGCCTGTTTCTTTTAGCAATCGTTACCAAATAACGGTCTTGAGAATCTATTGTGGCACTTTTTTTTTACCTTGACCTGGTTGACTATGCACATTACCAGTGTCTGTTAACCGTTTCCATATTCTTGACATGACGCTTCTGGCTATTTTAAAGTATTTACAGACCCCTGACGGTGTCTGTCCTGCTTCCATTCTACCTATCACACGCCGTTTCTCGCAAAGGGTCAGATGTCTTCTGGAAGACATATTCAACTTACTACAAGCGAAAATTTTATCCAACTACACGTACAATCCTTAAAATTAGACTTGAAATCACCCACGGGAAATCCTTTTTACACGTGAACAGAAGGAACGGGCTGAAAATTTTGCATATTTTTCTGTAGAGAAGGTTGATCCCATTGGACTACGTGATAACGTTGACATTGAGTTACCAATCAATCACCTCTCATGGAAATTCCCTTAATAGAATTAACACAAAACACCTTTTTATGGTTTCCTTTAATTTTTCTCGCCAGTGTATTTTGAAAGTGGTAACAAATAACCAGCCCAGAAATAAAGTTACTTTGATTAATTGCTTGCAGCAGATTTAAAATAATTCTTAATATTGACCGTTATAAAGTAAACAAAGATAAGGGTCACGAAGCTCAACCAATATGCCATTATTGCGTTCGTGTAAACTCGTCTTTTCCTTTAAGTGTCGACAAGTGGTCCCATCGAAGTCCAAGGTAAAGAAGTTTTTACGTTTAATCTAGTTACATAAAATTTGTATAAATAGAATACAGGTATAGTTGCATAGTTATCCTTCCGTCTCGGGACATTAAAATGTTTCCGTTTACGAGAGGATTCCGTGTTCACAGAAAACCTGCCAACAAGGAATCACAATATAACAAGTTTCATTTCAGATGGATTTAAACCGTTAGCAAGCATAAATATATAGTGTTGTTTTCGACGAATCTTGAATTGTTTTCCTTTGAGATAGGTCAACTTCACAGATTTCACTGCAATACATTTATGCTCTTCAGAGGTGTACTATAAAGTGAGTACGTTTTAGCAGTTTTAATAGATAAGTGAAAACGGAAAGTGTTTATAAAGAAAACCTGTCTAAAACGGAAATGTTCATAGACCCGGCCAAAGGCATACCTTTGAATTATAATTCTAAGACGAACACCTGTTTAAAGCGGAATTTTTCATAAGTTCTTTGTAATTCCGTCTTAGCCGTTTTTACTGTTGTATCCATGATTCAGTAAACTAGTTCTTCGTTCGGGTTCAGGGGGTCCGGACCCACTGGACACCCCCGCCCCCCTTGGCTACGCCAATGGTTCCACCGTTCTCAGCTTAGGGCGCAACGTCCTTCGTAATTTCAAGAACTGGTAACTTTCAAAGACTACGAGTATGCATTGTAACTTTAAATATTCTATTGTTTCACATTCGCATGAAAATTGCTCATTTAAACGAAATAAATAAATAAATCAAGCTGCTACTTGAAAAATGTTTGATTTGACTCCTTTCTACCTATTAAATATCCCATTTACAGCAGTTTAATAAAATAGTTAGTGAAAGACCGAATCGTATTGTCTCGATACTGCGGTCATTTTAATAAAAAATATTTACATACATACTTTTGGTTATATGCCCTTTTTTCATTTTTAATTTTTGGCAAAATTTCTGATACTAATACTATTGACTATTCGCAGAAGAAGATGAGCTCATATCTAAAAGACACTGCTAGAAAAAAACTTTTTCAAATACGTCTGTTTTTCATTTTAAAATTTCTGCACCTTTAAGCTCCTAATGGTTTTTTTTTTTTCCGGTCATCTGGGGCCCCGTGCAATAAGATTACTCTAGAATAATGTGGTTAAAAAGCCGAAAATGATAGAGTTCACCATAAACCTGTGAAAGTCGAAATTAATTAAAGTTAACTGTGAAAGTTAATTAGCATCTTCAAAAGGAAGCAGATTTGAATCGGGTGGTTCCTGGGGTTCACGATTCTGTTTCTTTTCTCAGTATGATGAAGCAATTTCAACATTAATATCTTAAAGGCAATTCCATTCAAATAAAGAACAGCAGACGCTGTTTGCATGCGAAAATTCAGCGATTTTCAATTCTTTTTTAAACACAACGAAGAATCCTTTCTTGAGCTGGTTCAAAGCTAGTTTCTAGGCTGCGAATTTTGTCGAAAAATCGTGGAAAAAACTTAAATTTAGTCGAAAGATCGTGGGTAAAAACACGCGAATTTTGTCAAAGGATCGCGGAAAAAGGCGATTTTCGCACAATGTTCATGGAAAAATGTGAATTTTGTCAAAAGTCTGTGAGGCCGTGAATATTCAGCTCCTTTTTTTTTTTGAACATGTAGCACGTCTGATTAGAGCAATAAAAACATCAAATAAATTCTGACATTTGTATGAACCGATAGAAAAAATATATATACATTCGAGACATCTTTGTATTTGTATTTTGTATCTATTCTTTCAAAAACTATGCAAGATTTTACGAACCTTTTGAATTTTGTAAGAACGATTAAAATCACAGTTTCTAATCCATTCTAATTAAAAAGATTTTTAAGACTGCATTTTTTTTTTTTTTTTCAAAGGAGCTTAAACTTCTTTTCTGTGCACAAATCTTTTCTATATACAAAGTATGGAAAATATAAAAAATGGTGTGATAAATATATATATATTTGTCAAAACTCTGTGGAATGACCCTAATGTAAATTTCATGTTTGTTTGATGGTGTTTGTATAAAATATTATTAAATAAGCCTATTTTGTTTGTATGCCATTTTGCAGGCGGTAGCTCGTCAGCAGAGAGAAATGGCTAAATGTTTTGAAAAGGTGAAAGAAGTTATTGAATTAACAAATGTAAAACACGAAGAGCAACTGCAAGTCCTTCAAAAGTTAAAACAAGAGATGGAATCTTTAGATTCTCAAATTGCTCACAATATGGAAGGGATGTCTGCGAATGGAGCTGAGATGCAACAAAAAGATGAATTGGCCGAGAAAGTAAGACTGAAAACCTTATTTTTATTGTTTCAATTAATTGAAAATTTCATTCATTTATAAAAACTAGATGTCCATAAATTCTGATAAGGTTTCTATACACATTGCACTTTCTGGAGTAAAAAAGAGAGAAACGCACACTTCAAATGATTAAATGTTAAATCATCTCGACATGAATTTTTAATGATCCCTTTCAAATTCCAACACAACAGGCAGGGATTGGTGCAGAGTTTTTTTCTTGGAGCCCATTTTGTAAAAGTAAAATTTATTTTTCTGTAAATTTTTATGCTTTTGTGAAGAACAGCATTTTGTATGAAAGATGAAATAAATCTACATACTCAAAATCGAACTAAGCTTTTATTAGTACTATTTTTTTTTTTTTTTTTTTGAGTTCTTCTGCTTTCCTTTCGGGTGAATTTTTTTTTTGTGTGCCAATTTAAAAACTTTGTAAAATAAAATAATTAATGGAAAATATGTTTCTAACATATAATATGTATCTAACATTGTGAAACGGTCTATTTTATTCAGTGGATTCTTGTGAAGGGAACTGCACTCTAAAAAAATCTATTGATTTAACGAAAAAAGTCTGTCAGCTATGCTACCAGATAACCCCTGTAGCTTCTACTGAGAAAATATGTTAAATTGATGCAGACTTTCTCTGTATGCAACATAACTTCTCCGTAGTATAGACAGGGAAACCTGTTATCCGGCACAGATATTTGTTATGATTTTTTTCAATTTATTTAATGAAATAAAGCTATTTTGTTTTCTCTATTATTTTTCTGTATCTATAGAAAAAATCCATAAAAAAAAAAAACTTGTTAATCATTTAGTATATATGAATAACAAATTTTGCGGAATTATTTATCTGATGAATTTATTGGCAATAAGAAAAATAATTTTATCCCCCATTACCAATAATTAAGGATTATTAACATGGTTATTTATTAAATAAGAATATTTTTTATGAGTACGTTAAAATGAAAGGTCTCAGAAACCTAGTAATTAAGAATGTGTTATTATGAGTTTGGGTGCATAGTTAGAAAATGAAGGTATTTGATTCTGTTGACAGTACTAATTTTTCGACAGAGTGAAAAATATAGTTTACATTTCTTTGTTAAAGGAAGTGCAGAATGATTGAATTTCAAAGCTTCAGAAATTGTGCCATCAGTAATAATTGTTTAATTGTGTGTGAATTTTTTTTTATTCTTAAAATATTTACAAGTCTGTTATATATTATGATCATTTGTTTAAGTTTTATTAAATCCATAGAAATCTAAAATAAATTAAATGTTATGTATAATTTAATTTCGTAAAGATTAATCTCCATTTAAGATCTTGCATAATATCTAAATTGATGCTTCGTAATTTCAATACTATTTAAATGAGGTAAATTTGTTTACATTTTTTTCTAAATACTATAAATCTACATTTTCAAAATCTCTTATGTATGTATGTTATCGTGCACACGGAAAATTTCAAATCCCAACAAAAAGTTTTCGGTAAAAAAAAAAAAAAAAAAAAAAAAAAAAAAAAAAAAAAAAAAAGCGCCAAGTTCTCCTTAATGTTTCGGCCAAAAAAAGTAGTGATATCTGAAGTTCGCACAAGTTAAAAGCCAAACATCCCAAATCTTTCATTGAAAATGGCTTCCTGCGACTTGGCCGTTAATGCCTTCTACAACATTTCAAAATTAATGATTGGAAATTACGCATTTATGAATTATTTAAATATTAAAAGTAATATTAGAATCCAAAGAGGCAAATTCACATAAAAACATTATAAGTAAAAGATTTCTGATAACTATCATTCAGTTTCAACAAACATCAGTTTTGATTACAGATCATTTAGTCCACTTGTGGTTTAATTGCCATTTTGTACGGTCTAAAGCTAAAGTCATTAACGTAAAACCCAAGAAATAAAACAAAATTTACTTACTTCAAATCTCACAATATGTTACATCATATTTTATTGTATAATATTGAAATCTTGTGTATTGACGAAAGAAATTTTTTTCGTTTGAACATTTATTATAGTTTGTTTGCATACATTAAGAGCTATTCGATTTATAAACTGTTAAAAGCTGATACTAATTATGTTTTAGCAATTGGGTATATTATCTCCTGAATACAAGTATTTTGTTATTTTTAACATCTGAGCATTTAAATAGACTGAAGTAGTTTAAATGCTTTTTTCAAATGTGTACTTTATTTCTGTACTCTGTGCCACAAAATGTCTAAAATAATCAAAAAATGTAGTTGGTACGTAGCTCATTTGTACATATTTTAAAATTTGAAAAACTCTCTCGAAGGCATTAACGGCCAAGTCGCAGGAAGCCATTTTCAATGAAAGATTTGGGATGTTTATGGCTTTCAACTTGTGCGAACTTCAGATATCACTACTTTTTTTGGCCGAAACATTAAGGAGAACTTGGCGCTTTTTTTTTTTTTTTTTTTTTTTTTTACCGAAAACTTTTTGTTGGGATATCACTACTTTTTGTATGTTTTTTCAAGTTTGTTATTCTAAACTATATTAATATGAAAAAACTTAAATTTCGGTACTTTTATGTTAGCCAAGAGCAAATCTCCTCATTAGCCTTTTGTTTTTTCGCCAATAGCAGTGTTCATTTTTCACATGTGTAAATTAGAAACAATGCTTTGATTTTCAAATAAATATTTTGGTTTATGTTATTATTTCTTATTTATTTATTTATTTATTCCTATGTTAAATATTCTATTAAATAAAATGAAGGAAATCCATCTATTTTAAATGAGATGACTGAAAAGTATATATCTTTAAATGAAATGAATGCAATATGAACAATGGAGTTGGGAACAGTATTTGGCGATTTGCCACTTGCGCCCGATTAACATAAAAATACCTAAATTTATTTTATTGAGCTTTACAAATATATACTTTATTTCTTTTTATATTAAATTACTAGCCGCCTCTAGCAAGCAGTATTTACCGTATTAATTCCATGTTAAACGTTGCATCATGTTACCGTTATTCATAATTTAATTTACTTGCCCATTCTTTCGCCAAGTCGGAAGCTTTTGATAGAGAAATCAAGAACTCTTTACGATCATGTGAGCACATCATATATTTTGTGTTGTTATGTATTTCATCTTTCGTGACAAATATCTCTTAACTCATTTATGCTGTTTCCTTAGCAGTTACGATTCGTTCTCTAATGCGAAAATTTTTAATCCTATTAAGTAATCTTTTCTAATTGGGCTCACTGCCAATTGTTGTATTTTAACTGATACGACTGGGTATAAGTGAAATGGTTCTTATGAAATCCTTTGACAATATCTGCATTTGCATTAAACCATATTGATGCTAATATCTTTTTGTTTCACGTTAACCTTTTCAATAGACTCGATTACGGAAGAATAGAAGGTCTACCGACTCACTGCCATGATCCATTTGAAAATCTATCATTCTTCTCATCTGATCGTGTTGAAGAATTAGTCAATGTGCCATGGTTTTAAAATTTTAGCTAATTTTATTCGAAACCTGAAAACTAAAATGCGAGGAACTGGATTATAAAAGATTCATTCTAACGTACATATCGACTAACAGGTTACATATTATCGAATTATAATAATCATAAGGAGAACTGGCAGTTTCAATGCTTTAATAGTTTCCGTAAATTCTCTTTATATAATACAGAAGTTTTAGCGGTGTAAAAATTAACAACATAGTCACAGTAAGTATAATAACAGTACAATATAATAACAATAGCAGAGGTTTTGAGCAGTGACGAAACTATTAGCACTTTGGAAATATTAGTACTATATGTCATCTAACTATTCAGATGATTTGCGGAAAAATAAAAATAGATGGCTCGCATTAATAATTAACTCATTGTAAAATAGCCACTAGCGTCAAATATTCGCCAAGCTTGGCGACATTTAGCAAAGTTTCGCCAAATTTGGTAATATATCATGTCAATTTTCAAATTTGGCGACAAAAAATGTTTTGTTTATTCTGACGTCATAATGATGCATGTGTATTATGTACACTGGTGAAAACAATTAAAGGGACAAACGGTTTTTTAAAAAAACAAAACAAAATAAGTTATTCCTATACGCAAATAAGGTATCAAATGATAGTTAAGCTCGTCGCGGACACACCTGCCACGCAGTGGTACGTGTGGTCATAAGGCAGTGGCGCTGTGATCGCATTTGTGCAGAGGTGCATCATTTGACCGCCGAAACTGGTAGCGGACGGACGTTTTGAAGCATCGTAGCATAACCCAATCTTTGTTTTTTTTTTTTTCATTGTTTACCCATCGTTAGTATGTCTAGTCGATATCGTCTAGATGATGCCACAAGATGGCAGATTGTTGGAAGACTCGAGGCCGGCCAATCACAGGCTACCTGTTTTTAGGACTTCGGTGTTCCGTAAAATGTGGTGTCTACTCTGTGGAAACAGTTCACAGAGACCCAAACAGTGATCCCCCGACCTGATCAAGGCCTATAAAGGGCAACAACGCCGGCTGAAGACCATTATTTGAGACTTTTAACCAAAAGCGATAGGTCCGCGACAGCAACACACTGTCTCGTCACCTGTATAATTCTACAGGAACATCCATTTCATGGAAAACAGTCACCCAGAGACTTAATGCAGGTGGCCTGTATGCCAGGTGCCCTGTAGTCTGCATTCCTTTGACTGTGAACCACAAATAGTCCCGTCCAGCATAGTGCCGAGAACACCTGTCTTTGACAGAGGATAGTTTGAGGGCGGGTTCTATACAGTAATGAGTCGCGATTCAGTCTGGACATCGACTCGAGACGTGTTCTGATCTGGAGAGAACCCGAGAGTCGATATCGGCCCTCTAACATTGTCGAAAATTATCACTATGCTGGAGGTGGTCTGGTGGTCTGGCAGGCTGCAAGGTAGGGACGGGCGTACCGGCCATAATGTGTTTGATAGAGGTACTCTGACAGATCAGCGATACAGGGACGAGATCCTTCCAACCACTTTGAAACTTTTCTGCGGCGCATATAGACCAAATTTCGTCTTTATGGACGATAACGCCCGTCCACATCGGGATTAGTTGGTGGACGAATACCTCGAATCGTAGTATGTTCAACGAATGGAGTGACCTGCGATGCCCCCTGACCTTAATCCCATCGAACACATATCGTCACTACCATATCAAACTATCCAATGTGAAAAAATGCATTTTTCATATTTTGCGCCATTTTGTTGTATTGTGCATGATACGTACTAATTAAAATCGTCACATCTCTAGCATGTTTAGAAACTTAGATAATGACCGTTTCAAAGTATCCAATATGCACTTTTTTCTAAAATTTACAATGTCAAACTGTCCAATATGGAATATTCGATCCTTTGCCTCAAATGTTTGGATATTTTTCTTTTTCTAAGCATCCGTACCATTTCAAACTATCCAATATGAAAATAGTCTTTTCATAAGGAAAACAAAAACTGTTTTATTTATGGATTGAAATTTAACGTTTGTTTCTGACGTTTACTATAGCATATGTTTTCTATTGTTAATGGAATGTGAGAATTTTTAGTTCATTTAGAGAGACACTCAAAAGAATCCCGTTACATTACACAAAATAGGGGAATAGAGTGGTGTCTTTTAATGGTGTTACGATATTTAAAATATAATGAAATTAATATGGATTTATCAAGTATATTAAAACATGTTTTATGCAGAATATGGTGTACAAGCCATTAATTATTTTTTACCGGTTCATACAAAAGAATTTTGCTGTATAATGGTTTACAGAAAAAAAGTGTTTGAAGCACATTTTAATAATGTTAAAATATTCTAAACTAAGTGAAATTGACATCAGTAATTGATTTACATTACAAGGTGCTTACTGTAGGACATGACATGTATGATAGTTATCGTTAATTTACAGGGACACACAAAAAGTTCGGTTACATTTCTGTCTATTAGCGATAGTTGTTTGAAGTGCGTTTCCAATTATAGTATGAGTTTTTAGTTATTTGAATAATACGTGGTGCTTATAAATTAGATCATATACAGGACTATACAAAAGAATTTTTACGCATTACTTTGTATGTGCATGAATTTCTTAAAGGAGTTTTTTAATTGAGCTATGCAGTTTCGGTTTTTTATTTCTTTTTACTATTCTAAAATATGTTAGTAGAAATTCTTAATATGCAGGGCTACGCAAGGAACTGAAAACATTGTCGAATATGACTGGTAAATTTGGAAGTGTGTTTATAACAGTTTTTGCCAGAATTAAATTTCACCATATTACGTAACATGTATAAAAATCTGTAGATAATATACTGGACTATACAAGAAGTTCGATTATATTTCCGTTTTTTGGCGGAAATTGCTAAAGGTTGAAAGTAAATTGCGTTACGCGTTTTCTAATTAAACTAAATTATCGCATACTATCTAGATTATACACAATTCTATAGATCATTTACAGGGCTTCAGAAACTGATTCGAGTGTTTTTTCTACCTATGGACGGTAATTGTTTTTAGTAAATTCTTTAGTGCATTCCTGTATACGAAGTATTGTTAGAGTGATGTAATCGCACATTACATTTCATGAAATCATTTGGTTTCGGTTCTATCACGTCATGAACTTAAATAAAACTGATTGGTTCTCTTATTAACAATTTCTATTGGCTGTCTAATTAAAGTGCCCTATTGGCCTTCCTAGAATCCTTTCAAAATGTTATAAATATAGGTCACTTTCTTTTGTGCCTCACTGTATATTCTCTGATTTTCATGTGTGATTGACTCTGTAAATAAAACTTCTATGTACGATCAAACGGCCTTATCTTTCAACGCTGCAACATTTCAACAAGGATTTTTAACAAGTATAGGATTTTTATACAACATACAAAAAAATAGTTACATTTAAAAACGCATACCGAAATTCAGAAAAGCACTTTCTGCAATTATATAGAGTACTGTAACCGATTTATTTTGTGTGTCCCTGTAAATGAACGGCAAATGCTATGAATGCATGCCCTATTCTGTTGTAATCTTCTTGTAATGAAATTCAGTTATTTATATCAGTTTTAATATGTTTGAAATAGCATAATATCATTAACATACTCCCCAAACGATATTTCCCCATATATCATAATGTAATGGAAATATTTTGATTGTTCCTGTAAATGAACTACAAATGTTACACACTTCTTATGTAATACCGAACATGCGATTGTAAGCACCATTAACATTTTTAAATTGCATGAAAATTCGAGTATATTTATGTGAGTTAGAGCGTGGACAGACAAACCGAATTCATAAATACTTTTCAACCTTGTTGGAAAGTGTTAAAAAATACAATAGGTTGAAAATTCACATTCAGTAATTTCTACTAATAGACGACCATAACTTAATTCTTTTGCACACCCCTGTATATTGCCAACAGATTTTTATACATGCCTCATAATAAACTAAAAATTTAATGCAAGCAAAAAGATGCTTAAAACTACTAAAATGATACTTCCATAAATTATCATCCATAATTGTCCATGTTTCTAGTTTTTTTGCGTGGCCCTGTATGTTATTTTACTTATATTCCACAGACATCTCACATACTAACTGTAGTTCAGATTTGAAGTGCATAACACAATTAAAAACTACGTTTAAGTAGTTCAGAATCATACTTAGTAATGCTAACGAATTATTTTAGGTAGTCCTGTATGCAATCTATCGAATTTATACATACCACGTAGCATGCCCATAATGTTAAAACGCATATCATAATATAAAACGCATTTCCAGCAATTATCGCTAATAGAACGCACTTTAACTGAAATCTTTTGTGTATCTCTGTAAATGAACTAAACTGTCCTATACATCATATTCTAACGTAGGCATGTTGCTGCACATCTCAATAATGTGTATAAATTTCATTATGTTTGAAACAGTGTAACATAATTAAACTAAAACACAAACGTTTCTTTCCCCAGTAAGCGTAATGAAACGGGGTTCTTTTGAGTGTCCCTGGAAAGGACCTATAAATGCTACACGCTCCGTTTTCAGTGCCAGATATGCCATAGTAAACGTCAAAAACATAAATAAGTTATATGGCAATCCGAGTATATTTATGAGAGTTAGAGCACGGTGAGACGACAGACAAGTAAACCAAAAGTCATAAAAACTTTTTAACGATCAAGAAAGTCTTGAAAAAACAGATTACCAATTTATTATTCCTCAAATTCGGGAGAACAATTGCAATTATAGTATTAAAAGAGCCTATTATGAATTTCTTCCAAATTTTCTTCAAAGCTATTTGTTACAACTTTTTTTTAATGGGGGATTAAATAAGTCGAAGATTTCTATTCGAAAATAGGGGTAGAAAACGTTATTAAACTATTGAATACGACACATTTGCTACTATGAAACAGCGAATCTATGAAAAGCACAAAATTTTTACAAGTCAAACTATCCAATATGGCATATTCGCTACTATGGAATGTCGAAACTGGGAGAACCACAAAATTTCTACAAGTCGGTATATCCAATGTGGCATATTGGATAGTTTGTGGCTGAAAAAGTTCAACGAAGCTGAAAACGTACAAATAAGCATACCATATCAAACTATCCAATGTGATTTTTTGGCGAGTAAAATTGTTCAAATGATATAGCTCAATATCATGCTTATATAGGATATAAAACAGCACCCAAAAATTATGATAATTGTTTACTGCTGCTTGGCGCTGATTTTGAATCCAGAATTAAAACAGTTTTCTTGCCCTCTTGAAAAGTCGCTATTTTCACATTGGATAGTTTGACATGGTACCGACGATATGGGACGCCCTTGGACGATCAATTGCAGCTCGAAGACCAGCTCCAACGACCATCGATGAGCTCAAGGGTGCCTTGGTGCAAGAGTTGGTGAAGTTGCCACAGAGATTGATAAGGACCCTGTGAAGCAGTATGAAACGCCGATGCGAGAGTTGTGTAGTTGTTACAGACGATTATACACTCTATTAGACATGTTTTCCTCTGACTGACAGGGTGTCGGTCAGCTGCTGTGCTGGACATGTGACCAGTTACCTTATTTAGGGTGCAGGTTGTGCCCATTTTTGTTTTCCCATACATTGGTCTTATATCGAATGATATTTTGGCCAAGTTTGGTTTTATTTGATTTGTTAGTTTTTTTTTTAATTGCAAGTAAACCATTTGTCCCTTTAATTGTTTTCACCAGTGTATTATACACATACCAATAATATGCATGATGCAAATGTATTACGTATTATATGCATATGTATAATGCATATGTATAAGTTCATTAACATCACTAAAACACACTTAAAGGAATAGTGTTCCATAAATAATAGGGATAATTGCCAGATTGACCAGAGTGCTATTGAAATTAGAATTCCGACATTTATAATAGACCGGGAGGCGTCTGCTCACACATCACCTCATCGAGTTTACAGCTGAAATTTTAGGATTAGTTAAAACTAGATTAGCATACTTAAATACAACTAGTCTGTTAAGTCATATCTTGGTAGAAACCACCTGAAGACCTAATTTTAGTGGTTAACTGATAGGTTTACTATTGTATTTTTCTGCATCCAAAAGTTTAGAAACATGGAGGAATGGGTGCAGGAAAACACAATGGAAAATCCACCAATTAACCCGTAAAATCGGGTCTGTAGGTGGTTTCCACAAAGATATGACTTCGCAGACCACTTATATTTCAATACGCTAATCGATATTTAACTAATCCTAAAATTTCAGCCGTCAACTCGATGAGGTGGTGATCTGTGCAGACGCCTCCCGGTCTTTAATAAAATTTGTTTTAAAGAAGTAAAACATAGAAAGATGAACAGATAAACTGAAAGATTTGCCTTATTACGATTTTTGTAAAAGCATATAAAAATTCATTCAGCTTGAAATCATGTAACACCTTTATAACACAGGCTAATATTCTATAATCGGGATTTGGCGACCAACATATCTTATCTATAACTATAATCTTTCTTTTACGGATTTAAAATTAACAATAAATTTACAGTAAATAGACTAATAATACAATATAATAACATTAGCAGCGGACTTCGGACGCCGCATCTGTCGCACATCGTTAAAGACAGTTTATTAGTTACACATTTCATTTAATTAAAAGGGGATTTTTAAACTTTCATATGGAATTAGGATATCTTTCCACTATAGGGACCTTGGCATTTTTAGGTGCGTTCGTAATTATATAAATACGTAGCACCTATAGTCGTCGTTCAGTCCGTCCGTCCGTCCGTCCGTCTGTCCGTCCGTCCGTCTGTCCGCATGTAACAGAGCAAAAACTACCCAACCGAATGGTCTGAAATTTCAAATATATGATTGTTGCAAAATTTTGTCGAGCCATTTCAAATTTTATGAAAATCGGATGTATAGTTTAATTACAGGGACAGTCAAAAGTTTTTCTTTACATTACGGCCAATGGGAAAAATTATTGCAAGTGCATTTTAATGATATTAGAGCCTTCCGAATGATCTGAAATTTTAAAGATATAACTGTTGCAAAATTTTGTCGAGCCATTTCAAAGTTTAGGAAAATCGGATGTATAGTTTAATTACAGGGACAGTCAAAAGTTTTTCTTTACATTACGGCCAATGGGAAAAATTATTGCAAGTGCATTTTAATGATATTACAGCCTTCCGAATGATCTGAAATTTTAAAGATATAACTGTTGCAAAATTTTGTCGAGCCATTTCAAATTTTAGGAAAATTGGATGTATAGTTTAATTACAGGGACAGTCAAAAGTTTTTCTTTACATTGCGGCCAATGGGAAAAATTATTGCAAGTGCGTTTTAATGATATTACAGCCTTCCGAATGATCTGAAATTTTAAAGATATAACTGTTGCAAAATTTTATCGAGCCATTTCAAATTTTAGGAAAATCGGATGTATAGTTTAATTACAGGGACAGTCAAAAGTTTTTCTTTACATTACGGCCAATGGGAAAAATTATTGCAAGTGCATTTTAATGATATTAGAGCCTTCCGAATGATCTGAAATTTTAAAGATATAACTGTTGCAAAATTTTGTCGAGCCATTTCAAATTTTAGGAAAATCGGATGCATAGTTTAATTACAGGGACAGTCAAAAGTTTTTCTTTACATTACGGCCAATGGGAAAAATTATTGCAAGTGCATTTTAATGATATTAAAGCCTTCCGAATGGTCTGAAATTTTAAAGATATA
Source organism: Maratus speciosus (assembly GCA_963932465.1). Taxonomy (NCBI): domain Eukaryota; kingdom Metazoa; phylum Arthropoda; class Arachnida; order Araneae; family Salticidae; genus Maratus; species Maratus speciosus. The sequence continues at coordinate 30,030,725 of OZ010799.1, read as the reverse complement.
ATTATTGCAAAGTTTTGTTGAGCTATTTCAAATTTTAGGAAAATCGGATGTATAGTTTAATTACAGGGACAGTCGAAAGTGTTCCGTTACATTACGGGGAATGGGAAAAATCATTGCAAGTGCATTTTAATGATATTACAGCCTTCCGAATGGTCTGAAATTTTAAAGATATAATTGTTGCAAAGTTTTGTTGAGCTATTTCAAATTTTAGGAAAATCGGATGTATAGTTTAATTACAGGGACAGTCAAAAGTGTTCCGTTACATTACGGGGAATGGGAAAAAATTATTGGAAGTGCATTTTAATGATGTATCAGACTATGCGCTTTATGAAGTGCAAAAAAGTATACATTCAGTACAATATGGGGTGCAAAAAATAATTATAAAACTAGTTATAGTACGAACGCACCTCATTTGCCACGTTTGACGAGCAATTTCCAACTTGTTTAAAAATCTTGGCGCAATTCGGACTTCAGAAACTGGGATATGTTGCCAAATGATATAAACTACAATGAAAACAAACCTGATGAACTTTTATTTTATTTATATATGTATTTATATACTTATAAACATTTTATTTATACATGTATAAAATATTATTTTTTATATACAAATTGTTTATGTTGGTATATAAAAATAAATAACGGGTTCCTTACATTAAATAAATTCTATACATATGAAAAAAATTGCTTGTGTATATGACACAGTAAATAGGTTGCCAGAAAATACGTTATTATTAAATTTCTTTTCTCTTCAAGAATATTTTCTGTATTTCGCCAAGGCTACTATATCGGAAACGTACCGAATTGCGGTTATATTTTGTTAAATGTTTTATTGTTTTAATATCGTAAATATATCATAACCTATACTGATTAAAATTTTTAGGTATATTCATTTTTTCTATTTAACAAACACCTTTGGAAAAGCATGTATATAAAATGTTATTCTCCTTGAAATCACGTGACTCCCTTCAAAACTCTGTAATCGAGTTTTGGCGACCAACATTGGCACAATTGAATGTGTTAAGGAACTGTTTACGGCCAAATGAACACCCCGTGTTTGAAGGGTTTAGAGGCGGAAATTCTGTGTTTTCAGATTTTTCTGGTTAATTGTGCTACAAACCCGACTTACTTGTGAAATTTCATGATTATACGACTTTTAGAAGTACCTTAGTTATTTGATGATGCGAAGTGAGTCAGTGACAAAAAAGCGCTTTTTCGGAATTTAATATTTCGAAAACTACTAAATATAGAAACATGAAATCGTGGAACCTTAGTTCAGTTTGACCATACGAACATGTGTATAAAAGAAAAATTTCTATATCTCTCCCTAAAACGACGTTATGAGGGGGTGAAAAGTATGTCGAAATGGTTCAGGAAAAGGTAGCTTACGGCTTGTGCGAACTTGGCGGGCGCACTGCCGTGCTCCCAGATATTTAAATATCTTGATTTGATCAAAATACATTTACTTTAAAATTTCATACCAATGAAAATTTTTAAACAAGTTTCATAATAATAATTCTTTAAAAATAAAGCAACTACAAAAAATCATTTTAAATAATCAAATAAATAAATAAATTAGGAAGTTTGAATAAATTAAAGCTCAAATAATATAGGGTCACCTGGGGTAAAATGGGTATAAAAAACAGCTTTTTTAATTTTGATGTTTCATAGCAGAAACATTATGAAATATAATCATGTTTTTGTACAATATTTTTTACGTTATGTATCTTAGGTCTAAATTAAACATAATTTTTGTTTCCTTTTTGTTTTAATTTTTGTGTAAAAGACTATACCTGTTTTACCCCGGTGTATACTCATTTTACCTTGTGTTTCGGGGTAAAATGCGTATGCGCCGGGGTAAAATGGGTATATGCTGGTTAAAGTTGAATTACATTATAATTAATGTTTAAACCATTTAAAAGTTTTGTACCTTCATCCTCTGAATCATATATGTAAATTGAGGTGAGAAAGAAGGACAAAAACACGCCACTTTTAGTTAGTTTACGTTTTTTTTCTTGACAAATAAAAACACTGTTATGAAACTAGTAGAAATAAGATGCAAGTACCGACACATCCTATCCTACACCCCTCCCCCGAAACTGCTCTCGATTTTCACCACATCAATTTACGTCCATGCTCTGAATCATGTTTCTAACAGTGTTTCATTAAAAAATAAAATAATAATAATTTAATGCAGTTCAAAAGCAGATAGATATCAGCATGAGTATCTGTAGGAAAAAATGAGAAATTAACTGAAAAATATTTTTAATCAAAAGCAATTTATAAAGTTAACTAGCTATAACTGAATGAAAACTTATGTACAAAATGTATACTGGCAACGACTGGTGCAACTTGGTTGAGATAGACTTCCTGACAATTCGCGATGCCTGCACATCAGCAGTGTTGTCTTTCTCAGGGATGACATAAAATATCCGACAGACGACTTTTTTGCAAACTTCACAGTGTATTCATCTTCATCATGGATATCAATAATAAGACCTGTGAATTCTTGAACAGACTTCTTTACACTGAATTTCACAAGGACCCTGTCACCAATCATTGGATTCACTGCAGCTCGAACCTCTGGTTTAACTTCCATGGGTTGCTTCTACTCTTTTTACTGTTTGCCCTCTTTTAATCCACCCAATTTAATAATTTAGTATAGTCAGCACTTGTGTTTTAATTTAATTTATAGCCAAAAATACGGTACTTTGATTTAACGTGACTTTTGAGAAATTGTCTGTCAACTGCGATTTTTAATGTTTACATTCGAACGTGTACCGCGGATAACAGATGTTCGCAACAAATTTATAGCCTAATTTCATATAACAAAGTATAATTTCAGTTTTAGACATAGAATCAATAACAATTTGCTCTCAAAGGTCTTTCAATTTTGATCAATCTTTACACATTCATATCTTGACCTCAACTCGCATAAAAAAGATGGCCTGTACCCATTTTATTCCATGTGACAAAAAATGCTATAAAAATTTTTGTGAGTAAAAAAATTTACTCATTTTTTCAGCTTTCTACTAGAAAAATCCTTCTTCTTTAAAATCCAAACAGTTTATTTTTAAAATTCGTCCTGTATATTTTTCTGGAAAGAAGTTTTTCATTCACTAAAAACACTTTGTTCTATCTTCTGAAAAACAAAATGGCTGCCAAGCACAGTATATATGTTGCTAGTTTGTTTTTACCAGGTTCAAATATTGCCAGATATGTAAGCATTTCATTCATACTTTTAGTTTTTCAAAAAAATTTGTCTGGTAAAGTAATAAAAAATATATATAAAATATATCCATTTTACCCCGGCTACCCGTTTTACCCCGGGTCCCCCTACAAAACAAATTATTATTATTAAGAAATTGAAATTTTTAACGATTTTTTGAGCACATGAGCTATAAACATGGGCATTTTAAAATTGTAAAGCATCGAATGGATAAGAAAGTAAAAAAAAAAAAAAAAATATATATATATATATATATATATATATATATATATATATATCATTCTCCTATTTATTAGAAAGAATTCGCACAAAAAATGCAACATATTATAAAAGCTTGAATAATTTAATTTTTTTTACTTTCTTTCAGGAACTACTACAAAAATACGTACGAAAATTTCGTCCTTAATAGAAAATAAGCCTTTACGAAATAAATTCTATACAAAAATAATGTACTTAGTAAAGATTACTTTAGATTTAATAAAACAAATTTAATAAGCATAATAAAGCGAGAACAGACTTATCCCTATTTTACCTCGTGCTCCTGCTCGCATTGACGCATGAAAATACCAGCGTTGAGTTTTCAACTTTAAGACTGTGAATCACGGACTGACTGGTAAAGTTGTCAGGTAGATGAAAACATTTACCACTAGAGGGCGAATCCTCTAGGCGCCCTCTAGAGGGCGAAACGATATCCGTTCTGGATAACAGAGAAAATTTGTACTTCGCATAAAACGGAGATATTCTGTTTAAAATGCTGTAGAAGATCTAGAAAAACAACAGGTATTTTTTACAGTGTGTTTAAGTAAATGGATTTTTGTGATCGGCCCTAAATAGGTCCCAAACTTTCCTGGACCGGACCCTGATAAGTGTAAATCTTTCGCAACTCTAATAGAATAATCGGAAAATTTAGACCCTGACAAGTGTAAATCTTTCGCAACTCTAATAGAATAATCGAAAAATTGACATACTTTAGAATTTCAAAGAAAATGTTTTGAATAGTTATCGAAAAATGCATTGATAAAATCTTGAAATTGAAAGAATTATTTATTTTTTCTAATGTGAAAGATTAAGTGGTTTAAGATATCAACATATAAGCGGCACTTATCTACATTTGATCTCGCTGTTGATTGTACCATATTTATAATATTATGAAACAAGTAATCATGTAAAAGAGAAAAAGAAATATTTTCTAAGCTTAAAATGATCTCAATTTCAAACAATTTAACAAAAAAGTTAGATTTTAAAAAATTATGCTCTTCGAAATTTTACAGTGTATTTCTAAATATCTCTCTATTCTAAAAAAAAATTAACTACCGCTGTCACCGCCGCCGCCGGTTTTGAATTTTTCGTGACAGGAGGTCTTTCTTCGTTAATATTAAGAAAAATAATGCATACAAAAATATGAAAATCGGTAGTATGATACAGAAATGTTTGATAAACACGCTGATGCAGACAGTTTTCAAATCGAAGAATTATTTTAAGAGATAATTAATGCTAAAGTTGGACAAAATCGTTCCACTAAAAAAGTTTTATAGGTGCAAAAACTATTCATGGGAATTTAATCGTTTTTAGATCATTTTATACGTTTGAAGTTCCCGGTGTGCAGACTGTTTTTCTTTTTTTAATTTTACTAATTTGTTGAGGTTTTATTTTTATTTTAAATTCAAATTTTCAGCATTTCTAGAGATATTTTTTACTTCTTTTAGAAAATGATATTAATTTAAATTGTTGCCAACTGTATAAACAGCGGAAACAAAAATGTTTGCTTCAAAAAAAAAAAAAAAATATTTATACGTGTAAATAAATTAAAAATTTATTTACACGTGACTATTATAAACAGAAAAAAACATTTGGAATTAGAATTAAATAATTATGTACAAAAAGCAGGAACTTATTAAAAATTACGTCACAAAAACTATAATTACACGTGGATTTTAAGAGAGAAAGGAATTTGTAAAATAATAAATTTATTAACATGCGTTAGAAAAATAGGAGAAATTACGTCATATTTACGTCACATTACAGTTATTACATAAAATGAATACAAAATAATATTGCAAAACGGTTTAAATTTAGAAATTGCGCTAGACATTTATTTGATATTTTGAGAGGATACTTTTCAACTATTTTTTTAGGAAAGCGCAAATAATATTTCATTTCTAACACGAGTATTTTCACGTGAATATTAAAAAGAGAAAGAATAGTTTGGTCAAAATTACGTCAGATTAAAAACGATTAATTTAAAATGTCTTATTTGAAAGAAATTTCTTTTCGCTTTGTTAAAAAATACCGGGAGACAAAGATTCTGTTTACTTAATTTCTTTTATATTATCTTATTTTGAAACGTTTAACTTATTTTACTCAATCAAAGGCGAAAACAGCGATTGACATATGTATTTTTGGTACTACTTAGTTATCCCGTCGACCAAAAATCTATCATTCGCCAAACTATAAGATTAAATGCCAATAATGGTTGATCGTAAATGTCACATTAACTTGGCTTTAAGCAAGTTACACGTGTCTACGTCATCAAGTTATTTTTATTTCGACGTTTTATTTGTATTTTTATTAATGTTGCACTAATTTATTTGTTCTTTCATTATTTAAAATAAAAATGATGTCAATTTGTATAATTGGCGAGTGCTTTGGCGATTTATACAATTTGGCGAAATTGGTCGACGGGTTAATCAAGTAGTACCGCAGCGGATTTGGCCTTAAAATTCCCCAGTCAAAAAGAAATGAATAGAAATCCGTTTATAGGGAGATCGCCAATGTTTTTAAATTATAATTCAATCTTCCGAAATCTTTTTAAAGCCGATCAAATTAGCGTAGTTTTAGAGTCTGCGGTGTCTGAACGGGGGTTGACGAGCGTAGCTCGTGGGGGGCAGAGCCCCCTAGTATGACAAATTATAACATTGTAATAATATACAAGATAGCCATAATTAAACTGACAATACTCAGAGTGTTCTAATCAGAGCAATCTAATTGAAATAATGGCACCAAATTTTGTGGGAAGACTAAACAAAACGGAGACGGAGGATTCCACGAAATAATTAGTTTCAAAAGTCATCACTAGGGCAATATGTAATAGAAAATTAATAGAAAACTCTGTAATAGAAAAGAGAGATTTAAAAAATGCAGAATCAATACTGAAATAAAATTACCTTTTATTTAGCACATTTAACGATTTAATTCAAACTCAATATAGCAGTTTTTTAAAAAAAGCTAAAACTTTATGTAAACACTGATAAAGGCTCTTTATCTGTAATTTCTCATACTGAGTTCCAAATAATATAGAAGAAGCCGAAGAAGTTTTTTATTCAAATTTCACGTTACATCCTTTGGCACAGTGTCTTCTTGTTGGGCATATAAAGGCAATTACTTTTAGAAACCATTTGATTGAAAATTATGTGCAATAATGTCTCCTTCTTTAGAGGAGCGTGCGTTACTTGTCAAATTCTTTTACCTCAACCAGTGCAAAGCATCAGCCGCTCATCGTGTTTTTAGAACGCACAAAAAAAGGCGTAAAGGTAACTGTCCTTTGTCAATTAATGTTTTAAAAGCAATGGTTGCAAAGTTTGAGAAAATAGATTGTCTAAAGGTTCAGTCAGGTAGAGGACAAATATTCGTACCACAGGATACAACCGAAGAAGTTGCAACGACGATGCTGACACAGCATAGGACAATATTGCTGCCACTTCCAGCGCTCGTGGGGTAGCTCGGAATCTGGATGTGTCTTATAATACGGTATGAAAAGTATTGCGAAAGATTATCCAATTCCATACGTACAAGATCAGCCGTGTACAAGAGTTACGTCACACCAATCATGATAAGCTATTGATTTTTTCTCTCACTTTTCTTGATAGACTGGAGGTGGATGATGCTTGGCCGTGGAAAATCTTATGAGGAGACGATCCCCTATTTTACCTGAATAGAACTGTAAATACTCAGAACTGCCGAATTTGGGGTAACAAATCACCAAATGCATTCGACGAAATTATCTTACATTCACCATAGGTAACTGTTTGGTGTGGTTTCACATCGGAAACTATCATAGGTCCATTCTTCTATGATAACATTACTCCGTCAGGAAAGGTAACCTGTTCTGTTACCGGAGAAAAATGCCACCAAACGTTAAACAACTTTGTCATTCCGGTACTTCAGCAAAGACAATGTCTCGATAAAATCATTTTCATGCAAGATGAGCCCTCCACACATCGCTTTTCCGGTACAGCAGTTTCTACGACAGAAATTCACCATAGAAAGACTCATCCGCTGCTTTCTAACTGCATGGCCGCCTCTGTCCTCTGATCTTACAACATGCGACTTCTGGCAATGGGGTTACCTAAAGTCCAAGGTCTATCACGGAGTTGTTCAGAACCTGGCTATGTTGAAGGATAACATAACACGAAGTGTACGGGAGATTCCTGCAGACATCTTACTTTTTGCTGTCCACAGAAATGGCGGTCACATAGAACCTAATTTGAATGTGCTAAATAAAAGGTAATTTTATTTCAGTATTGATTCTGCATTTTTTCAAACTCTCTGTTCTATTACAGAGTGCCACATATTCCCCTAGAGGTGGCTTTTAAAACTATTTTTTTTTTCGTGGAATCCTTAGTCTCCCGTCTTATTTAATATTCCCACAAAATTTGTCGCCCTATTAGATCGCGCTACAGAACACATTGAATACCTTCATTTTAATTATAGCCACCTTGTATTTCATCTAATTTCTAAAATGTGCAAGATGTAAACTTTAAAATCAGTGAAAATTGTTTTATTAGACTGTTTATATGCTTTGGCTCTATCCGAGTCATCATATAAACAAATAGGAGTATACTAAAATTGCTCAATGTATGAATTAATGATTTGAAATGCCATCTTTCAATTTTTCATGTTTTCATTTTTTTTCCGATTTTGCACATCATTTTTTTTCTTCTTTGGATATTTATTTCTACACTCCAAGACAAAAGTATAAACTCGGAAAATTTTCAATTTGTTTAAATCATAATATAAATAAGCTTATCGTCACATTAATAAAATAAAGATGAATATATTTATAAAAAGACATCCAAATTTAATATAACTCATAAATAAAATGGAGCAAATTATTTAAATAAGAAAATACATCTCTCTATTCTAAAAAAAAGTAACTCCCGCTGTCACCGCCGCCGCCGCCGCCGCCGCCGCCGGTTTTGAATTTTTTGTGACCGGAGGTCTTTCTTCGTTAATATTAAGAAAAATAATGCATACAAAAATATGAAAATTGGTAGTATTATACAGAAATGTTTGATAAACACGCTGATGTAGACAGTTTTCAAATCGAAGAATTATTTTAAGAGATATTTAATGCTAAAGTTGGACAAAATCGTTCCATTAAAAAAGTTTTATAGGAGCAAAAACTATACATCGGAATTTAATACTTTTTAGATCATTTTATACGTTATAATTTCCCGGTGTGCAGAAATAATTTATTTTTTTAATTTGACTCATTTTTCGAGGTTTCATTTCTATTTTAAATTCAAATTTTCAGCATTTCGAGAGATATTTTTTTACTTATTTCAGAAAATTGTACTAATTTAACCTGTTGCCAAACTGTATAAACAACGGAAACAATAATGTTTGCTTCAAATTAAAAATTTATTTACGCGTGACTATTATAAACAGAAAAGAAAAACTTTCAAATTAGAATTAAATAATTACGTATAAAAAGCAGGAACTTATTGAAAATTACTTCATCTATAATTACACGTGAATTTTAACAGAGAAAGGATATTGTAAAGTAATAAATTCATTAACATGCGTTAGAAGTCTTAAATAGGAGAAATTACATCACATTTACGTCACATTACACTTATTACGTAAAATGAACAAAAAATAATATTGCAAAATAGTAGTTTAAATTTAAAAATAGCGCGAGACATTTACTTGATATTTTGAGATGAACTTTTCAACTATTTTTTTTTTTTTTGACAGCGCAAATAATATTTCATTTCTAATAAAAGCATTTTCACGTGAATATTAAAAAGGGAAAGAAAAGTTTGGTGAAAATTACGTCAGATTAAAAACGATATATTTAAAATGTTTTATTTAAAAGGACTTTCTTTTCGCTTTGTTAAAAAATACCGGGAGACAAAGACTCTGTTTACTTAATTCATTTTATATTAGATGATTTTGAAATGCCATTGTATCTTTTAACAGCAGCTGATTTTTCCGTAAAATTCCCCAATCAAAGAGAAATGAATAGAAACCCGTTTATAGGGCGATCGCCTTTGTTTTTTTAATTATAATTCAATCTTCCAAAAAAATTCAATTAAAGCCGATCAAATTAGCGTGCTTTTAGAGACTGCAGTGTCTGAACGGGGGGTTGGCGAGCGTAGCTCGTAGGGGGCCGAGGCCCCTAGTAACTTAAAAAAATTAACATTATGCGAGACCTGGACAAAATTATAAACTGAAAGTTATGAATCTCTATATTCTGGTATTTTTTATCTGAACTAGGGGGCTCTGCCCCCTACGAGCTACGCTCGTCAACCCCCGTTCAGACACCACAGACTCTAACAGCACGCTAATTTAATCGCCTTTAAAAAGATTTCGGAAGATTGAATTATAATTTGAATCTGACAATTATAATCTGACGTAATTTTCACCAAACGTTTCTTTCTCTTTTTAATATTCACGTCAAAATACTTTTGTTAGAAATGAAATATTATGATCATCTTAAAATGTCAAGTAAATGTCTCGCGCAATTTTTAAATTAAAACTGTTTTGCAAGATTATTTTTTGTTCATTTTACGTAATAAGTGTAATGTGACGTAAATTCTCCTATTTAGGACTTCTAACGAATGTTACTGAATTTATTATTTTAAAATATTCTTTCTCATTTAAAATTCACGTGTAACTATAGTTTTTATGACGTAATTTTCAATGAGTTCCTGCTTTTTATATTTTTTGTTTATAATAGTCACGTGTAAAATAAATTTTAATTTGAAGCAAACATTACTGTTTGCGCTGTTTATACAGTTGGCAACAGTTTAAATTAATACCATCTCTCTATTCTAAAAAAAGGTAACTACCGCTGTCACCGCCGCCGCCGCCGCCGCCGCCGCCGGTTTTGATTTTTTTGTGACCGGAGGCCTTTCTTCGTTAATATTAACAAAAATAATGCATACAAAAATATGAAAATCGATGGTTTTATACAGAAATGTTTGATAAACACGCTGATATAGACAGTTTTCAAATCGAAGAATTATTTTAAGAGTTATTTAATGCTAAAGTTGGACAAAATCGTTCCACTAAAAAAGTTTTATAGCAGCAAAAACTATACATGGCAGTGTAATCATTTTTAGATCATTTTATGCGTTAGAATTTGCCGGAGTGCAGATTGCATTAATTTTTTTATTTTGACTCATTTTTTCAGGTTTTATTTCTATTTTAAATTCAAATTTTCAGCATTTCTAGAGATATTTTTTACAGATTTCAGAAAATTGTACTAATTTAAACTGTTGCCAACTGTATAAAAAGCGCAAGCAATAATGTTTGCTTCAAATAAAAAATTTATTACACGTGACTATTATAAACAGGAAAAAACTTTCAAATTAGAATTAAATAATTACGTATAAAAAGCAGGAACTTCTTAAAAATTACGTCATAAAAAGTATATGCGTGAATTTTAAAAGAGAAAGGATATTGTAAAATAATAAATTCATTAACATGGGTTAGAAGTCTTAGGAGAAATTACGTCGTATTTACCAGGGGCGTAGCTACCGTGGAGCAGTTGGAGCAGGCTGCTCCAGGCGCATGAATCCTAAGGGCGCAAAATTAGAAAAAGCGAAATAAAGATTTCTTAAAATATTTGCATTTTTTTTTTTCATTATTAATCAGACATTATAGATGAATCTTATTACAATCAGCGTATTCCTATGATATTTTACCTTGTGTTTAACCTCAACCATTTCGATTTAAAACATGTTTTCATACACAGTTGAAAGAAATGACTTCTATTCAGGAAGTTTTAATTTTAATTCATACCATATTGAAGCATCAAGTAACTTCTCCAACACCATTTCAGCATGCCTGATTATTTTCTGTGACTTTTCTGGAGACGACCGTTGAAGATTTTCAGATCTTAATCAAAACTTATTTAACAGGGCTCTCATCGGTCACTTTACTGGCTACCACTATTTCCAAAAAATAAACTTTCTGGTACATTTCTATTAAAAATGTTTTAGAAATTTATCAGGATGATTACTGTGCGGAAATAATGGTAGCCAAAGAATTCGCCGCTGAGAAACCTATATGTACGATGTAACAGTAGTAATTAAAGATAATTATTTTACGATTTGGGAAAAAAAATAGCCCATAGGAAAATAGGAAATAAAATTGTAGAAAATTATTGACCATTTTACAGACGAAATACAAGAAAACGAAAATTTTGAACGGTTTTTTGTTTGTTTTGTAGAAACTAAACATGCATCGATACAGATTACAAAACAATAATAAGAGCTGGATTTAAACATATTCCACATCAGCCCACGGCGACAAAATTTAGATGGGAGGGGGGTAAGGGGAAGCAACAACTTAAATTTTGTGAGTATTGTTTTTGAGATTTTGAAAATATTGCAAATGTCAAATGCAGAATCGATAAGCTTCAAAAAGAGAGAAAAAATTAAGTACCAAATTCAGTGTTCCTTAGGGCCTGATTATAGCCTATGCAAAATTAAACCACTTTTTTGTAACAGTAATTTTCCGTATTAAACCTTATTTAATCGCAGAATTTTAGGATTAAATAAGGCAGATTGGCCCGCCGGGCAACCGACCTGCTGGTCTGTGCGCCCTAAACCAGGTAAAGCTGCTCCCTCCCTCAGGTGAAGCTAATATAGTTTTAAAATTTGCTATAAGCATTAGATATGAAAAGTCTTAAATCATTTAATAATTTTTTTTTTTTAAATCACTTTTTTGAAGCATTTTTTATTAATGATTTTTATTTCTCTTTGCAAGGTAGAAGAATTGATTTTTTTTTCTTGAAAGTTTCTTTGCTTCTGAGACCCATTTAAATCTGGGTCATTCCATGTCAGTTCAGGCAGGCATGTAACCCACCATCACAGATTTTGATGAAACTGCGTGTGTTTGTTTCTTTTATTAAGATATGATTCCCAGTATTTTTTTTTTACTTCTTGGTCAAATAGTTTCTGAGAAAAAAATTGTCAAAATTTTGAAAAACTGCCACCAGTTGGCATTCTTGACTGCTCGATTTTCAAATGTAGCATGACATAAATATGATCATATTTCAATATCTATTCCACAAATCATCTTCAAATAATTTATGCATAATATATAGGGTACGTATTTTATGAAAAAAAAATACTGTTACGCTTATATAACATTTTAAGTGTGTCTAAAAAAATGTTTAATCTTTGAAGTCGTGATTTTTTTATGAAAAATAATGCATTAACTAAAATAGCATTATTAACAAAAGGCGGTATTTTTATTAAATTTATTTTTTGTGGGGGATATACTTAAAGGTGTCCTTTACCTGATTCTGAAATAAAAGTAGTAGGATTTTGGGTGTTTTTAGTAGTATTTCATATTTAAAAATATTTTGAGGCGTATTTCAAATCAAATCAAGCAGAGTCATTCCATGTCAGTTCGCCTAAGACATTTAATTCACTGTCACAAATTTCAATGAAACTGGGTATGTTTATAGCTCATTTTAAGACATATGAGAATATATACTTAAGATCAAGGAAATTAAAGGTGATTACAAGTAAAATATTTTTTAAGATAAAAAAAAATATCTAAATTTGGAAATTTTTTTAAAATGTTTTTAATGACAGATCTATATTCACAGACTGCATAAAAAAAAGTCATCTCAATATAAAATCACTAAATAAGTTTCAAATAATGTATATGTGACAAATAATGTAGGCAGATTATTATTTATTGTTGTTTGTCATGTTTAAATGCTAAGAGTGTGTTTAATCTTGTGAATTCTTAAAATCAAGAATTTTGTGAAAAATAATGTGTTAATCAAAAATTTATTATTAACCGAAGGCAGGCTGTTATTACTTTTTTTAATTGTACGTAAAAATATCTTTTCAATAGTTATAAAATAAAAATAGTGAAAATATGAGCAATTTTAACAAAATTTTCATAAAATGTGAATGCTTAATGATAAATATTGAAGCTTTTCATGCTAAGATGTACTAAAATGACTACGATATCGTGTATTTCTACTCTATATAAATATAATACATACAATAATAAAAGAACAAATATTATTTGCAGCAATAAAAATTAAATTAAATAGTACCAGTTCCTTTACCAACACTACATTGCTCAACAGCCGACTTAAAATCAACAGCCCACTCTTATTGAAAAATACTTTCAACTGTTCAAATAATAAATAAACTGCATTTAAAAATTTTAATATCAACTTATTATCTTAAGACGATAATAATAACTAAACAACATGATGAATTTGTAAATCAGCTTTTAATTGAAAAGTCATGAAATGGTCCCTTTAGATATTGTTGTTCATCGAGTCAATCAAAACAAATTATATAAAAAAAAAATAGTGACCCTAATATGCTGACTGCAATGACACTTCTAACAAAACTAATTAATTCATTACCATCTGAAATCAAACCCGAAAGATCAAAAAGAAAAAAAAATCATCTGTAGTGTGAATGTGACATACTCAGTGGTTGTTGAGGTAGGAATGTCTTTGTGACATTTTCACCTGTACTTCAATAAAATATAAACATGTAAGCTTTTTTCATTCATCCAAATTAAGTAAAACAATTATAAAATTTTGTTGTCATTACACCAGATGTTAAATTTTTCGTTACATACTATTAGATAAGTTCTTTACTTTTAGACATTATTGACATAATATCATAAAATTTACTATATGTATTTTCTATAAGTGTATAAACAATATATATATGCTTTATTAAACATAAATGAATATTTTTTAAATAATTTGTTTGAGAACAGGGATATATATACACACATATATATGTTGAAAATCCATCTTTCAGCAATACTGTGATGAAATAAATCAAATTACCGTAATTTCCGGTGTATAGCCCGCGGATCAAACAATCGTGTTTCGACCCAGAAATTTTTAAAAATAAAATGTAACTTTTTAGATCACAGTAAATATTAATCTTCAAATACTGAATAAAATTTCTGGGTCCAAACTGAATTGTTTGATCTGCGGGCTATACACCCGAAATTACGGTACATATCATTAGAAACTGAATAAAGTTACAAAAGTGCAACTCATTAAGTTTTAAATATTTTTTTAGATATAGTTATTTGAAAGATATAAATATAATGGATTATGCATTTTTTGCATATATTTAAAGCACAATACATCAAAATTTTCTTCAAAAGAGTGAAATTTGGTATTTTTTTCAATATTAGCAGCTCAATGCTAAATTTTCAATATTAACAGCCAAATATGAGTTTAAAGATTAGGACTGTCATTTTGAAAATTTCTATTGGACGGTGAGGAGCTAGTGATTTTTCTCTTTTTTGGAAAGGGATAATTGCTCTTCGCCCTAGAAGTTTTACTAAAAAACAATATTGTTTATTTTTTTCCTTAAGAAACGAACATAAAAGATAATTTGAAAAATAAAATAAATGTATAAATAAAAATATTTCCAGGGATGATACATTGGATAGGTTTTACATTTGAAAATATTGATAATTTTAAATATGATTTAAATACTACTAAAACCAACCAAAATCCCACTATTTTTATTTCAGATCCAGTTATAATGTAGTATTGTGTACAATTTAAAATTAAAAAACTAGTCATAGAAACTCCGCCTCTGATTAATAAAGATTTTTTAATAATTTCATTATTTTTTGTAAAATATTCTTGATTTCAAAGATTATACATTTTTTTAGACACATTTAAATATTTTTTAACATTACAGCAATATTTTTTTCATAATATACATACTTTATTTACCTTGCTTAAATTATTCGAAGAAGATTTCTTTATTAGTTATTGAAATATGATTTTATATATAAAATGAGGCCTTTAAAAATTGAACAATCATTAATGGCAACTCGTGGCATTTTTCCAAAATTTTGATAATTTTTTCTCATACTAGGGGGCTCGGCCCCCTACGAGCTACGCTCGCCAACCCCCCGTTCAGACACTGCAGTCTCTAAAAGCACGCTAATTTGATCGGCTTTAATTGAATTTTTTTGGAAGATTGAATTATAATTAAAAAAACAAAGGCGATCGCCCTATAAACGGGTTTCTATTCATTTCTCTTTGATTGGGGAATTTTACAGAAAAATCAGCTGCTGTTAAAAGATACAATGGCATTTCAAAATCATCTAATATAAAATGAATTAAGTAAACAGAGTCTTTGTCTCCGGGTATTTTTTAACAAAGCGAAAAGAAAGTCCTTTTAAATAAAACATTTTAAATATATCGTTTTTAATCTGACGTAATTTTCACCAAACTTTTCTTTCCCTTTTTAATATTCACGTGAAAATGCTTTTATCAGAAATGAAATATTATTTGCGCTGTCAAAAAAAAAAAAAAAAAAAAAAAAAAAAAAAAAAAATAGTTGAAAAGTTCATCTCAAAATATCAAGTAAATGTCTCGCGCTATTTTTAAATTTAAACTACTATTTTGCAATATTATTTTTTGTTCATTTTACGTAATAAGTGTAATGTGACGTAAATGTGATGTAATTTCTCCTATTTAAGACTTCTAACGCATGTTAATGAATTTATTACTTTACAATATCCTTTCTCTGTTAAAATTCACGTGTAATTATAGATGAAGTAATTTTCAATAAGTTCCTGATGCTTTTTATACGTAATTATTTAATTCTAATTTGAAAGTTTTTCTTTTCTGTTTATAATAGTCACGCGTAAATAAATTTTTAATTTGAAACAAACATTATTGTTTCCGTTGTTTATACAGTTTGGCAACAGGTTAAATTAGTACAATTTTCTGAAATAAGTAAAAAAATATCTCTCGAAATGCTGAAAATTTGAATTTTAAATAGAAATGAAACCTCGAAAAATGAGTCAAATTAAAAAAATAAATTATTTCTGCACACCGGGAAATTATAACGTATAAAATGATCTAAAAAGTATTAAATTCCGATGTATAGTTTTTGCTCCTATAAAACTTTTTTAATGGAACGATTTTGTCCAACTTTAGCGTTAAATATCTCTTAAAATAATTCTTCGATTTGAAAACTGTCTACATCAGCGTGTTTATCAAACATTTCTGTATAATACTACCAATTTTCATATTTTTGTATGCATTATTTTTCTTAATATTAACGAAGAAAGACCTCCGGTCACAAAAAATTCAAAACCGGCGGCGGCGGCGGCGGCGGCGGCGGTGACAGCGGGAGTTACTTTTTTTTAGAATAGAGAGATGTTCACTATTTTTATTTTATAAGCATTTAAAAGATATTTTTACGTACAATTAAAAAAAAGCAATATCACCCTGTTTTCGGTTAATAATAAATTTTTGATTAACACATTATTTTTGACAAAATTCTTCATTTTAGAAAATCATAAGATAAAAGACACTCTTAGTGTTTAAACATGATAAAAAACAAGAAATAATAATCAGCCTACATTATTTGTCACATATACATTATTTGAAACCTATTTAGTGATTTTATATTGAAATGACTTTTTTTTTTTTTTTTTTTTTTTTTTTAATGCAGTCTTTGAATATCGAACTGTCATTAAAAAAATTTAAAACAATTTTTCAAAATTTTGATATTTTTTATCTTAAAAAATATTTTACTTAGGATCAAGAAAATTAAAGGTGATTACGTCTTAAAATAAGCTATAAACAAACCCAATTTCATTGAAATTTGTGACAGTGATTAAATGGCTTAGGGGAACTGACATGGAATGACTCTGCTTGATTTGATATGAAATGCACCTCAAAATATTTTTAAATAGGAAATACTACCAAAAACACCCAAAATCCCACTATTTTTATTTCAGAATCAGGTAAAGGACACCTTTAAGTATATCTCCCATAAAAAATAAATTTAATAAAAATACCGCCTTTTGTTGATAATGCTTTTTTTGCTAATGCATTATTTTTCATAAAAAATTCACGACTTCAAAGTTTAAATATTTTTTTAGACACACTTAAAATGTTATAAGCGTAACAATATATTTTTTTCATAAGCTGCGTACCCTAAATATTGTGCATAAATTATTTGAAGATGATTTGTAGAGTAGATATTGAAATATGATTATATATATGACATGCTACATTTGAAAACCGAGCTATCAAGAATGCCAACTGACGGCAGTTTTTCAAAATTTTGACAATTTTTTTCTCAGAAACTATTTCACCAAAGAGCAAAAAAAATTACTGGTGATCATATCTTAATAGTAAGAACAAACACACGCAGTTTCATTAAAATCTGTGATGGTGGGTTACATATTGATATTTTACTGCCTGATTTGACGTGGTAGTAATCCCCCATCTTTTAAAACCTAACGTATATATTCTGTAATTTTCTCTGTGACCAATGGCGACATGGTCTGCCCCAAGAATTTTCCGCCTGTCTGGTACCAAAGAGCGCGGCCTCTCTTTAAATATATATATATATATATATACGTATTTTATTTTATTTAGCTTTTTTGTAAAATCTCTTATCAAGTGTTTGTTTGAAATGTATAGGCTTCGTGTACTCGTACAATCTGTGATTGTGATTTCCCTTATATATATATATGTGTGTATTATATTGATTTTTGCGCTTGATGTGCAAAAGTATTTATAAAGAATATTTTCGGCAAAGAAAATGTAATTCAAACATTATTTTTTGTTAAAAATTACATTTTAACATGAAAACGGGACTGTTTCAACATTGTCTATAAATGTGATAATCAGAACGGCAGTCAGCTATTTTGTATATACGTTAGAACAAAACTTATTGAGATGTAAAGCACTAAGTACTAGAACCGTTTAACATGTTTTCATCTTAGGGCCCTGCTCTCAACTCTCAGTTGGCCCCTTTTGGACCTCCTTTTATATCTCCCTTAAAAATGGTCTGATTCACTAACTTTTCTTTTGTAACAACATCTTAGGAAATCCAGCTATTACACGACCAACATAAAAATGTTTTAGACTTCAGCTACCACCAAATTTGAAAATTAATCCCTTCTTGGGGCCCTTGCCCAGCTACATTCCAGGTGAGACCCTGGACACCTGGGGCTTGGTACAAGGCCACTTGAAGTTTTTGTTCCCTAAATTGTTAATAAATCGCCCCTTTTAATCCGATTATCATCTTGAGGGATCTTTTTCCATTTAGTTTTTTTTTTTGTTTCTACATTTCAGTTCAGACACTGCCCCCCCTAGGGTAACTTTTTGTGCGCCATGCATTTTCACCCACTAATTGTGTCACAATCTCATTGCATAACTTCAAAATTGAGTCTTGGTCTTCTCTCCCCGAGCCAACACCTTCATATTTCTATTGGGATTCAAGGGCTTTTTTTTAAGCATTTCTTTGAAATTTTTTCTAATGATTAATATTTATACCCTATATTTAATTTCGACTAATTGAAAATCTAAAGCGCTAAGTACTAGGACCTTTTATCGTGTTTTCATCTTAAACTTTGTTCTCAATTATCAGTAAGCTCCTTTTGGTCCCCCTATAAAAATGGTCCGATTTACTACGATTTTTTCCCTAACTATTTCTTAGGTCCTCCAGCTACTACATGAAAAACAAAAAAATTACTCACACTTCAGCTACCACCAATTTTGGATATTAATATGCCTTCTTAGGGTCCTTGGTGCAGTTTCTTTAAAAATTACCCGATAGTCTTGCAATTTTCTTAAGCATAGTTCTAGGGTCCTCCGGCTACTTTAGAAACCACGAAAAATTTCTTTTACTCCAGCTACCACCTTTTTCGAACATTAATCTTCTCTTAGGGCATCAACTTACATTTACTCACTGCAGCCGTGAATTAAAATTCGCGCCACTGTTACAGGTAAGTGGTTAGCTTTAGAGTGGATAGAATTTCATCCGTAAATTAAATATCACGCTAATGTTAAAGGTAATTCGTTAAATTTACAGGGGGAGGGGGCAACAATTACCTTCCACTGCTTCGGGGTGCTTCTTTCCTCGAGTTCTAGGGGGCCGATTTCAACGAGAATTGGTTAATTCAACCTAGATTACGATTCAGCTACTTTCTGTATTATGAAAGTTTGTCTTGGGCTTCAGTTACCAACATTTTCAAACATTAATGGTGCATTCTTTTCTCGGGTTCAATATGTCCGATTTCAACGGTAAATGGAAAATTAAGCTTAGCTTACTATTCAGCTACTTTCTACATTGTGAAAGTTTATCTTAGACTTCTGTTACCACCATTTTCGAACATTAACGGCGCATTCTTTTCTCGGTTGTTATGGGCTCTATTTCAACGGAAATTGGTCCATTCAACTTAGCTTACGATTGTTTTAAAGATTATATTTCCACTGCTAGGATTCGTATTCTTATCTCGGGTTCTATGGGCTCGATTACTACGTGGTATACTCATTCAACTTGGTTTTCGATTGTCTTTAGCGTGTACGGAACACTCCTGGCATACACTGCCTTTGGTAGCGGTGACCCGTGCCACAGGTTCGTTCTGAAAGAGGATTGTCGGGAGCACACAAGACGCTGCCGAAGGCAGTGGGCCACCCCTAAAACCAGGTTCATTAGAACAACTTTATGAATATATAAAATTACGTTATTATAATGGGCCTGAGCAACGCCGGGCGGGTCAGCTAGTTACATATATATATATTTATATATGTAACTTCCAAAAATAATTGTGCAGAACTGTTTTGAGAGACAAAAGGGCGCACAAACTTTACTTGCTCCAGGGCGCTGAATATGTAGCTACGCCACTGGTATTTACGTCACATTATAGTTATTACATAAAATGCACACAAAATAATATTGCAAAAAAGTTTAAATTTAGAAATTGCGCTAGACATTTATTTGATATTTTGAGAATTAATTTAAAATGTCTCATTTAAAAGAACTTTCTTTTCGCTTTGTTAAAAAATACCAGGAGACAAAGACTCTCTTTACTTAATTCCTTTTATATTAGCTTATTTTGAAATGTTGTTACACGTGTATACGTCATCAAGTTATTTTTATTTCGACGTTTTATTTGTCTCTACTACTATTAATGTCCGTAAACGTCTGTCTGTATGTATGTGTGTAACATTCGCCCTTGTGACCGGAACTCCTTCGCTCCCGGGCCACGCAGAGCGTCTTATGATATGTCGATTCGCACCGCCGTTTTCTCGGACACACGGTGTTTGCGGTTTCGAGAAAATCCGGCCGTAATTACGGACGTCATTAGCTAATTAACAACTCATAATCGATGGAAAATCCTTTCAAAATTGAATCTGAGACTCGACATCATTAAATTTCCCACGCACCCCCTCAACATACACCTTAAAATAAAGGTAAATTAAATTCCGAACTGAATAACATACAAGCATATACATACGAGGCACGACCATAAAGTTACGACCGTTTTTATTGAACTTTTTAATTTAAGCTAATACCCCCCACATTATACACCTTAAATTAAAGGTATTAAAATTTCCGAGCTGAAAATCATGTTAAATAAGCTTTACGAGGTCTTTATGTTAAACGAACGTTACGAACGTTATGGCCAAAAAAGGAAATTTTTGCAAACATTTTTTTTCAAAAGACAATAACTCGGTGATTTTTGCTCCTATAAGTAGGAAGTTCCGCCTCAGAGAGAGTTCTCATCAAACTGTTGGGCATCACGAGCCCAGTTTTTCCCCATC
Organism: Maratus speciosus; assembly: GCA_963932465.1. Taxonomy (NCBI): domain Eukaryota; kingdom Metazoa; phylum Arthropoda; class Arachnida; order Araneae; family Salticidae; genus Maratus; species Maratus speciosus. The sequence continues at coordinate 30,009,666 of OZ010799.1, read as the reverse complement.
TTTCTCTTCCCCCCTCCCCCTCTCAGCGTGCCCATAACGGGTTAACTTTTGCAACTTCTTCTGGTTTTGACTTAACTCAGCGGTGTTTCATATCAAACTGTTGGACATCACGAGCCCAGTTTGTCCCCCCTCTTGCTACTATGTTTATGCATCTCCGGTGTCCATCCCCCCAATTCCCCCCACTTTTCTGTATTTATCTGTTACCCGCCATGTGATATATCATAGGAAAGGTCTGTGAAGGCTGATTCAAGTTATGCATCTTCGGTTCTCATCCTCCCCCTTTTCACCCCCCTAGGGGAGCATTTTTCTAAATTTCTGAAAATATTGGTTAGGACCGCCACCCTCCCGACCCATGTATCTACGGAAAGTTCTTTTTATTAAGTGTTATGAACTATCTCAAAGTTTCAAACAGATCGCATTGTTACATTTCCTAATTTTAGCTATATCGTGTTATGTTAGTTCCATATTCCACCACCAGGGAGCGCACTCTAATCTTAACGAAAGCGTATCTGAACGAAACTCCTTCACACAACCTTTCCATAGATACATGGATCAGGAGGGTGGCGGTCTTAACCAATAATTTAACATAATTGCTGAAATTACTACGAAAAATATTTTAAAGGGGCCCTACCCGGGCCCCTAATACAGTTAGAAGAAATTGGAAGACGGCAAAATAATCGCGGGGAAAAGTTTGCTTGGGTGCTCCGGAGCTACTTTTGGCGCGAGATCTAAGCTCTCCGACCAATAGGAGCCGAGATATTTAAGGAAATATGAAAAAATATAGGATTTCTTTGCATTATCATCTCTACTACTATTAATGTCCGTAAACGTCTGTCTGTATGTATGTGTGTAACATTCGCCCTTGTGACCGGAACTCCTTCGCTCCCGGGCCACGCAGAGCGTCTTATGATATGTCGATTCGCACCGCCGTTTTCTCGGACACACGGTGTTTGCGGTTTCGAGAAAATCCGGCCGTAATTACGGACGTCATTAGCTAATTAACAACTCATAATCGATGGAAAATCCTTTCAAAATTGAATCTGAGACTCGACATCATTAAATTTCCCACGCACCCCCTCAACATACACCTTAAAATAAAGGTAAATTAAATTCCGAACTGCGCAGCACGCCTGCTATATGGTGCCGTAGGCAGCGGGGACCCGGTTCGAGGTTCGTTCACTTCGAGATTTCATATTATTAGAGGTTCATAAAAAGGAGGGTCTCCGATAAAAATAGGGGTTCGTTCTTTCGAGATTTTATAAAAAAGGAGGGGTTCATGAAAAGGAGGGGCCCGCTAGCGGGCGAAGCCAGCTAGTGTTTCTATTAATGTTGTACGAATTTATTTGTTCTTTCGTTATTTAAAATAAAAATTATATCAATTTGTATAATTTGGCGAGTGGTTTGGCGATTTATATAATTTGGCGAAATTGGTCGACAGGATAATCAAGTAGTACCGCAGCGGATTTGGCGTTAAAATTCCCCAATCAAAGAGAAATGAATAGAAATTCGTTTATAGGGAGATCGCCACTGTTTTTTAAATTATAATTCAATCTTTCGAAATCTTTTTAAAGCAGATCAAATTAGCGTGCATTTAGAGTCTGCGGTGTCTGGACGGGGTTGGCGAGCGTAGCTCGTAGGGGCCCGAGCCCCCTAGTTTTCTAAAATCTCTCTATTCTAAAAAAAAGTAACTCCCGCTGTCACCGCCGCCGCCGCCGCCGGTTTTGATTTTTTTGTGACCGGAGGCCTTTCTTCGTTAATATTAACAAAAATAATGCATACAAAAATATGAAAATTGGTGGTTTTATACAGAAATGTTTGATAAACACGCTGATGCAGACAGTTTTCAAATCGAAGAATTATTTTAAGAGTTATTTAATGCTAAAGTTGGACAAAATCGTTCCACTAAAAAAGTTTTATAGCAGCAAAAACCATACATGGCAGTGTAATCATTTTTAGATCATTTTATGCGTTAGAATTTGCCGGAGTGCAGATTGCATTAATTTTTTTATTTTGACTCATTTTTTCGGGTTTTATTTCTATTTTAAATTCAAATTTTCAGCATTTCTAGAGATATTTTTTACAGATTTCAGAAAATTGTACTAATTTAAACTGTTGCCATCTGTAAAAAAAGCGCAAGCAATAATGTTTGCTTCAAATTAAAAATTTATTTACACGTGACTATTATAAACAGGAAAAAAACTTTTAAATTAGTATTAAATAATTACGTATAAAAAGCAGGAACTTATTAAAAATTACGTCATAAAAAGTATACACGTGAATTTTAAAGGAGAAAGGATATTGTAAAATAATAAATTCATTAACATGCGTTAGATGTCTTAGGAGAAATTACGTCATATTTACGTCACATTATAGTTATTACATAAAATGAACACAAAATAATATTGCAAAAAAGTTTAAATTTAGAAATTGCGCTAGACATTTATTTGATATTTTGAAAATTAATTTAAAATGTCTCATTTAAAAGAACTTTCTTTTCGCTTTGTTAAAAAATACCAGGAGACAAAGACTCCCTTTACTTAATTCCTTTTATATTATCTTATTTTGAAATGTTGTTACACGTGTATACGTCATCAAGTTATTTTTATTTCGACGTTTTATTTGTGTTTTTATTAATGTTGTACGAATTTATTTGTTCTTTCGTTATTTAAAATAAAAATTATATCAATTTGTATAATTTGGCGAGTGGTTTGGCGATTTATATAATTTGGCGAAATTGGTCGACAGGATAATCAAGTAGTACCGCAACGGATTTGGCGTTAAAATTCCCCAATCAAAGAGAAATGAAAAGAAATTCGTTTATAGGGAGATCGCCACTGTTTTTTAAATTATAATTCAGTCTTTCGAAATCTTTTTAAAGCCGATCAAATTAGCGTGCATTTAGAGTCTGCGGTGTCTGGACGGGGTTGGCGAGCGTAGCTCGTAGGGGGCCGAGCCCCCTATTTTTCTAAAATCTCTCTATTCTAAAAAAAAGTAACTCCCGCTGTCACCGCCGCCGCCGCCGCCGGTTTTGATTTTTTTGTGACCGGAGGCCTTTCTTCGTTAATATTAACAAAAATAATGCATACAAAAATATGAAAATTGGTGGTTTTATACAGAAATGTTTGATAAACACGCTGATGCAGACAGTTTTCAAATCGAAGAATTATTTTAAGAGTTATTTAATGCTAAAGTTGGACAAAATCGTTCCACTAAAAAAGTTTTATAGCAGCAAAAACCATACATGGCAGTGTAATCATTTTTAGATCATTTTATGCGTTAGAATTTGCCGGAGTGCAGATTGCATTAATTTTTTTATTTTGACTCATTTTTTCGGGTTTTATTTCTATTTTAAATTCAAATTTTCAGCATTTCTAGAGATATTTTTTACAGATTTCAGAAAATTGTACTAATTTAAACTGTTGCCATCTGTAAAAAAAGCGCAAGCAATAATGTTTGCTTCAAATTAAAAATTTATTTACACGTGACTATTATAAACAGGAAAAAAACTTTTAAATTAGTATTAAATAATTACGTATAAAAAGCAGGAACTTATTAAAAATTACGTCATAAAAAGTATACACGTGAATTTTAAAGGAGAAAGGATATTGTAAAATAATAAATTCATTAACATGCGTTAGATGTCTTAGGAGAAATTACGTCATATTTACGTCACATTATAGTTATTACATAAAATGAACACAAAATAATATTGCAAAAAAGTTTAAATTTAGAAATTGCGCTAGACATTTATTTGATATTTTGAAAATTAATTTAAAATGTCTCATTTAAAAGAACTTTCTTTTCGCTTTGTTAAAAAATACCAGGAGACAAAGACTCCCTTTACTTAATTCCTTTTATATTAGCTTATTTTGAAATGTTGTTACACGTGTATACGTCATCAAGTTATTTTTATTTCGACGTTTTATTTGTGTTTTTATTAATGTTGTACGAATTTATTTGTTCTTTCGTTATTTAAAATAAAAATTATATCAATTTGTATAATTTGGCGAGTGGTTTGGCGATTTATATAATTTGGCGAAATTGGTCGACAGGATAATCAAGTAGTACCGCAACGGATTTGGCGTTAAAATTCCCCAATCAAAGAGAAATGAAAAGAAATTCGTTTATAGGGAGATCGCCACTGTTTTTTAAATTATAATTCAGTCTTTCGAAATCTTTTTAAAGCCGATCAAATTAGCGTGCATTTAGAGTCTGCGGTGCCTGGACGGGGGTTGGCGAGCGTAGCTCGTAGGGGGCCGAGCCCCCTAGTATGTAAAAAATATCTGTCAAAATGCTGAATATTTGAATTTAAAATAGAAATAAACCTAAAAAAATGAGTCAAATTAAAAAACTAACTGCAATCTGCACACCGGGAAATTCTGACGCATAAAATGATCTAAAAATGATTAAATTCCTATGTACAGTTTTTGCTCCTATAAAACTTTTTTAATGGAACGATTTTGTCCAACTTTGGCATTAAATATCTCTTAAAATAATTCTTCGATTTAAAAACTGTCTGCATCAGCGTATTTATCAAACATTTTTATATAATACTACCGATTTTCATATTTTTGTATGCAACAGTTTTTTTAATATTATCGAAGAAAGACCTCCAGTCACAAAAAATTCAAAACCGGCGTCGGCGGCGGCGGCGGCGGTGACAGCGGTAGTTACTCTTTTTAGAATAGAGAGATAAATGTATTTTATGATTTTTACATGTTTACAATTTCTGTGGTTTCTGTTATAACGGATGAATTTGACTTGGCATTGTGAGAGAACGAATTTCTTTTACCCCATTACCTACGAACGTATTCCCCTTATCATTTTTCTCTATCGATGATAATGCAATTTTAGAATCTGTCCAATAGTAACTGTGAATGTCTACGAGAGACTTAATCTCGAAAACATATCGCTCACACGCAAGATAAGTGACACAACTCGCAAAAATTCATTTTACGCTTTATTACACTAATAGGTCTATTATAGGTGCTTTTTGCTGCAGGAAAAGTTTCATAAGTAGTTACTCGGAAAATCGCTTTATTACGCTATATGTCTATTTCTGAGTACAGAAGGAGGGGGGGGGGGGGTGATAAAATTACTCAACCCTCTAAACCTTATTTATGCCTTCATTGTTAAAGGTTGTAAGCTATTTATGCGCTTTTTTATTGCTCCATGCAGAGCTAAGTGCTATAATTTCATGCTGCAGTGAATCTTCTTTCGCCTTTCCAGTGAAATTTACTTTTGTCGAGATGTGTCTTGCGGGTGAGCGGTATTTAGAAAGGCGAGAACCTAAAACGCATGCCATCAATTCTAGCCTAAGAATAGTCATCTTTTTGAGCGGTGTAACTCAAGTTTTGGCTATGACAAACCGCGCATAAATTTCATTCACTTCCTCGCATCTCAAGAAAATTACGCTGGCATACGCCTATTGACTCACATAGCAGAAAGAATGTCAGTACCACAAACTATTTGTTGACAAAACCTATTCTTCGAGGTAATTTAAATTCAGACTTAGCTTGTAATTCATTGTACCGTATTTTGAACTTTGATTGAATTTTCTCTGTCAAAAGGCTATCTCAGTCAGATTTCGTCGCCCACATTTCCTGAATCAGTATTCTAGCAGAGAACAAAACGGGCGTGAAAAATCCTAACTGATCAAAATCCCCTGTGTTAAGGAAAACATTTCTCTTCGGAAATTGGCACATGTTTCACATGAATCGCTAAACAATCGTTTTTAGGTGCGTTCGTAGTTATATAAATACGTATAGCACCTATAGTCGTCGTTCAGTCCGTCCGTCCGTCCGTCCGCATATAACAGAGCAAAAACTACCCAACCGAATTGCCTGAAATTTTAAATATATGATTGTTGCAAAATTTTGTCGAGCCATTTCAAATTTTAGGAAAATCGGATGTATAGTTTAATTACAGGGACAGTCAAAAGTTTTTCTTTACATTACGGCCATTGGGAAAAATTATTGCAAGTGCATTTTAATGATGTTACTGTTACAGCCTTCTGAATGGTCTGAAATTTTAAATATATAATTGTTGCAAAATTTTGTCGAGCCATTTCTAATTTTAGGAAAATCGGATGTATAGTTTAATGACAGGGACAGTCAAAAGTGTTCCGTTACATTACGGGGAATGGGAAAAAAGTTTTTGCAAGTGCATTTTAATGATGCTACAGAACATGCACTTTATTAATTGCAAAAAATTATACGTTCAGTACAATATGGGGTGCAAAAAATAATTATAAAACTAGTTATAGTACGAACGCACCTCATTTGCCACGTTTGACGAGCAATTTCCAACTTGTCTGTATTCCATACGATCCCTAAAACTGAAATCGGTTCTCTGGATGTAGAATAGCCACTTGAATCGTTATTACTACGTTGTGAAACTTTTCTACTGGGCCAAATTTCCACATACGCAAGTCCATTTTTGTTTGTCCTAATATATCCACTGAATTGTATGTAAAATTCTTCGATTCTACTTCGCTACCTATAGTGATTACACAATTATCGATTTAGAATGTTTTGTTAAACCTTTGCGCAACAGATTTTTGTTCTAACGGCACATTGGATAAATAAAAAGAAATAACAGCTCCGAGGAGCTAAGGACATGATGATTCCAAAGACGACTATACAGTGGCGGTATATTTTAATAATACCCTTTTTCTCCCACTATAGAAAATAAACCCAAGACACTTTTCACCAAATCTCAATAATATAGCAGTTATTTCCTCAACTAAATTTGGGCCCTTTATTAAGCAATCATTTAGAGGCAGGGATTTATTAACCTCACATGATACATAAAACATTAATCTATTTTTTGTCTTTTTGATATCCGGCTTAAATATACGATGATGCAGAAGATAGTGCCCCTGAAATTCTAACTCATCATTCGACACATTCTCAATAATTCCCTCCTGAAGCCATTCCTTAAAAATTGTATCACATTCTTCATATTTGTCAAAAATTCAAGCCGCTTCATTACATTAAAGATCTGCTTTTCGGCAGTGTGACGATTGACAGGTAACTCGAAATTGTTTTCCATCCAAGCTAAGCCCACACAATAACTCCCTTTGTCGCCTTGTCTAAGAGAATTCAGAAAATGTTCTCAGGCGGGCTCTCCCTTAGCAGATTTCGTAAAACTACTACGTGAATAAACTATCTCAATTGTTTCTAAACGCTAAAGATCAGAAATATTAAAGCCCTTAACAGCGAAACTATACACAAAACCGATGTGTTATCAGCTTTCGTTCGGAAATCCTCAAATTTTCCGCAAACAGCCCATCCCAATTTTGTATCATTTAATGTCAGCCCCCGTCGAAATTGCTTTAAGGCTGCTCGTCACTCAGTTTCCGAATCCCCCTCGGTGATGTTCAGTCTATGGGCGTTTGATGCGTTTTTATATTTAAAATATCTGCTCAGGATGTTTTTTTTTTAACCATTTGGAAAAATGGTTATTGTCCTCGTCAAGGTAGGAAATCAAAAGCATATCTGAAGCTTTTTATTGGTTTAATCTGCATTTTATTCGTTTTCTGTTTGGTCTATATAGTAATCTGTATTTCCCTTTGCTTTCAACAGAGATGGATACTTCTGTTGCCACTATGACAAAAAAGTAATAAAAACTACAAAAAAAATATTAATAATAACTCAGAAACAAATTGAGATACAGCTTTCAAACAAATTGCATTTAAAAGTGCACTTTTTTTCTCTATCCGACGGTGTAAAAAGTAATATTGTCGGATGATTAGAATTTTAAGAATGAAATTTCATTTAAAATGGGTCGTCAGATTTCTTGGACGATGGAAAAGCCTTTTCCCGAACAGCCAATGAAATGCTTGGATAATCCGTTAGTTTCAGGTGGATAATACGTACGAGTCGCAGGCGATTTTTGTCGCTTGGAATTTTTGCGTGCAATAACACTATTAATGTTTCATTCATGGCGTACGTAATGTAGGATCAACTTCGTGCGATTTTTTATGTCTTAAATTTTAGTCTTTGAAAAAATCATTTTCCAAATGGTCGTTGTAATTTGTCGAATTGCTTTTTTTCTTTTTTCTGTTTTCTGTGTGCTTTTCTTAAAGGATGTCTCATTTTTTCTTAGTTGTCAAAATATTTCTAAAATGTATGCTTAATTTAATTTTTTATGTGTTGAAAGCGGATGAACTGGGAATAAAATTTTAACACTTCATATAAAATTAAGCATAGATTTTAGAAATATTTTGAGAACTAAGAAAAAAAAGACATCCTTTAAGAAGAGCACACAAGAAAAAGAAGTTAAAAATATTAATTTACCCAGGAGATATTTTAAATATAAGAATGCACCAAATGCCCATAGACTTAATATTACCAAGGGAACATTGGGAACTGAGTGACGAGCAGCCTTAATCCTCTAATTCCTATGGTAGAATACGTTCTAGAAATTCTGTAATTCAGAGAATCTCAATTCACACTAGAATATTTACATAATAATTTTCACTTTATTTAAAGGCAGAATGTCTGTTATGAAGTAAAGTAAATACTGCTATTTTAAATTTCTGGTATGAATTTGGAATACCTGAATTTAAAAAATCACAAAATTGGAAATATAGCATATATGCTTCCATGGGCATTAGAGGGTTAACTGCCCGGTAAGTATCTTCCCCTATACATTGCTACAAATTACAATCTCAATTTTTGGACAGTCTGACCCCCAATCTGATAAACAAATTTTGTAACGGCTTAATTCTTTCATCAAACGTTCTTTAGCCACACGATGTATGTTTCCGCAAATTATCTGCTGATCCAGAAATTCAAATTCAAATTCAAATTCTGGTGATTTACGTAGATCAAAAGAATAAAATTTTATGCGGTACTTATTATGCAGTTTACGATGCGTCATAGTTCTGTCAAAAAATGTTTGGGCATGGACAATATTTTTCTTCGAAACAGCTGGAAACCCCAATTCTTGAGCCCTTGATCTTAAGATATACAATTTTTGCGACCCACAGTCTTTCAACGCCCTCATACTTCTCCCTCCAGCTACTCTCACCTGTAGGATCGTCAGAAGCACTTCTTCAGTGCACGCTTGACCCGCAGTGGTAGTCTGTAAATTTTCGGTTGCGGTCCTTACCCTTCCTTCTGATTTACTAACTCGAGGTAAAGAAACTCAAAATAAACCTTTGAACACACCAGACATTTAACAAAATTCTAACAGACGTTCTGCCTGTGTCCAACACATAAACATTTCAGACAGACAGAATTTTCTTTGTCTTATTTTCGCAACTCTATCTTTCAAAGATAGCGCTTTTGCAACAAAGCAGTCTTTACTCTCATGGGATTTATTACAAAATAGGCAGTTATCTTCTTTACCTACAACTAAACTAGATGCTGTGGGAACGCTGACATCCATTTTCCTCCACTTTTCCTTGTGGTTCTCTCTTACAGGGCTAGCCTCAAAACCCAATCTAGTTAATTGTAGTCGTTCCTTACCTTCAACTTCTTTTCTTAGGAATTTCATGAGCAGCTTTAAAATAGATTGGGTTGGCAAATCTTTTTCATTCACGCCCAAAACTGATTACCTCTGCCATACCTTCAAGATATCTCTTGACAGACTCGACTCAACCACAGGGTATAACCATGCCTAATTGTTCTCCATATTCAAACCCATGGGCTCCAATGATCTTCGATACGCTTGCACTTTCATAAATAAATAAGGAATCGGTAACCTATCTTTGTTTAAGCTACGTACATTAGCGATTATTAATCTAAAAAATTCTCTTAGGTAAACTTCCGTCAAAACATCCTCTTTCTCAAACTGTATTAATGGCCTTTTTATAAATTTTCTGAAGTGGAAGTCAAGAGATAGCTTTCCAAAAGCTTCCTCGCCATAATACCAGACTGTACAGTAGGGTGGAGCGAAAAATATTAATTTTTTAAAATCAAAAACGGGTAGGTGCCAAAAGTTGCCTTTATACTAGTACATCATCTGGGTGCAATATTACCGCTGAAAAAAAAATGGCTTGAGTCTGCGCTTTTGGTCCAAAATTCGAAATTTTGGGTAAAATTTGACATTTTTTCAAAAAATTAAAAAAAAATCTATAGAGATGGTTATTAGTTAAAAGTGTTATTTAAACCTTTATTATTAATGACTTAACATACTTAAACGATAAAACGATATCTTTGTTCTGTATAACTGGAACAAAACTGACAACTTTTGGTGAAAAATAGGCGTTGCCACTCTGTTGTGTCATACAACTAATTGTTGTTTAGAATACAGCTCTTACCTAGTTGCTTTCAAAACTACCCAGGAGGTAGAGGTACTACATGGAGGTGACTGCATTTCATGTCACAACATAGCTCGATCACCCTACCATCTGAACTCAATGTTTTATTTATACATTGAATTGTGATTTTTTTATCAAAGACTGGCATGATTTTTCAATTTATCAACCTAGTACATCTCTTCTTTGAATCTACAGACTTTGGATGCTGCTGCTGTGATCTCCTTTACGTATTTTTCTACTGTTTGTGTAAGAGAAGACAAACAGTGTAATTCGGTGCGGATGATATTAATGTAATCTATTCAGCCGTCTATTATCTTCACCAAGATTGCACCCGATAAATGCATATTAATTAGAGGTTCTGTTACCACAACACTTTTCCAATTAATTAGATTTATATAATTATCCGCTTCAAGGTTGATTGTCGATATTTCAGATTTGCGTATACTCTCATCTTCCAACTATTATGTGCTGAGCAGCTAGATGTTTAATATGATGGCAATCGTCAGAGAGCATTGAAATAAGAATTTCCTTTGCGTATGCAAACCAACCATTGTCCTAAATAACCCCTTTTTACCATTTGTTTTATTCCGTTTTGTGTGTTGTTTAGTAGCCGAGTAATTTCCCATGAGTTTTTAGATCCCTTCTTTAGCTGTGGACTACATTTGATTGTAAACTATCCTGGGGCCAAACTTGGATAACATAGTACTTTTTGAGTGAACATAGAGACTCTGATGGGCAGTGAGTGCTCATCGAAGGCGGATAATTCTGTTAGTCGTTGTCATCCATTCTGCGAGGGACATGTTTCGAATGAACCATTACAATTGATCATATGCCACCTCCAAGTCCAGCGAATTTCCTCTGCATCATTTATTAAACAAGATAGTTGGCAAAAATTATATTCTAACCCACGGGGATTCGCCGGACCAATAGGAAAATCTTTGTCCACGTGCTTATTCCCTTCTTATTTCAATTTTTGAAGCCATAGAGAGTAATTTTCAAATATTATTTCCTGAATTTGAGAAAAGTGTACTCAGCACATACCTGCTAGACATTTGTTATTTCATCAAGATATTGCTCAAAAGAACTAGCGAATAGGAACCCAAGAAACTTGTCCTACGCAAGGTCGTTCACAAAGGCGCATAAAATTATTCGCCATTATATATGCACTGATTGGTCATCAGAGTCTGGTTCACTCACAAAGTATGTAATCCAAGTTTATGCCTCAGGATGGTTTACACCAAATATAATCCACATCTAAAAAATTGGTCTGAAAACTTATGAGAAATTACTCGGCTACTAAACATCACAGGAAACAGCAAAAAACAAATACTAAAAAAAGTTATTTAGGACAATGGTAGCTTTTTAGATCGAGAGCAAATTCTTATTGCAATTTTGATGACGATCGCCATCACATTAAACAACAAGTTTATCAGCATATAAAAATGCAAGAGGTAGAGTAAATGATGGCACACTCAAAGATGAAATACCTAAATGTTATAAAATGTTATTGGAACAGAACTCCCAATCACTATGCGGTAACTGAATGCAATTTTGGTGAAGATACTAGAGGGCTGAATAGATTCCATTAATTCCACTGCATTATTCTGCTTACATTATCATACACAAGTAGTAGAAATATACGTGAAGGAGTGTCACAGCAGCATCACCCAACGACTGTGGATACAGAGAAGAGATGGACTAGGTTGATACATAGAAAACTTATGCCAGTCTTTGATAAAAAATCACCATTCAATATATAAATAAAACATTGTGCTCAGATGGAAGGGTGGTCGAGCTATGCACTGTTGTGTCATAAAATGCAGCCACCTCCACGTGATACCTCCTGGATAGATTTGAAAGCATATTCCAAACAACAATTAGTTGTATGACACAACAGAGTGGAAACGGCTTTTTTTACCAAAAGTTGTCAGTTTTGCTCCCGCTATACAGAACAAAGATATCGTTTTATCGTTTAAATATGTTAAGTCATTAATAATAAAGGTTTAAATAACACTTTTAAAAAATAACCATCTCTATAGGAATTTTTTAATTTTTTTGAAAAAATGTCAAATTTTACCCTAAATTTCGACTTTTGGACCAAAAGCGCAGACTCAAGCCATTTTTTTTTCAGCGGTAATATTGTACGCAGGTGATGTACTAGTATAAAGGCAACTTTTGGCACCTACCCGTTTTTGATTTTAAAAAATTCATTTTTTTTCGCTCCACCCTACTGTACAGATTGTATCAGATATTGGAACACATCGCAATCTTCTAACTCGTTATCTTCATGGATCTTTTTAAATTGTAACCAGAAAGACAAATAATTAATTAAAGAACCTTCATAAGGTTTTATACTTAATTTAGGTGGTATGTAATGTTTCGTTTGTGTAACTGTACTGACAGGCTCGGATTGATGAGAAATATTATGCATTGACGAATACATATATCCACAAACCTTGTGTTAAACAGCTATATATGCATCCGAATATTTTTCATTATCCTCTATCAAAGTATATATTGTCTGTTCAGTATTATCTACAAGTTCTGACGTTAAATCTACAATACTGTCATCATATTCTTTTCATTTGTTCATTAATTCATCTAATTTTTTTGTTGTATCAAGAACAACACCTTTATCAATCAGAGTCTTTTCTAGTTCTGATTTTAAACTAAGTATTCAGTCTTTGTGAAAGACCTTCTTACCGAGACGCGCTCTTTTTTTTTTTTGCTTATAATTTAATTATCAATAAAACAAAAAACAAAAATTCTAAAAAATATATGAAAGTATATAAATTATGAAAAGCGACAAACAAAAACATAAAATAAAGTAAACAAGCATAAATCATAAACAAAATATATCTAATCGACACTAGAAAATGTAATGAATCAAAACGCCACTTTGTCACTTTGTTACACGCTGATACTTAAAAAAAAGAAAAAAAAAAAAATAATAATAATAATAATAATAATCTATACAATTAAAATCTGTGCGGGTAACTTTGTAATCACAAAAACACGGAAACCAAAGGGCGCAGGGCTACGAAATTTTGCACAGGTGTTGCTCCTAGGAGGCCTATGAACGATTGGGGCAAAAAATTCGAAAAAGCCTTGTATTTAACCCTCTGGGCTCCAACTTGTGTATTTTAATCTTTTTGTTTTAACTGAGCCCTAATTAAGTTTAAGACTTGAAATTTTGCATTATAGCTGAACACCTCATATCAAACGACAAATCCTAAAATTTTGAAAAAGTCTTATATTTAACCCTCTGGGCTCCAACTTGTGTATTTTAATCTTTTTGTTCTAACTGAGCCCTTAATTAAGTTTAAGACTTGAAATTTTGCATGCTTATAGCTGAACACCTCACATCAAATGACAAATCCTAAAATTTTGAAAAAGCCTTATATTTACCCCTCTGGGCTCCAACTTGTGTATTTTAATCTTTTTGTTCGAACTGAGCCCCTAATTAAGTTTAAGACTTGAAATTTTACATACTTATAGCTGAACACCTCACATCAAACGACAAATCATAAAATTTTGAAAATATCTTATATTTAACCCTCTGGGCTCTAACTTATGTATTTTAATCTTTTTGTTCTAACTGAGCCCCTAATTAAGTTTAAGACTTAAAATTTTGCATACTTATAGCTGAACACCTCACATCAAACGAAAAATCATGAAATTTTGAAAAAGTCTTATATTTACCTCTGGGCTCTAACTTGTGTATTTTAAGGGTTTTTTCTCTAACTGAGCCCATAATTAAGTTTAAGACTTGAAATTTTGCATACTTATAGCTGAATACCTCACATCAAACGACAAATCATAAAATTTTGAAAAAGTCGTATGTTTAATCCTCTTTGCTCTAACTTGTGTATTTTTATATTTTTGTTCTAACTGAGCCCCTAATAAGTTTAAGACTTGAAATTTTGCATACTTATAGCTGAATGCCTCACATCAAACGACAAATCATAAAATTTCGAAAAAGTCTTATATTTAACCCTCTGGGCTCTAACTTGTGTATTTTAATATTTTGTTCTAACTCAGCCCCACAAAAACTTGGAAACCAAAGGCGCAGGGCTACCAAATTTTGCACAGGGGTTGCTGGTAGGAGGCCCATGAACGATTGAGGCAAAAAATTCGAAAAAGCCTTGTATTTAACCCTCTGGGCCCCAACTTGTCTATTTTAATCTTTTTGTTCTAACTGAGCCCCTAATTAAGTTTAAGTCTTGAAACTTTGCATACTTATAGCTGAACACCTCACATAAAGCGAGAAATTCTAAAAATTTTTAAAAAGTCTTATATTTAACCCTCTGGGCTCCAACTTGTGTATTTTAATTTTTTTGTTCTAACTGATCCCCTAATTAACTTTAAGACTTTAAATTTTGCATTCTTATAGCTGAACACCTCACATATAACGACAAATCATAAAATTTTGAAAAAGTCTTATATCTAATCCCTCTGGGCTCCAACTTGGGTATTTTAATCTTTTTGTTCTAACTCCGCCCCTAATTAACTTTAAGACTTGAAATTTTGCATACTTATAGCTGAACACCTCACATCAAACAACAAATCCTAAAGTTTTGAAAAAGTCCTATATTTAATCCTCTGGGCTCTTGCTTGTGTATTTTAATCTTTTTGTTCTAACTGAGCCCCACAAAAACTCGGAAACCAAAGGGCGCAGGGCTACAAAATTTTTCACAGTGGTTGCTGGTAGGAGGCCCATGAACGATTGGGGCTAAAACATCGAAAAAGCCTTATATTTAACCCTCTGGGCTCCAACTGGTGTATTTTAATCTTTTTGTTCTAACTGAGCCCCTAATTAAATTTAAGACTTGAAATTTTGCATTCTTATAGCTGAACACCTCACATATGATATAAAAAACTGTTGGAACCAGATTGAAAAGTAAAGCTCAATCTAAAAAAAATTACAGTAAAAAATTGGCAAATAGTTTCAGTCTAAAAAAGTATGCGTAGAAAATAATGGAACCAGATTATCTGTAAAGCTCATGAAATTCCCAAATTTTTGTTGATAGCTGAAAATGTGGACTGAGCTTTACTGGTGCCTTAAAATCAATCAGGGTAATAAAGGCATTTTTAACACATTCTGAATTCCAATCATTCATAACCAGTTTAAAAATGTGTGTTCAAAAGAATAGGTTAGAGGCTGATTTGGTAATGAGCGACAAACTGAGAGATCCGTTCAGTACGAAGTATGGACCAAATTCTATTCCAGGAGTCACTGATAAGCCTGGAAGATCAAAGCCCAAGTAAACCCAAAACCCTAAGCATGTACGATTCAATCATATGCTAACTATTTATCTGGCCTAAGTCCATTGGCATAAGGTTCCCTTTTCACAGTAATTACATAAAAGAAAAATTATTACGTTAGTGTGTTATGCCAGAAATATTAATAACAACAATTCCTCAACAACCTGACTATATTAATGTTACACTTAAAATATTACTTCATGGTTTACATTCTTTTAGCTTTGTGGAGTTTAGCTTGACATGATGCAATCATGTCCGCAATTCTGGGCCTGGCAGATTTTTTTTAGTACATAACTACACATTCTGTTTACTATACCCGGTACTCATTTTGAGTGGATAATATGATTCTGAATATAAGGCACCAGTAAAGCTCAGTCCACATTTTCAGCTATCAACAAAAATTTGGGTAATTTCATGAGCTTTACAGATAATCTGGTTCCATTATTTTCTACGCACTACTTACTTTTTTAGACTGAAACTATTTGCCAATTTTTTACTGTAATTTTTTTTAGATTGAGCTTTACTTTTCAATCTGGTTCCAACAGTTTTTTATATCATTTCATACCTTTTTCAGATCCTTTCAGGAACTTAATCAATCAACTGCCACTAACAAAAAAACCGCCCCGACGAATCAACCAATGACCTCAATCAACCGGCCCAGACAATTTCCCTAATCAAAAACTAACAGAATCTTTGGTTCAATAGTGTATTTGAAGAGCTCTGATGACCCCATACATATTGCTAACATCCATATTGGGATATTGACCTGTACTTTACTCAGGACTAGCCGCCAGACTAGTTTTATACATAGTTTGATTTCTTAAAGTTTTCTGCTACGTACCCACACTCCTCTGTATTAAGGGACTTTGCAGTATGCTATGTTAACCCCTCAAACACACAAAAAGCTAGGGTAAGAAACAGACATAAGAAATTAATTAAAACTGTGAAAAAACTATAAAAAAGGAAAATTTTTGCTTTGGGCACTTAATGGGAATCTAAAATTAAAAAAGATCTGAAAACGACTGAATGCAGAAAAATGATTAAAAGTGATTGAAAATATTATACAATACACCTGTAAATAATATAAGAAATATTGCTAATATTGGATATTTATAATAATATTTCGTAGGTCAAACTAAAATATCGCGATAATGACTAACATATTTACATCTAACTGTAACCATTGATAAAAAAAGAATCAGGAAAATTGGAGAGTAGGTGTCCTTTGTAAAGTATGTATTAATTAAGGACTAAATTACGTAAACGAGTCTATAGACAATTGGCGTATTTGGTACGGATAAATTACATAATTGAATCTACAGACAATTGGCGCATGTTACCAGACGTCGTTTAGCACATAATTAGCTTAAACGTAAGCACATACACCTATTTTTGTAAAGTTACCACACGAAAGGGTAACTCATTATTACATTTTGTCTACCATTATATTTTTGGCTAAATGCGTTTTAAAAGCAAGTCTACAACTCTATATTGTAAAATGCATCAGTACTATTTCTTTTTAGGGAAAAATGAAGCGTTTCATACTTATTTTCCGATTTTGTATCAGTTTCTGTAAAAATCGCGCTTTTTTTTTTTTTTGAAAATATGCAACGATTTGTTTTACCTCTTAAAACATGAATTATTTTATAAACTTTATATTAATTACATTTAACATACTTTCATCAACATATACAAGTAGCTTTTATGTCACTCTTTATGTAAAATTATTTTAGTGTGTTATCTCAAAACGAATGAACATATCGAAATGAAACATTTGTTCACGCTCGGGATTACTTAATTCCAAAAGGCATATTTTCCCCCCTTCTAGCCAACAACAACAACAAAAAAAAGACATTCCTTCACAGAACCTTTCTCAACCTTAACCTTGAAAGGTATAAGGAAGTTCAGAAGCGCCCTCGAAAAATTTATAATTTCTTTTTCGAAGAAAATAAATGTGAGTGGGATGAGATTTAACCCAGCGGGTGTGCTTACGCGTTAAAAAAGGAATAAATTGATTCTGTGTTTTTAAAGCGAACCTATTCCACATTCTAATTTACAGAGAATTGGCGTAAGTTGGGACAAAGTTTTTTGGAGACATTCCGCTACTTTTACGTTACACTAACTCTATACTATTTATTTCAACCCTGAAAGTGCGAAGATTTTTTAGTACTTTTCCAGTATAGAGACCTTAGCGAAATAGAGAAAGTAGCCTTGGCGGAGAAAGAAATTTTGCAACATATTTTCTGGCAACCTATTCACTGTTTCATTTCATATACACAAGCATTTTTTTCAATGTTTATAAAATTTATTTAACATAAAGACGCCATTTATCTAATTTTATATAGAAACAGAAGTAATTTGTTTATAAAAAGCATTAATAATAGACATACATTTAAAATACATATATAACTAAACAAAAAAGTTCATCAAGTTTGTTTTCATTACTGTTTATATCATTTGGCAACAAATCGAAAGTTCTGACGCCCGAATTACGCCAAACTTTAAAAAAAAACGCAAGGCCCCTATACCAGAAAAGTACCAATTTTTTTTTACAAACCGCGCCAAACGTTGTGACTTGCCATTTATTGAACGTGAATCTCTTTTGGATTTAATTATTATTTAATCGTAACCATGCAAAAAAATTTAATTTACTGTTTTTTAATTGAAATTTTTTTTATTATTATTAAGAAAAAATTAAGTTTTAACTTCATTTTTCAATGACTCAAAACTGGCCATGTTTAATGCAGTGCTAAGAGACCCTTACAGTTTCATGTATGTAATTTAAAATGCGATTTTGAGAAAAATATTTTTGGAATAATATTTATTTGCACTTTTATTTTTAGTATATTTGTATTGATTTCATAAAATAGTACTCGAAACTCTGTAATTTTGAAAATTTACGTTCTTTAAATGATTACTTTCGCGTCAACAATGTTAATTTTTTTTTTAAACTCGCGAAATTGAATTTCATTTTGCGTTATAATGACGCAGTTATAGTAGTGTTTCAGTTTTTAAAATTAAAAGGCATGTTTTCTTTGGCGCGTGCAACAGGAGGCATATTTTTTCCCAACTGAAATTTGCCTTCTAAATTGTATCTCGCAATCTGATTGATCAGAGACTTCGGCATGCATTTGATGTTTCTTGGCGGGAATCGTGCTTGGCGAAAAACACTTCTTTGTTTCTTGTCGTGTAAGATTTTTTTCGTTCAGAAATTCTTTTTAATTACACATTAAGTTATATGAAGTTAAACAAAAAAGGCCCTTGTCAGGGCCAATTTCTAAGTTAAGTGTATCTTTTAAAATTGAAATAATACGGCTGTTCTCAAATACCTTTCTGAATTCATTTTTGTTCGGAAACACATGAAATTCACAGGCGTTCTTATTAATAAACTATGTAATCGAATGGTGTTTTCAATTTTTTAGTAAAAGCAGAGTATCTTTTTAAAAATACTGTCAAAATTGGCTTTTCGAACTGAATTTTTGGATGCGACAGCGCGGGAAAGGAGAAAAACCTGTCGTCCCGTGACAACATTCGCTTACAACTCTCCATTTACTTATGAGAAAAAGATGGAAAACACTGTTCGATTCTTAAATAAGTGACAGACAATTTCACGGCTGTTCTCAAATACCTTCCTAAATTCATTTTTGTTCGGAAACACAGGCACTAAACTAAGGAATAAAAACTCACCATCATTAATTTAATTTAAATATCCAACAAATATAACAGCTAGAGATCTGCACGGGCCGTCCCGTGGCCCGAAGCCCAAACCCACCCCGGTCCGCGGGCCGGGATCGGACCTATTTTCATTCACGGCACTCGGGCCGCGCCGGGCTCGGGCCTTACTTTTTTCCTGAAGGTTCGGCACGGGCCGAGCCGGGCCTAAATTATTTTTTCTGCACACACCCGGGTACTGGTTTCATTCCTAATCTTCATGGCCCAAAATTTTCATTCCTAGTTTTCACCCACCCCGTATGAAAATCCTTGTCTCGGAATGGCCTGGTCCATTCAAAGATCAGTAAAATTACGCTTGGCACAAATTTTTTGTCAAAAAATGCATACATTTTTAAATCGCCATTATTCTACAATGAAACATTCAAATTCATTCTCTTTAAAGAGTAGTTGATTTCTACACTTATTAAAATATAGTTAAATTAAAATATAGTAAAATGTGTGAAAAAGAACCTGTCTATGACGGAATCTTGTTTTAAACTGAAAAACTTGTTGATCCATGCAAAATTAATATACTACTCAATACTACGTAAGAAAATTATAAAAATTAATGACAAACAAAATTAATATACTACGTAAGAAAATAATATATAATACATTTACACTTGCTAAGAAGGGAACTTGTCTAAAACGCATTTTTTTTTCTTTTCTATGCAATTCAGTCTTAGATTTTACTGTATAGCATTTTTCAGATATTTAACACTTCAATACATGAAATATGGATTAACAATATTAATGATAACTGAAACATTTACATACACAAAATAGATATTCGTTAAAAAAATTAAAAAAAATCTCACCCTGCGGCACTTCTATAAAAATGAAGATTATAAACATGAAAAGAAAAGTTAAGATAAATATTTTTGGCATGATCTCCTGGTACGAGAAAAACTTTTAACCAAATCGACATAAAAATCAATGTTTTGTAGAAATTCACTCCGGCCGAGATTTTAACTTTTTTTCTGCCCTGGCCGAACTTTTAACTTTTTAACCGGGCCGGGCCGGGCCGGGCCAATAAATTTTTTTCTACTGGCCGGGCCGGGCTCGTGCCGAACTTTCAACTTTTATACCGGGCCAGGTCGGGCCAATATTTTTTTGTATGGGCCGGGCCGAATTTTTTTTCTCTGAGTCGGGCCGGGCTCGGGCCTGGAAATGTCGGCCCGTGCAGACCTCTAATAACAGCTTTAGGCAATAATATAACAGGATCTTCAACCTTTTTCAGTAAAAAAAGGGTAGGGGTTTTAGAAGTTGCCCATTTTTAAATGCTTAAATACTGTGTTATATTTGAATAACATATTCGAATTTTGTAAGCATTTGGTTATTTTTCTTTAAATAACATCATACAATCAAAATAAAAAACGCAAATAATTTATTTTTTCTTCTTCAAAAAAAAAAATAAATAAATAAAATAAATAAATAAATAAACTAGCGATTTGAGGATCATTTTCAAAAAGGAACATGTTAATTTCCTTAACATATTCAGAATAGCCATTCAAATGTTGTGTATAAAGATATGTGCATACAAAAAAGAAAAAAAAACTTTAAGAAAACTGAACTTTGTTGTGTGTAAAAGGGGGAGGAGGTAAAAATGTTTTTGCAGAAATTTCAAGGGGGATTTTAGATGACTGATTATCGTTTCAACAAATATTGAAATTTTTTTAAAATATAAATATTTCAGTATTGTATATGCTGAGAAATGGGCAGGAGAAATTGAAATTAAAAGTGAAATTTAGACGACGTATTATTTATTTGTTATTTTAGCAAAATAACAAACAGAGCAGGTTTTTTTTTTAAGTTTTAAAATTTTTGCATATCGCAGATTTTCACTTTTTCTAAAGATTTCATTTAAATTTACCGCCCTCTGAAATTTCTACTTCCACAAAATCACGCAAAGTTTAATATCTATATGTACTTCTTTTTTAAATCATCTCTCCTAATTGTTATTTTAAAGTATTTTATTACCTCTGCTACGTTTCCCCGACTCCTGACAATTTTATTTTCATTAGATCTTACAGAGTTTCATAATTATAAGGATTATTAAATTTAAAATCATTAAAAAAAGGTAACATTTATAATTTATTTGAATAATTACGAATTCAATTAAATAAATTTATAATTAAGTAAATTTACAAATTAATAGAAAATTTAAAATAAAAAAATAATGTAAAATAGATTAAAGAATATCTTAAATTTAAGAAGTAACAAGTTTATTAAAGTTATTTGGAATCTTTTCACTTCTCAGATGACACCCCGCCCTCTTTGTCATTAGGTAATGGAAATTATCTTCTTTCTCTAGAAATCATTTTTGCCATCGACCAGTAATTTTAACAAAAATAAATAAATAAATAAATAAATCTGAAGTCTATTGAAAAGCATCCCTTTCCCCGCGTCCATCCTATCAAAATTCTCTACTTTCATGGTCGCAAGCACAATTCCTTCCCGCCAAGAAAAGTCACTTTGACACACGAAGCTCTGACCAATCAGGTTACGAGATGGCAAATCTCCGATGGGAAAAAAGAAATATGTCAATAGGAATATACGATTTCTTTGACAATACGCAGGAAAATGCAATAAATACAACCAAATGAGCTTGCATTTATCGAAAATTTCTTCCGTATGACTTAAAAATAAATCTTTCACTTTATGGATGATAATAATAAGGATAAATTTCAGATTATCAGGAGTCTTTCTTCAGAATAAAACGTCATTACAAAGTTATGTCAGTTAAACGGAAATTGACGTCATACCTAGCAAACGATTTTATTATTATTATTATTATCTTTTTCTAAATTGTTTTCTTGAAATTAAAATAGATTTTTTAACTTTTAAAGCATTCTAATGAACATACTACGTCATTCTAACACGTGTTTAGTTAAAGATTTTACATATATGTGACGTTTTGACGGCACGTAGTTGGTATTGTCGAAAAAACATGAGGGTTTCCTTTCCTAAACAACACAGGTAGCAGCCGAATGGTTTTAAAATAATAAAGAAAAATGAAGAATTAACATAAGGCAGTCGCTTGGAACATTATTCACTTTATTTCCACACTCTCGATTAAATCTAGGGAAGATGCTCTCTCCTTCCATGGTAAAAAGAATAAAATCTATTCTTCCTGTCACAATTAGTTTAAAATCACTCCATCTCTTGACAGCCGTCTAGTCTTTAATCCGTTAATATCTAACATCTATCACCCATTACGATACCGTTGCTTCCTCATTCTACTCACATAATAAACAGTATTCATCCAACGTTTTACTACCTCCATCGAGCAATCACATTGAATATCCAGTTTGCTACGACTGCAATCCACCACGTTCACCTCTACATGCTATATCCTTTATGCCATCTCTCTGGTTCCCGCCATTCGTATTTATACTCTGCTGAAAAGATTGTTCTAGAAACTTCTTATATTCTCGCACCAGCTATCTAAAGCATAAACAAATGTTAAAATCTGTAGTCGAGATTATGCTAAAATAACCCCCTTTTCCCTCTTCAGACGATAAAAGAAATGAATTTATGTCTGCGAAGTTTTAATCTTTGAAATATTTTAATTACACCTGGATATTTTAAATAAAAGAATAAATTGAAATAAGTAGGTTTTTTCTTTAAGACAGAATAATATTTTAGCAGTTAAATAAAGATTTAAGGGAATATGATATACCGGGATTTAATAGCGGAATTTAATAGGAATTTAAATAATAAAAGTTTTATTAAAGAAATATAAATAATCGAGCCATTTTTAGATTTACGCAATTTGGAAGAAATATGAATTAAGATCTTAGAGATTAATGGACTAGGGTTTTAATTTAATAAGCCGGTATAATATACGGACTATTACTGAAAAAGGAAAATTTACATAAAATACTTTAAGCTTGGCGCAAAAATTTAAATTTTGTAATATTATCCCCCCCTCCCCAAAGACTTTGTATGGAATTTGTGGTTAATTAACTACAATTTCAGACAACAGACTTCTAATAAAATTGGAAGTTGATTTTTGAATATTGAAAATTTTAGAGACGTCAGTGAAGAGATGGAAAAGTAAAATTTAGCAATGCAAGAGAAAAAAAAAATACTAAGAGCATTTAAATTTAGCTGAGAGCATTTCCCCTGTAAAAGAATACAAATAATGGTTACAACATCACTTACCATTTGTAAGTGCATAGGAAAATATAAACACAATAATAAATAAAGAATAAGTATAAATACAATAAGAAATAAATAATAAGAAATAATAAAACTATAGTAATAAATAACAACAAATTCTTTTATCTTATGGAAATTTAGTGCATTTCCATTTCTCTTATCACAAACATATTTCCAATCAAGTAATGTTCAACACTTTATTTACTTCAAGTAGAATTTTAAGTCCCATTGGCTTAATCAGTTCGTAGGTCATAAAAGTCCTTTAGCAAAAATAGTGATACAGTCCTTAAGTAAAAAGTTCAGCTGCAATAAATATTTTTTACTAAATTTGTTTGACTACTCTGCCTGTTAAACTCTTTTTTATTATGTTTAAATACTATTTGTCATCATTAGTAGTTTTATTTTAATAAACAAATTCCTAGGAGTTATTCAACTACCTTTTAACGTTTGTTTATCAACTGCTTTTTTGAGCTCCTTTTCCCATTCTAATTGGGACTCATCATCTTTTACAACTTCTCACTTGTTTTAGTAAATATCATGACTTTTCACTTATAAGTTATGTTCTCTTTTTCTTTAATAAATAATGAATCTTTCAATAAATAATATAATACTTTCAATTCATAATCATTGGTGGCGCCGAAATTCATCTGACAAATAAATTTTCAAAATCCAAGTGAGATGGGAGAGCAATTAGATTAAATAGTTTATTAAATAAAACTGAAATAGTATGTAAATTCTATTCATCATTAGAAGTTAATAATTGTTCCATAATAGTAATTCTCTGTATTTAACAGAGCCAATACAAAAAAAAATGTTCTCTGCTTCGTTGCAGAGTTAGGACTTCCATTATACACTCTGTATTAAACAGAGCCATGATTTAACAATTAGCATCTCTGATTACAGAGTCAGGACATGTTACATGTTTTCTGCTTGGTTACAGAGTCAAGACTGACCATTTTAAAAATGATACATATTATATAAAATAAACATCAAAATAAAAATTACAATATGCAGTTATAAATCTTCTAAATAGCTATAATATTCATTTAAATGACATCCAAGTAATTATAAAACTAATAAATCACCATCAATTCAAAATTATTATAAAGTAAATAAATCTATATTACATGACCTTGAAATCATAATGTTACTCATAAATATTGATTCAGGGTTATAAACAATTTAGATAAACAGATTAGATTTTTTTCTGTCAAAAGAAATCAGTTTTATAATTATGTTTCACAATATGAAAGATAAACAGAGTTAAATTATAAACAAATAAATTTGAGGGCATTTACGCCGAAACATCCTCCGCCTCCATGAACGAAGTTCATCAAACAATTATAACTTACCAAATTTCCACTATCACATACTAAATAATCAAATATTAAATACAAAATTAAAATATTACCTTAAATGTCAAGTATAACTAAAATGAAATGCAATTAAATCCTACTACTTCTAAAAAAAAACAGTTTCTGGAACAACTAAAAATAGAAAAAGACATTAATATACAAAATAGTTCAGAAAGTTACAAAAATTAGACATAGAAAAAAATAATAATAATAAAGTTAGTTAAAATAAAGTAAAATTCTATTATATTAAATGTCCATCGGTAGAGGAGACAATTTTGTGATAGGGCGTTTCAGTTCACCAGTAGAAGTCTTTAATTTGACAACACGAACAATATTATCATCACCAGGAAATAGTTCAATTATTCTGCCCAATTTCCACCTTAATGGGGGCTGGTTTTCTTCCTTTATCAACACCAAGTCATTGATTTTTAAGTTCGGGTTGCTTCTAAACCACTTTGTACGTTGCTGCAATTGTGAGAGATAGTCTGACGACCACCTTTTCCAAAAACTTTGGAAAATCTTTTGTAGCAATTTCCAACGTTCCAAAGGAGTTACATAGGTAGAGGAGATATCAGGCTCAGGTAAGGAGGTCAAGGGTGCTCCTATAATAAAATGTCCTGGCGTCAGAGCCGTAAAGTCATTTGGATCAGAAGACTCAGCGACAAGCGGTCTTGAATTTAAGCATGACTCAATTTGTGCAATTAAGGTCAAAAATTCTTCATAAGTTAAAATCTGATCACCAATTGTTCTCTTCAAATGATTTTTCATTTGTTTTATTCCCGCTTCCCAAAGGCCTCCAAAGTGAGGGGCGGAAGGTGGGTTGAATTTCCATACTATCATTTCGTCAGTAAGATACTTGTGCAATTTTTCATCAGAAGCAATTAGAGACATCATTCTCTTTATTTCGCGGTCTGCCCCTACAAAATTTGTACCTCTGTCGGAAAATATTTCCAGAGGTTTTCCACGTCGAGCCACGAATCTTTTCAATGAGGCTAGAAAGGTTTCAGTTGTAAGATCAGTGACTAATTCAAGATGGATAGTTTTTGTTACGAAACAAACATACAGACAAACATAATGTTTAAAGGGTTTCACACCACGTCCCTTACGAGGTTTGATCAAAAAGGGGCCGGCTAAGTCGACTCCTACTCTTGAAAATACTCGAGCTTGTGTCACGCGTGCTGATGGCAGATTTCCCATCAACTGAGATGAAAGGTGTGATGAATTTCGGAAACATTTCATACATTTCCTTATTTCTCTTTTCACAGCTTCTTTAGCATCAATTATCCAAAATTTTTGTCGAATTGCTGAAATTGTCAATTGAGTCCCGCTATGAAGATGTTTCTCATGAAAATACTTTATTATCAAGTCATGATGCCTTTTAGGGAGAATGATTTGATGTTTTTGATATTCAGACAAGTTTGCATTTTTTAGCCTACCTCCAACACGAAGAATATCATTTTCGTCAAGAAATGGATGTAAAGGAAGGAGTTTGCTTTTAGAATTTAGGATCTTTCTGGATTTTAGAATTTTCAGTTCGTCTCCGAATTCATGGTTTTGAATTAATTTCACAATAGCATTTGTTGCCCTTTCAAGTTCTGGAACAGTCAAAAAACCATAGACTCGTTCAGATGGGCATGTACTATTTTTGATGAATCTGAGGCACCAAGCCGTAATTCGTTTTAATTTAGTCCAGGATGAAAATTTAAATAAAAGCTCAAATTCTGGAATATTTTGGGATATGGAGCAAACAAGCGTTTTACGTTGTTCTTGCAAGACCTCTTCATCAGGTAGATTAGGTTGAGTTTCAGGGGGAAATACTGGTAACGATTCTTCCTTCAGCCAGCTAGGACCATGTAACCATACCTCGTTATTAATCAATTCAGATGCAGAGCAACCACGAGAGAGAACATCTGCAGGATTTTCCTTTCCTTTACAAAATTTCCATTGTACAGGAGCAACAAGTTCCTGAATTTCGCGTACGCGGTTTGCCACAAAGGGCTTCCAGTTGTTAGCACTTCCTTTAATCCAGTGCAAGGTAATTTGGGAGTCACTTAGACAAAATATATTTTCATTTACAATTTTAAATATTTCCTTTAAATAATTCGCTAATCTTGCAGCCGTAAGTGCTCCAAGAAGTTCGAGGCGCGGCAATGTAATTTTCTTGAGAGGCGCTACTCTCGACTTTGCTATTACAAATGAAGTTTCACAAGAAGAAGAATCACGTAGATAAGCCACTGACCCATACCCCTTTAAACTAGCATCAGAAAATATGAAAAGTTGAGCGGTTTCAGGATTTAATTTTGGGATAGTTACAAAATATTTTCTAAGAATTTCAAAATTTACCAAGTCTTTTATTTCATTATGCCATTTTCTGAATTTTCCACTTAAAGAATCTGGTAATGTAGAATCCCAGTCAATTCCATGTTCCCAGAGTTCTTGCATTAAAAATTTAATTCTTATCACGAAAGGGGAAATGAGTCCAATAGGATCATAAATTTTTGCCACAGTTTGTAAAACAATACGTTTGGTAATAATTTTATGGTCAAATTCTACCAAAAGTGGTTGTATGTCTATTTTCAAGGTGTCACTTTCTGTTATCCATATAATTCCCAATACCTTCGAAAGATTTTGTTCAAGAGTGTCTTCCTCAAAGTTTATTCCATGTTCCTTCCATAAAAATTTTAAATCGGAAGAATTGGTTTTAAATTTTCTGAGTTTCATATTGGCCTCACTCAATATCTTCTCTGCACCGTTTGATAAAACAAAAGCTTCGTTTACTGAATCAGCTCCATGAAACAGGTCATCAACGTATAAGGAAGTATCCAGCATATTAACTATTTTTCCAAACAAATCTTTATACCCCTCAATGTGATATTTGATGGTTGCAGAAAGGAAAAAGGGTGAAGTTGTTACACCAAAAGTTACACGGGTCATGCGAAAAAACTTCAAAATGGGTTTGTTACTAGTGATATTGTCAAACCACAGGAACCTCAAAAAATTTCTATCTTTTTCTTGTATCTGGATTTGCAAGAATGCTTTTTCTATATCTGCCGAGAAAGCAATTTTGTGGAGACGGAAATTTAAAATAATGTCCAATATGTTAGGATTTAGATTGGGCCCAGGAAATAAGCACTCGTTTAACGATTTTGCCCCCTTATCTTTGGATGACGCATCAAAAACAATTCTTACTTTAGTTGTCGATTTATCTTCCCTTATTACTGGTCTGTGAGGCATGTAATACGTGTTTATTTCATCTTTATTAAACTCACATTCTTCAATTATACCCAAACCACATTGTTCATTTAATATTTTCTCATATTCCTTAAGTAACCATTCATTTTTGCACAATTTTGATTTTAATCCCCAAAGTCTATGTTTAGCTACATCAAAATTGGATTCCAATTCATTTTTATTTACTTTCCACAAAAGTTTAGTTTCATATCTTCCATTTACAAAATTTAAATTATCATTAAATAAATCAAGAGCATCTAAATCCTTTTGTGAAAATAATTCATTTTTACTATCACAAATACCCAAAGACTCTAGTTTCCAAAACTTTTGCAAATCAAAATTTTCTATTTCATTAACAGATACAAGATGAGCATTAACTGTTTCGTTACCTTTAGAGTTTATTTTTCCCACTATTGTGTACCCAAAAAGTGTATTAGCTACTTATAAATGGTCATTAATTTCTTCAACGACACCTCTCTGAACATTCCAGAAATAATCAGCTCCAAGTAAAATTTGTACTTCGGATTCCTCGGGCGTAGGGTCGGCTAACCTCCATCTTTTACTTTCAATGTATTTTATAACTAGAGGGTCAGAATTGGGAACCTTCAATGTTGTTGCACTTATCAAATCGGTAGCTAACACCTCAACATCTATAAAACGATGATAATTCATTTTACTTCGCAATTTAATTTTAAAAACGTCATATTCTTCTTCGCGACCTTGATCCATGCCAAAAGCGAATACAGTTAAATGTTCTTTTCTTAAAACAGGCAAATTTAATTCACGAACTAATGCTTTTGTTATGAAGCTTTTTTCGCTTGCAGAATCAAGTAATAATCGAACTACCTTTGATTTAGAATTACCTTGAGCAGTTACACAACATGTTTGCAATAAAACAGCATGCTTAGAATTTCTAAAATTACAATGAGAATTAGATACAACTGTTTGATTTTGATTTTCATTAATTTCTGGTTTCAAACTTTTCTTAAAGCAAAATAATTTGTTATGTTCAGTGCTTTTACAATTTAGACATGGCTTTAATTTTATGCGGCATTGCGAACATAAATGCGATTTCAAAAAGCATTTGTAACATCTACCCTCCTTACGTAACATTAATCTTTTCTTATCATCAGCTAAATTTTTACACTCGGAAGATAAATGATCGTTACCTTTGCAAAATACACAAAAAACTTTAATATTGGCATTTAAGGTATTAGCATGTTGATATTTATTTGATGTTTTCTTTTCACGAAATTCAGTTTTATTTTTATGTACAAAAGAAGAGGATGCATCATTTTTAGAACTTGTCATTGACAAAGCCTTTTCTCTACATTCTATTTCACATTTCAGAAAGGCAATTAGATCGGTTACATCTGACTCTTTGCTAGTATCACGTTTTCTATGATATTCAATCACTAATTCATGGGGCAATAGCTTTAGCAAAATAGGATTTAGCAATTGTCCATAAGAACTGGATGTTACCCCCAAATTTCTTAAACTTCTAATATTAACTTCGCACATGTCATGCAATCTTCTTAATGCATTTAAATTTGAACAATTTTTAACTGGTTCCATAGTTAATAAATTAGTCATGTGTTTATTAATAATAACATCAACCTTACCAAAACGGTCCTTTAATAAATCAATACAAGTATCATAATTTTGTTTTGTCAAAGGAAACCCTTCTACCACATTATAGGCCCGATTACATAACAAGGATTTTAGATAAGCGAATTTTTCTATCTTAGATAGTGATTTATTCTGGTGTATCGATGTTTCAAAACAGTTAAAAAATTCGACCCATTCTTCGATTTCACCAGAAAATTTTGGAACATTTAATTTAGGCAATTTCGTGGCAGAACTCGTTTCTGTTCCACTAGCAGAACCATTCAATGAATTGACATGACTAGTTGCTATCATAGAAACATTATCCTTTTTACATTTTCTTAATCTATTTTTAATTTTAAATTTAGCACTGATCAATTGGTCAGTGTACTTTTCACTATTAGCAATGTCCTTTTCATATTCTTTTAAGTCGGATATTTGAGCTTCAATATCACGATTCAAACTTTGGAAAGCCGTTTCTTTTAAGAGAAATATTTCTTGAAGCTCTAATAATTCATCGGTTTTCGTATTATCAATGTCATCATTTAATAATGTTTCTAATTTTGTAATTAATTTCGTGAAACTCGTTCGTTCAACAGAACGTTTTGCTTTCAGCTTTTCAAGATTTTCCATTTTAAATAAAGAATAATTCTTATTTTAAAACATAAACCATTCATAGAAAATGAAAAAAATATTTTCTTACCTGCTAATTCCAGGTAATGTAGATGGCATGTCGTAATCCAAATGGCACAATAATAATTCCACACTAATCACAGGTTGAAAGATAAATCACACACTAATCACATGTTGAAAGATAAATCACAGTTGTTAATCACAAATCTCTTTCACAATAGCTCACTATTCTTTCCAAAAAATGTTTCCCGGGTTTCGGCACCAAAAACAATGGTGGCGCCGAAATTCATCTGACAAATAAATTTTCAAAATCCAAGTGAGATGGGAGAGCAATTAGATTAAATAGTTTATTAAATAAAACTGAAATAGTATGTAAATTCTATTCATCATTAGAAGTTAATAATTGTTCCATAATAGTAATTCTCTGTATTTAACAGAGCCAATACAAAAAAAAATGTTCTCTGCTTCGTTGCAGAGTCAGGACTTCCATTATACACTCTGTATTAAACAGAGCCATGATTTAACAATTAGCATCTCTGATTACAGAGTCAGGACATGTTACATGTTTTCTGCTTGGTTACAGAGTCAAGACTGACCATTTTAAAAATGATACATATTATATAAAATAAACATCAAAATAAAAATTACAATATGCAGTTATAAATCTTCTAAATAGCTATAATATTCATTTAAATGACATCCAAGTAATTATAAAACTAATAAATCACCATCAATTCAAAATTATTATAAAGTAAATAAATCTATATTACATGACCTTGAAATCATAATGTTACTCATAAATATTGATTCAGGGTTATAAACAATTTAGATAAACAGATTAGATTTTTTCTGTCAAAAGAAATCAGTTTTATAATTATGTTTCACAATATGAAAGATAAACAGAGTTAAATTATAAACAAATAAATTTGAGGGCATTTACGCCGAAACAATCATAATAATAAAATTCTCAAAAGTATACTTGAATAATAGCAATAATAATACTTAATAACAATATTATATTCTAAGAAAATATCACAGATTGTTTACTTATTGACACGGAAAATAATGGTTGAGGATAAAAATAATACATAGCAATTGATAATTTTCTTATTTTTTACTTATATAAGAAAGTATTTTTGCCAGCCGAAACATTAAAAAATAATAATAATAATAATAATTCCAAAGTCCAAATAAATTTAACTCTAAATATTTAGAAAGTGGACTCTCAACCAGTATTTCTTTACAATAATCTATCTCTCTGATACTCTTGATGAATAGACCTGCATTTGATAAACTTAGAATGGTAAAATAAAGAAAATAAATAGGAATAAAAGATAATTTGTTTATGTACTTAATTTTCTATTACTACACAATCACTACAAAATCTCATCACAATTATCCGTTTTCTATGTTTATATTATTATAATAATATTATCAATTCTTACTATTTTTGTAAACAATTGGTAAAAAATGGAATAAAATAAATATAGTTTATTTTGATATAAACTGGATATAGAATTAAAAATATTTATTTTTATTTTTCAACATCAATCTGAAAATTCCCAAAATCAAATACACATCCTATGCCTACATAGAGTGTCTACCTAATCCCAAAAGCTTCCAAACACAAGTAATATCCCCGTGGCGCCCCAAAGTCATACTTGGTAATGTTGAAAACTATTGATGAAAGAAAAAAAATCTAAAGAAATAGAATTAAAAATATTGCGAAAACATTTTGGGTAATTACGAACTTTCCATAATCCGGTTGCACATTACAATCATTTCTATCATTCTCAAAACAGTCCTGAGTAGTCATATAACTTTTACAACTAGATGGTAATTCGTTATCATTCTTACATAAATTCAAAGTTTCACTACTCTCATTAGCGGTTATTACATTATCATCATTATATAACTTCAACTTCTCATCACAATCAATTGTTACCAAATCATTCTCTTGTTGTACTTTATTCATATCCACAGTATGAAAATGAAGAGATTTCTCATTATGTATGGATATACTCTTATTTATAATTTTTCTTCCTTGTTTTACAGTACAATTTCTACAATCTATAGTTAAATTAAATTTAGAACATTCCCTTAAACCCAAAATAGCATACTCCAAATTAGTATTACACACTAAAAAGTTAACACATTTGGTAATTTTACCCACTTTTAGAGAAATTTTACATTTTTTATTTATTTTTAACACCCGTTTTGCCTGACCAATAATAACTGTAGGTATTGTTTCAATTTTAGCATTTAGTTCTTTAACAAATCTGAGGGGTAATATTGCCGTAGTGGATCCAGTGTCCACTATACATGGTAAATTATAACTATTGGTAAATCCATACACAATTAGTTGTCAAATATTAGGAATAGTAGGTGGTGAATTACTAGGAAGAGTATCAGAGGATGTTGCATCATTTCTAAATAAACACTCTTGTTCCCAATGATATGCATTATTTACACCTTTATTTGTACATATTCTACATGGTCTAGAAGGATATGGTTTCTGAAAGTAATTAATTTGAAAATTTCTAGACCCCTGATTTTGATACTGTCTTTGTGGAATCCAATTCCTATGTGCATTATTGGGCCTATTTGGCTGAAAATTAGGTCTACTTGGTTGAGTCCAAGGCCTAGGTGGTTGAAATTGTTGAAACTTTTGTCTAACTGGTTGTTGATTTACTGTTTGGCTTGAAATTTGAGGAGTGGAAACTTCAACAAATTGCTTAACAAGCCGGTACCATTCAGTGGTACTATTTGGAGGGTTTACATTAATATTATTTCTATACTCTGGTTTTAATCCATCTGTCAACCCTTGTATTAGAAGAGTCTCACAAAGATGGAGTTTCCTCCCAATTCCTACTTTTTTGTGAAAATAATTTTCTAAATTATCTAATTTATCTAATTTTAGAGTTGAGAAATCAGACAAATTTGGAACATTTAGTTCAATGAATTTTTCTATCAAGATTTTTGAAATCTGTTCATAACTAGTACAATTCACACAGTCATTGATATAGACTTTTAGTGCTTCACCCTTTAAATACTGTGGAATAGATTTAAATTTCCACTCTAAATCTTTATTTTCCCTAGTACTCATATCATCATAATAATTTAACCAAGCCTGGATTTCCATTCCAGTACTAGGATCAAACTCAATTAATTTAGGTTCAGCCATTATATCAGTATTCATTAAAATAAAAGAAGCACTTCTATTCTCTTTAATACAACCTGACCTTAACAACATTTAAACTAATAGAATTCTATTTTTCATAATAGATTAAGTACTCTTTCATACTTTAATAATAAATAAATAAATAATTCTCATGACTTCATAATAAACTTTATAAATAAATAAATAAATAAATAAATAAATAAATACTCCTCATAAATAAATAATTCTCATACTTAATAATAAATAAATCTCAATAAATAACAAACAATAACAAAAATAATAAAATAAGTGTAAAAATATTTTGAAAAGAACTCACTCCAGTCATCTTGTCTCACAATCACCAGCACTATACATTGCTATTCACATTAGCGATGTAAATTTTTAACTTTCCGGCACTGATCTTTAGTAACTATCATAAGCTATCGTGTACCAGTACCACTACATTTTTGTAATTTTGGAGACACACTGGCTTTGATTGCCGTCACTTCTAAATCCTGTCGGACTTTTCTTTTCTCTGTGACGTTTTGACGGCACGTAGTTGGTATTGTCGAAAAAACATGAGGGTTTCCTTTCCTAAACAACACAGGTAGCAGCCGAATGGTTTTAAAATAATAAAGAAAAATGAAGAATTAACATAAGGCAGTCGCTTGGAACATTATTCACTTTATTTCCACATTCTCGATTAAATCTAGGGAAGATGCTCTCTCCTTCCATGGTAAAAAGAATAAAATCTATTCTTCCTGTCACAATTAGTTTAAAATCACTCCATCTCTTGACAGCCGTCTAGTCTTTAATCCGTTAATATCTAACATCTATCACCCATTACGATACCGTTGCTTCCTCATTCTACTCACATAATAAACAGTATTCATCCAACGTTTTACTACCTCCATCGAGCAATCACATTGAATATCCAGTTTGCTACGACTGCAATCCACCACGTTCACCTCTACATGCTATATCCTTTATGCCATCTCTCTGGTTCCCGCCATTCGTATTTATACTCTGCTGAAAAGATTGTTCTAGAAACTTCTTATATTCTCGCACCAGCTATCTAAAGCATAAACAAATGTTAAAATCTGTAGTCGAGATTATGCTAAAATAACCCCTTTTTCCCTCTTCAGACGATAAAAGAAATGAATTTATGTCTGCGAAGTTTTAATCTTTGAAATATTTTAATCACACCTGGATATTTTAAATAAAAGAATAAATTGAAATAAGTAGGTTTTTTCTTTAAGACAGAATAATATTTTAGCAGTTAAATAAAGATTTAAGGGAATATGATATACCGGGATTTAATAGCGGAATTTAATAGGAATTTAAATAATAAAAGTTTTATTAAAGAAATATAAATAATCGAGCCATTTTTAGATTTACGCAATTTGGAAGAAATATGAATTAAGATCTTAGAGATTAATGGACTAGGGTTTTAATTTAATAAGCCGGTATAATATACGGACTATTACTGAAAAAGGAAAATTTACATAAAATACTTTAAGCTTGGCGCAAAAATTTAAATTTTGTAATATATATATGGGCAAAATTTTCATTTTTTGACTAGAATGACTTCGATTTCAAAAATGCAAAAATATAGCGAGAAAATCTGAATTTTTATTTGCTCGTAAAAGCAAAATTAGCGTGTTATCACTTTTTAAAAATTATTGTGCCGGTTTTTAGAGAGTGGCAACAGTAAAGAAACGATTTAATTAGAAAATTAAAAAGGAGATATTTCTATATTGTTAAATTACGGAAGGTACAGTGCTATGTAAAGTTTAAATGGGTGCCATTCCCTTAATATTGGATATTTTTTAACCCGACCTGCGAAAGGCACATCACTAAATTAAGACCTTACCAACAAGCCATTATTCATCACTGAATGTTTTCTGGCTTGGATTGCAATTGAGTTGTTGTCTTTCCATCATGTTTCAAAACGTAAAAGATGCGGCTGAGCTTTACTATACAGCACTATCGTGCTGTATGATAAAGACAAATCATAAAATTTTGAAAAAGTCTTATATTTAACCCTCTGGGCTCCAACTTGTGTATTTTAATCTTTTTGTTTTAACTGAGCCCCTAATAAGTTTAAGACTTGAAATTTTCCATATTTATAGCTGAACGTCTCACATCAAACGACAAATCATAAAATTTTGAGAGTCTTATATTTAAACCTCTGGGCTGTAACTTGTGTATTTTAAGTTTTTTTTCTAACTGAGCCCCTATTTAAGTTGAAGACTTGAAATTTTGCATACGTATAGCACAACATGAAAAATCATAAAATTTTCAAAAAGTCTTATATTATTTATCCACCGGGTTCTAACTTGTGTATTTTAAGCAATTTTTCTAACCTCACCCCATTGCACCCGGTGGGTAGTTTTCTAACTTTTGCCGACACCTCTTTGACCACTCTTTCATATTATGCAAATAGTCTTACATATTTCAGTTCTACTTTTTACCGCCAAGGGGCGCCTACCTATCTCGGGTGCTATAGACCCGATCCCCTCGACTAATATACCTACGGATAGGTTGTAAATCGAAGTTTCGTTCGGATAGAGATTTGAGTTGAATAGAGTGCGCCCCCTGGTTCGAAATGTGGAACTAACAGATTTCGCAAAAGGATAAAGTGTTTTGAAAGGAATATTAAACAAAACCCTTTTTGCGATCTGTGATCACACTTACCCACTTGTTTTTCAATGCAATGAAGTATACAAGAGCAATTTACACACTCACTATTGTCACAACGGCAAAGCAATTTTGGAACCTTTTCAACCATATCCAGATCAGATGAGACAGCTTATAGATGGCAGTGATAGATCGTCAGCTCACTTTAACGAACACATAAGGTCATATAACAGTGCGTCGTCTTTTGTCTCTATAGATGCTCATGTTACACCGCCCCCGGTACTGCCCCGTATTGTTTTAGAATCCATGGACAAATTTATCATAATACTTCTCATCTTCATCCATCTGAAGTAGGTCAGGAAAAATATGCTCAATTGTATGTATGGGATTCTAATATAGCACTGTGGAAACGTATGAACAGTAGAGAAATTTTAAAATGTAAAGAAGAAATCATAAGCAAGCTTGACGATGTTATCAGGCGAGTTAACCCTTATGCACATGCTTCTAAAATGCTTCATGAAATGGAAGAACGAGTCATCGCAGAAAAAGGAGTTGGAGCACCTGAAAGCGTGTGTATGTATATATGCTATAAAAATTTATCAGCGGACCAGCATCGAGGCAGATACAATGCACCAAAGTGAAATGAGATAGCCATGGTTTTCCATAGTTCGGATGGTGCACCACCTACCAATAGGATATCCGAAGGGGAATCAACTGTGTAGAGTAAATGCCCTGAATCCTAATTGTGGCCCCATGACTTATGTTTTATTTTTCCCACATGACGAAAAGGGGTGGAGTGTGGATGTAGGATGTTATGAACTTCAATTTTACAGTCACAGGCTGTCAGTGACAAGGAATGTTTTCAATCCCATACTTTATGGTGGAAAACTCTTGCAGCAGTATTGCGTCGATGCTTATGTCAAAGTTGAAGGAAACCGTCTGAATTACATCCGCTCTAACCAGAAAACATAAAGAGTAGAATCTTACTTAGGGTTAGCAGATCACCTTAATGCTCTAGCAGAACAATCTGGTTTGAAACCAGGTGTAATGGTTATTTTGCCATCTACATTCATAGGAAGTCCCAGAGCCATGCAGCAAAATTATAACGATGCGATGACAATCGTTAGAGAATTTGGTAAGCCTGATCTTTTTGTCACCCTAACGTGCAATCCAAATTGGCGAGAAATCAAAGGGAAACTTTTCCCAGGACAAAAGCCTCCTAATCGTTCAGATTTAGTGGCATGCATGCGTGCTCGATATGAAGAAGAAAGTAATGTTGAACGATCTTAAAAAGAGCGGCATTTTGGGACGCACAGACGCAGAAGTACATGTTATTGAATTCCAAAGAGAGGATTGCCACACATGCCCCTTTTACTCATTTTAACTGATGATGATAAGATAAGAGATCCAGCCACTATTAACACCATGGTCTGTGCTGAATTACCTGATTCCACAATTGAAAATGGATTGCACGAAACTGTCAAGGCTACGATGATTCACGGATCATGTGGCGTCATAAATCCAAACTGATCTTGCATGGAAAACGGTGTTTGCTCAAAGGGTTATCCAAAAGAGTTCAGAAACAAAACGGCTGAGAATGTTGATGGTTACCCAATGTATAGACGGCGTGATGATGGTAGTCACATAATGATAAAGGGAAATGTCGTAGACAACTGTTGGGTTGTTCCTTATAGCCCATAACTCACAAAGAAATACAATACCCATGTTAATGTCGAAATATGCAGCTCTGTTAAATCCATTAAGTACATTTTTAAGTATGTATATAAGGGTCATGATTGCACAAAAGTTGTTTTTGAAAATAACGGTGAGGGATTTGTAGTGTGGGATGAGGTGAAGAGATATTTAAATACTCGATATGTTTCGGTACCAGAGGCAATGTGGCGACTTCTTGAAAAGACCATGCAGGACAAGTCGCATGTTATTATTAGATTGCCGGTGCATCTACAAAATATACAATCTGTGTATTTTAGGGAAGCGGGAAGACGTGAAGCTCTTGAAAGAGCAAGTAATAAAGACAACATGCTCACTGCTTAGTTTCTGTTTAACAGGTCAGATCCTTCAGCAAACATCTATCTCTATACAGAAATTCCAAAGCACTTTGTATGGAAAGGTAATGTGTGGCAAAGGCGTGTTAGATTAGGTGACTACATAGTATCAAGGATGTATTCTGTAAGCCCAAAGGATACTGAGCGATTCCATCTTCGTATGCTGCTTTGTCATGTTCCCAGTGCCAAGTCTTTCGAAGAGTTAAGGACGTATGAGAATACTGTCTACGAAACATTCAAGGGTGCATGCCGTGCTAGAAATTTATTAGAAGATAATGATGAATGGCAACATTGTTTAACAGAACCATGTG
Source organism: Maratus speciosus (assembly GCA_963932465.1). Classification (NCBI taxonomy): domain Eukaryota; kingdom Metazoa; phylum Arthropoda; class Arachnida; order Araneae; family Salticidae; genus Maratus; species Maratus speciosus. The sequence goes on along the minus strand of OZ010799.1, from coordinate 29,971,255 downwards.
GTTTTGAAATGTCGCTCAAATTGAGAGAACTGTTTTCTTTCATATGTGTCTTTGGCAATCCAAATTCACCGATTTAATTATAGGAACAATTTAAGTCAGAACTCTCAGAATATTTTGCTCGCCATATGCCGCTACAGGAGAGTAAAGATAGAACCCTTGAAGACATAGCCAATCATCTACGCATACACAACATGATACTTCATAGCCTTGAATTGCCTAAACCCTCAAGCCTGGAGAACTCTGTGGAAGGAGATGTCTATGATTTACAAGAAGAAAGAGCAGAGGGACAGCGATTGTTAAACATGCTAAATCCGGAACAACGTATAATTTTTGATGCTGTCATTGAAAGTATTCAAAATGATTATGCTAAAACCGCTAAGGTTTTCTGTGTCAATGTTTTTGCGGGATCAGGAAAAACATTCCTATTCAAAACTTTGCTGCATTACGTCAGAGGAATGGGACATACTGCTATTCCCGTTGCATGGACAGGTATCGCATCTATACTCTTACAAGATGGAAGAACTGCACATTCTCAATTTAAATTACCAGTCTCCATATTGGCTAATTCAGCTTCAAAAATTCGGCAAAATACATCTGAAGGAAGATTACTGCAAATTGCTAAGCTCATTATATGGGAAGAATGTATCATGACACCTATTCATGCTTTGAATGCTGTTAATAGGCTTCTGCGACGTTTGGTTGGCAAGGATGTCTCATTTGGAGGCAAAGTGTTTATTCTTGGAGGTGACTGGAGGCAGATTTTACCTGTAGTTATTCATGCAAATAAAACACTCATTTTTGAAAGCTGTATCAAGAATTCTTCTCTCTGGCCAACATTTCGACAGTTCAGTCTGGTTAGAAATATGCAAACGGAGCCGGAGGAACTTGATTTCGTGGAATGGCTCATTCGCCTGGGATTCGTCGGTTGACTAAGGATTATGAACTCGGAGAAGATATTATTGAAATACCTCCAGAATGTGTGCAGGTCTTTAGTGCAGGATTCTATAGTGGATGATATTTTCGATTATTCTGAAATTGATCTTGATCATCTTTCGGAAAGAGCCATTTTGTGTCCCAAGAATGAGGATTCTTTGAGATTAAATGAGGAGGTTTTACGAAAAGTACCTTACGAAGTCAAGTCTTATTTTATTGCTGATACAATACACTTTGGGATGATGAAGAAGAACAAAACAATTTGCAGATGGATTTCATCAATAGTTTAACACTTTTTAAAATGCCACCACATTAGGTAAATCTTAAAGTTGCGTTATTGTTATGTTGCTTAGGAACATGAATCCGCCCATTGGTCTCTGTAATGGAACACGTTTAATAGTCAAAAGGTTGTCGCAAAATATTATAGATGCAGAAGTTTTGACAGGACATAAGAGAGGCACCCGTGTTTTCATACCGAGGATCCTGCTTACTCCGTCGGATACCGGTTTACCTTTCCAGTTATGCCGCAGCCAGTTTCCACTTAGGCTCGCCTTTGCTATGACTATCAATAAATCTCAGAGTCAAAGTTTGGAAAAGGTTGGAATCTATTTGCCACATCCAGTTTTCTCAGATGTGTATGCGTTTGGGTCAAGGACGGACCAAAATAAGGAAAACTTTTGTCACAGGCTGATAAGGTACTTACACAAAACATTGTCTTCCGTGAAGTTTTATCTTAAGTCACAACTATTTTGCCTTATTGTAAAAAACAAACAAACAAAAATGAGTCTACTGCACTTTACCTCATGGATGACGTGGAAAACAATGCAAAGATTTTTCATTATAAAAGAATTTTTTTCAAATTTTTTTACAATTACGATGTACATTCCATTCTTTCTTACAAATTTTTGGTTAGTTGTGTAAATATTGACTTCATAACTGATTTCCTTAAACTTTAATTTGGTTGTGTAAATACTCACTAAAAAAACGAGTCTACCGCAATTTACCTCATTGGTGATGTGAAAAATAGTGCAAAAATTTTTCATTTTAAAATAATTTTTTCCATTTTTTTGCAGTCACAATGTAAATTTTTATTTTTTTCTTACAAATTTTTGTTTGGATGTTTAAATATTGACTTTATAACTGATTTTTATATTCCCAAACTTTAATTCAGTTGTGTAAATACTTACTTTTATTTATTTTTTAATACATAAACTGATTTTTTGTGTACATACTTATTTCATATGGGTTTTGTATTTACTTATTTTTAATAGACATAACACAATTTTATATTCATAAACTTTAGTTTGGTTGTACTGTTTTTTATTTTTAATTTTGGTTTTAGAATAAAATTCATGTACTCTCGTGCATAGAACGGGTTAAACAGCTAGTAATAATTATAACTATCGAAATGTAATCGAATTTGTTGTTCCTCAATCATTAATAAAATTCCCTTGTACTCCCATCCAGAGAATGAAAATGCTATCCAGCCGCATATAACGATGCACTAATATCCAGTTTTATATAGTGAAAACCTATTACCTGGCTTGTTATCTGCCCGTAAAATAAATCTCTGCTTCTTCATAATCCAATAAAAAAGTGATTCAGTAGAAAATTTCTTTTAATCATCTAGAAAATATCTTTCCTTCAAGGGAACTGAGCCTTTTCCTGAAGATAGATCAGCAATTTAAATAAAAAATAAAAATATCATCCAATATAATTAAATCAAACATAATGCTATATTACAATATATTTGATTATCTAAATCTCATTATCTATCTGTCTATCTATCTATCTATATTATAAATGACAAACATATCTGTGCGTAACATACGTCATTTTGCTAATGGCAACACTTTGAAATTTGAAGTGAGATTTCGGTTTAGCAATTTTCGCTACTGCAAGTTTTAAAACTTCTAAACATCGCACATTTTCAATTTTTACACCATTGTACAGGGAAAAAAATGTGCTTTTAAATGCATTTTGTTTGAAAGCTGTATCTCAATTTATTTTTGAGATATTAATTTTTTTGAAGTTTTTAATACAAATTTTGTAATTGTGGCAACTGAAGTAATCTATTTATATTGAAAGTAAAGGGAAAATAGTAGACTACTGTATCTTTTTGGTGCCATTTTCTCATAAAAACAGAAAAAAAAGAAATTAAAAAACGTGCTATGTCAAGAATATCGTCTGTTAATTAATCAGGTGGATTATTGTTTTATTTCTTTTTTATTTATCAACTAGCTGAACTACCCGACTTCGCCCGTGTCAGTAATAAGGGTCCTCCCGAGTAAAATACATTAAAATGAAATAATACGACAATGACAATGACTGAGATTAATGCATTCCCGTCCAGGAATCGTTAAAAAGACCAATAAGAAATATAAATATAAGTAAGATATTAGATGTAAATTTCCAACTGGGCGAAAAATGCCCGGACCAGGATTCAAACCAGGGATCTCCTGGCTGAAGCCGCCAGTGATCTGCCATCTGAGCTATCCCGGACGAATCTGGTGGAACTTTTTCACCCAGCTAACCTTAATGATTATAGCATCTGGTCTGAAACCTGGTTCAGCTCAACAGTATAAATCTCAGGTAATGGAACTCCAGAAGTCGCTGGATACGAAATTACACTAGATTAATTTTAACACAATTAATCTAATAGTAATAACACAATTAATCTAGTGTAATTTCGTATCCAGCGATTTCTGGAGTTCAGATACCTGAGATTTATTCTGTTGAGCTGAACCAGGTTTCAGACCAGATGCTATAATCATTAAGGTTAGCTGGGTGAAAAAGTTCCCCCAGATTCGTGCTGGATAGCTCAGATGGCAGAGCACTGGCGGCTTCAGCCAGGAGATCCCTAGTTCGAATCCTGGTCCGGACATTTTTCGCCCAGTTGGAAATTTACATCTAATATGATTTATTTACTAATAAGAATATTTGTGTTAAAATTAATCTAGTATAAGTAAGATAGTCTTAATTATGTCTACTATTAACTATACTACAGTCAGTATCGGTTATATGGCCACCCATGCGCTCCTGAAAAATATGACCATATAAGCGGGGTGACCTCATATGCGGTGTAAGCAAGAATTCTATTTGACACAATAAAATTGTTACAATAATGTTAGTTATATTACGGCTAATTCCACGCGCTTTTGTAGTGTAAGTCATATAGCTGATAAATGCTACGCTTGTTGGCCACCGTTCCCAGATAGCATGCACATTAGCAGCAAGTTTGATTTTTTCTAACATTATCTTGTCGTGACAAATTTGAATTGAGAAATTCGCAGCAAATTTCCCGCAAGGTATACCATCCCCCACTTGCATGAGCTGCTTGTTGCGTAACTGATGGCAAGACTGTCATTAATTCACTAAAGTGACGAAAACAAAAACTCCCTCTGTTGAGAGAATAGACAGTCAGCACATACGCAGAAATTGCAGAAATTTTATTCCGCTGGCACCGGTTTTTCTAAACGCTATACTTATCAAATACAAAAAAAGGTTCGTATTGAAAAGTACAACTATTACCTTAATTTGTTTATGGTGATGAAAACGATGCATGCGCCTTCATGCGGTGTGTACGCATCAATAGACTTGATATGGTCTATGGACCCCTCCAAAGGGGTTAAACTTATAGTCTAACAGTTGTAAACAGATAATGGGTCTTGGAAAGATTACTACTAAAGATTACAACTTTGCAGTATTTTTGATTACTTGTTTCCCGTTAATTTGCAATAAATTTGATACAGCATGAATTTAACTTGCACGATAAGTTAGCTGCAAGTTCAAAGTGTGGTGACTTCAGCGTTTGCGTTATCTTGCTGCAGTCTTGTTATGAACTTTCAGCCTTGTCATGCTGAGCTTGCTGCAACTTTGCAGGTTTTCAAAGCAAGACTACTGCTAAGTTTCTGCAAAATAAAAATGCTATCTGGGTTATTTTCTAAAAGTTTGCTTCGCCTTATTCAATAAATGAAATATATCCGATAAAATGTGTCACATTTTGCCGTTCTAAAAATACTGGTAGCCAAAATTCGTAGCATGTGACTAACACTACAAGTACTCATGGAAATAGCCATTAGTAAAGTAACTTACAAACAAGTTGTGAAAATATAATTTATAAAATAAAAGGTATAAACAAGAATTTTTTTACACTTAAATTTTCGATTTGATGAGTAATATAGTATATAATAATAAACGAAAGTTTCGCTGTGTGTTTGTCTCTCTGTTTGCGATGGCTAGCGAAATCTACCGCACGTGGAAGTCTAAAAATTTAGGTGAGGATAGCCCAAAACTGATGCACCTGAGGCTCAGATTTTTAACATTTTAAGGGCTGGGCCCTTGGACCCCCTTAAGATTTTTGCCCTAAATTATTAATATCTTGCACCCCTTTTATCCGATTTTCTTTGTTTTTGGGGCCCTTTCTCCATTTAGTCATTTCCCAATTTCTACATTCCAGTTAAGACCCTGACCCACTGGGGCTAGCCCCTTGAAGTTTTTGTGTCCTAAATTTATAATACCCCACACCCCTTTTTATTCCTATCTCGATTTTGGGTTATTTTTTTCCATTTAGTTATTACCACGTTTTTAAATTCCAGTTAAGACTTTAGGTCCTCTAGGGCCCTGTCTGAGACTCCTTGAAATTTTTATGCGCCATGCATTTTCACCCCCTAGTTGTTTCACCCCTCAGTGCATAACTTTAAAGTTGAGTCTTGGCCTCTTCTTCCCTGGCCAATACCCTCATATTTTTATTGTGGCTCTGGGTCACTTTTTTTAAGTATTTCCTCCCATTTGTTGCGTATTCCTTTTAAATTTTATTCTAATCATTAATTCATACCCTATGCTTAATTTCGACTAAGTGAAGATCTGAATCGCTACGTACTAGGACCTTTTAGCCTGTTTTCATCTTAATGCCCTGTTCTCAACTATCACTTGGCCCCTTTTGTATCTCCTTTAAAATTGTTCTATTCACTAGCCTTTTTTTAAGCAACTTTTTAGTTTTTCCTGCTTCTACATAACCGATAAAAAAACTTCTCATACTTCAGTACCACCAATTTTGTATATTAATCGCCTTCTTAGTACCCTTTGTACATCTTCTTTAAAAATGATCCCATTCTCTAGCAATTTTCTTTAACGTAGTTCTAGGGTCCTCCGGCTAATTTATAAAATATTAAAAAATTTCCTTATATCCCAGCTACCACCTTTTTCGAATGTTAATCATCTTTTTTGGCATCAACTTACGCTTACTCACTACAGCCATAAATTATAAATCGAGTTACTGTTAAAGGCAAGTGGTTAACTTAGAGTGTGGTGAGGATTGTGTCCGTAAATTAAATTAAGCTTTAATGTTAAAGGTAATTCGTCGAATTTATAGGAGCGCAACTTACACCTCTTGGAGGCGCATTCTTTACTCGTGTTCTATTAGCCCGATTTCAACGGGAATTATTTAATTCAACTTATACGATTTAGCTACTTTCTGCTATATGAAAGTTTACTTTAGATTTCTGTTACCACTGTTTTCGAACATTAACGGCACATTCTTTTCTCGGTTTTAGTAGGATAAATTTCAACGGAAATGGGTTCATTCAACTTAGTTTGCGATTGTTTTGCAGATTTTAGTTCCACCTTCCACTGCAGAGGGCTTATTCTTATCTCGGATTCTATTGATTCGATTACTACGGGGTTTGGTTCATTCACCTTTGTTTCCTATTGTTTCCAGCGCTTGCAGAACACTCCTGGTATACGCTGCGATATACAGCGGGGACTCAAGTCACAGTTTTGTTTGGAAAGATGTTTGTTGGGAACACATTAGACGCTGCCGAAGACATTGGGGCCCCCGGATACTAAGTTCATTTGAAACACCGTAAGCTGCGAAGGCAGTAAGGCTCCGAAATTAGATTCATTTGAAAGATTTCCCGAAAATATAAAATCATACAAATTTTAGTTTTATTTGAGGTTATTTTAACGGCCGGGCGCAACGCCAGGTGTATCAGCTAGTATGATAATAAAACTTACTTCTTTATTTAAAGTAATCTTTTAGGATTGTTTGTCTTTATCATAGTTCTTAAAATTGATTTTTTCTAATTCACTAACAGCTTTAGGAGCTTTGAGAGCTTCTGATTGTGTTGTTGGTTCTGCTTGCGATTCACTGTTCTTCTCATCATTTCCAGCAGTGTTCATATCTAAAACTTCAAGAAACGATTTCTGGTATTCACCATTAATAGCTATCTCCTTCCCAATACCTGCAATTGTCAGTTCGTATTTTATTGTTCAAATAGAGTCACATCATTATCATCATCGTATTCGAAAGATAATTCTTCACATTCTGAAAGCCAAGCATGTCTAAGGAAATATTTAATGGCCTTCTTTGATATCATATTCTAACTCTTGTCTATGCAATCTAAACTTTTCTTTAATCAATTTTAGCAAAGATTGCAGCATAATGATCAACGGAAGTCTTTAGAAGCTGCTTTCGATAATGTACCTTGAAATTTTGAATAATCCCTTGATCTAACAAGGAAGGTCTCCATACGGGCATATTAAAAAAAATCTGAAAAAAATTACAGAGTGTTCTTCTCATATGGATGTTTATAAAAAAAGTTTTTGCGGAACCCCGACAGAACGTTCGTAAAAAAATAATGAAAATTTCGTTTATTTGGCGATTTATCATCTGTTGGCGATGAAATGAAATTTCGAAAAATGCTTTTTTATGACGAATATTCTTTAAGATAAAAATGTTTCATATTGAACTTGTTTAAATAAATTTATTGTAAATAACTTTAGTTTTGTCAGTTTTAGTTTGATTTAACTATAGTTTTGTCATGTATATATATATATACATATATATATTTATAAGGAAAGTTAAATATAAAATTTTATGAATTAAAATAAAATCCTTCTATATATAAAAAAAAGTTTTGATTTGGAAATGGACCAATGAACATCTGCGTAGATATTCCGGGTTGAACCGCATCCAATTTGAATGCTTAAGCATGGCCTTTCATCGTTAATATTAAGAAAACTGTTGCATACAAAAATATGAAAATCGGTGGTATTATAGAAAAATGTTTGATAAACACGCTGATGCAGACAGTTTTCAAATCGAAGAATTATTTTAAGAGATATTTAATGCTAAAGTTGGACAAAGTCGTTCCATTAAAAAAGTTTTATTTGAGCAAAAACTATGCATGAGAATTTAATCATTTTTAGATCATTTTATACGTTATAAGTTCCCAATGCGCAGATTGCATTTAATTTTCTTATTTGACGCATTTTTTGAGGTTTTATTTCTATTTTTAATTCAAATTTTCAGCATTTCGAGAGATGTTTTTTACAAATTTTAGAAAATGTCATTAATTTAAACTGCTGCCAATTGTATAAACAGCGAAACAAATTATCATATCAAATATTTCTTCAAATTAAAAATTTATTTACACGTGACTATTACAAACAGAAAAAAAAAACTTTAAAATTAGAATTAAATGATTACATGTTAAAAGCAGGAAAATTACGTCATAAGAACCATATTTACACTTGAATTTTACGTCATATTTAAAATGCCCAAAAATATGGTAAAACAATTTAAATTGAAAAATATATTTGCGCGAGATATTTTGAGATAATCTTTTCAACTATTATCGTGAATTCGAAGACAGCGCAAATAATATTTCCTTCTAACAACAAAAGTATTTTTACGTGAATATTAATAAGAGAAATAAAAGTTTGGTGTAAATTACGCCAGATTTGAAACGATACATTTAAAATGAATTATTTAAAAGAACTATCTTATAGCGCTGCTAAAACATACCCGGAGACAATGACACTGTTTACTTAATTCATTTTACATTAGCTTATTTTCAAATAACTAATGTGTTTAATTAAATACGAAAACACCCATTGTATCTCTTAACAGCAACAGATTTGGTCTTAAAAATCCCCAATCGAAGAAAACGAATGGAAACCCGTTTACAGAGAGATCGCTACTGTTTTTTTTTTTTTTTTTAATTTTAATTCAATATTTTTAAAGCCGATCAAATGCGTGCAATTAGCGTGCTTTTTGGATTTTGGTGTGCCTGAACGGGGGTTGGCGAGCGTAGCTCGTAGGGGGCAGAGCTCCCTAGTTAAAATAAATTAAAATTGTTGCAATATCTCAAAATTTAAGTCCAATTGAGCACTGTCGAGTCGATTCCATTTTGTTGCTATGGAAACGACGAATTTTTTGATATTGAAATAAATAACTGGTAAATGAATTTTGCCTTTATTTTAGAATACGCCTAAATATATGGAAGTATTTTTTATGTATGAAATTGTTTTCAAAGTGATAAAATTAAATAACAAGCAACATAAATATGTAATTCGGAAAAATGTATTTATTAAACTCTCTCATTGTTTATGTTTAAATTCATTAAATACTTTTTACACGCATTCTAAAACTCAGTTAACAAACAATTTTCAGGTGCATTCAAATCGTTTGCTTTTGGCGAGGAAAAGTACTGCTCGCCAAATCGCGTGACGCTTTCGTGTTTTTGCGCCAAATACTCGAAAGTATTTTATTTTTTTACAGACTTTCTACTATAATTCTGCCGCTAAATTTGACTGATCCTTTATTACGTACATAAGTAGTTTAATTGGTATTTTTTTCAAAATATTCCGAGTATCCCCAGTAAGGAGACCTTCCTTGTAAGTGTTATGCAATTGTAGTGCATTTTGCAGGCAAGCAAAGAAGTTCAATCGAATTTAAATCTGGAATTATGCAATGAGTAGTACAGCTGTTTGCAATAATAGCCACTTTTTTTTCTTTTTTTTTTCCCTTAGTCCAAATTTCGTCCAATCAGCGAATTTCTTTTTCCCAAATGTTTGTTGTGGCCAGGGGCGTGCCGAAGGCTGTTTTAGTGCGGGGGGTGTGAACTGAATTTTGCCGACTGCAAGATCGGGGGTGAGTAAGACTTTGTGATACCCCCCTCCCCTCAGCGACGGAGTTAACTGTTCTACAATACTGTGAATTTATATAAATCACTAAAAGTCTTAAGTGTTCACCTGCATTCTCCTTAACCACAGTCGAAATTGAATGCTGTTATTCAATATGTGTAATTTTTAAAAAATTATTTTACTATATAAGTAGAGTTCAGAATCCTGTTATTAATTAGGATTCTGCTCACGATTTAATAGGAAATGTGTACGGATGTACCGTACATTAACCAGTTCTCAAAAGTAACAATTTAAGAATTTTGAAGTACTTCGGAATTTATGTTTCTATAAATAAAACCGCATGCTGTTGTGTAATGTAAGTGTATAAATTTTAACATACATAAAAAAACAAATCTTGCTTGCTAAAAATAAGATATATATTAGTATAAGAGACTAAAAATTAGCCTTCTACATTTTTAAATTATCGCTCGTCTATCCTTCAGAATAGCCCATTTTCCAGCTACACTGTCTAAATCCAACATGTCAGTTATGTCTGTTTCACAGGTTAATAGCATTAGTTCGTCCAGTCGCTCTTCCGACATGGTGGTACGCAAGTAATTTTTTACTAACTTTAACCTGCTGAAACTTCTTTCATTACTTGCTACAGTTACTGTAATAATTAAGGCCAACTTGTAGGCCAAAGAAAGGTTAGGATACAAATGAGCCTTCCCCACAAGTTTTTGCGCTGCTGCGCCAATTATATCCGATTCAGAACTAGCTATTTCTGAGGGCATGAGATCAATTTCACATTCCAAGTTATCTACATCTTTGAGATCACCAGGAAATAGTTGACATAGTTTAGAAATGTCTTCGGTAGAGCTATACTTTGTCCTAGATGGAAGGAGACAGGCTAGTGGTTTAACTTTCTCAAATACCAACTTATGAATGTCTACAAATGCAGTTGTAAGCCGATCTACCACCTTCAAAATTTCTGCTTTAAAATAATTCTCTCGTGTAAATAGAACTGCAGTTTTAGGATTTTCGTCGATCTTCGATGGAGGCCTCCGTCGCCTGTGCCGCAAATTGAACTTATAATCTTGATTTATTCCATGTATCTCGCAGATGTTGTCAGCTTCCTTAATGATGTTCATTATTGCCGCCGCGTCATCATTCCGGAGTTTCTGAATGCTTTCGTAAGTTTTCTGCACAGTCTAGTTATGTCGGTTCCCTCTAAAATTTTCAGGTCTTCACGTTGCAATTGCTCTGTTGCTAACTTGGTCTGAAACATAATTGCTTTCATTGCAAGTAAAGAAACAATGAAATCGTATGTCATCATTTTGCTTCTTAACCCTGCCGCCTTAGCTCGAGCATGCTTGTCAACCTTCACGTCTTCAGAAATAATTTGCAGAGTATGGATGAGGGCATCATAGGACGATAAAATAGCTCTGACTGAATCCGCTCGCATAGTCCATGCTTTGCACTCATTTAAAAGAAGTTATAGAGATCCTGAATACTGTCGTAGAACAATTTTATTATATTGCTTTCTTCGCACGCATGTTCAACACATAAATTCACTTTATGCACGAGGCAGGGTATGTATAAAATAGATCTACCAGCTATTTCTGAAAGTTTTGATTTACAGCCTAAAATGCGGCCGGACATAGATGACGTGGTGTCGTAAGACTGTGCACGAGCTTGGGAAAGCGATATTCTAACTGACTGTAGAATTTCAGAAATAAGCTTAGCCATTCCTTCGCCTGTTTTAGCGAGATAATCTTTTAGTTTTAACAACCTTTCTTCTGGCTGAAACTGGATCACGTATCGGATTATAATTGAGAGCTGGTCAAGATGAGAGAGATCTGGTGTGCTATCAGCCATAACGCTAAAAAATCCATAATTTTTGACATTTGCAACTATTTTTTCACAGACACATGATCCAAGAACCCCAATAAAGTCGTTTTGTGACTTATTACTAAGATAGTTGGCATGGTATGGGCGAAGATGATTATCATCAATCCAGTTTTTTAAAGTTGGAATCCACCTGGCCATTAATCTAATGAACTGAATGTAGTTACCGCTGTCACTTTCTCGTCCCCGAAATGCAAATGCTTGACGACTTAGATATCTGGTGCAGTCTAGAAGTATGTTACTAATCTCTCTGTTCTTAGACGAATTTGCTCCGCGTTAGCTGCTGCCTTTCTACGTTGACTAGATAGAAAGTTGTCAACGTGCTTACTTTTTTGGGCCAAATTATCTAATTTATACACTGCAGTTCTATGAGCATTGCTCGTAAAATGAACCATTAACTTGCCTTTACGGTTTTTTTTCCTCGGCCTTTCATCTTATGCCATACACGAATACCAACACTGATCCAAGTTTCTTCTGCGTTTTCAGGCCCCAGGCCATCAGAGCAAAGTGAACAAGCAAAACAAAATGCGACATCCAGTTGGTCACTGTATTCTAAATATGGATATTCTTTATACCAGCAGGAGCTAAACTTATTCTGCTTCTTAGGATCTATGTCATGATTCACAGGGTAAGATGATCTCTGAGGTTGATAAGGTCCACGAGACAGGATGAAAAGTTTCTGGTTTTCGGTTAAATTCTTTCCAATACGATCGGCTGGATCACAACTTAGAAAAGTCGAGGAATCTTCCTTTTCAGAAACATTGACATTTTCCATAGAATTGCTAGTTAGGATTTTATCGCATTCCTCAATCAAACTTTCGCTGTAGTGCCGAACGCGGTCTGCAAAAGCCTTAACATTCGCAGTAAAATTTTGTGATGAAAATGATGTTTCAGAAACATTTTTACGAAGCTCTGAATTTTACATCTGGAGGATCTGTTTGAATATGACTATGCAGGCCTCTTATAGAAATGCAGAAATATCTACATATTATACATTGAATCCGTTTTCCTTTCTGGAGGTTGATGTTTTTATTCAGATGAAATATTCTTATATGGCGATATAAATTTATTTTTTTCTGTGAAATGTGTGTGTACACGATCACAGTGTGTGCATAACTTTTCAGTGAATTATCCGCCATCATGCGACAAAAACAAGCTTTTGCAAATCGCTCTTCTTCTGTGTCCGTGACTACATCTTTTAAATGCAGCAACCTCAAATAACTAGCGCCAAATCCAGAGCCAAGAGGTCACCAAATTCTAAGAATCAGTCCATAGCAGAAGGGAGCAATTAAAGATGCTATATGGGAAAACTTACAATAGAGATTGCAACAACCGCCCCCCTCGCCCTCCTTTCACGAAAGTCTCAAATTCTCAGAAACGCGATTCTCTCTCTCTCTATCTATCACCTCCACTCTCTGACAACCCCTCCCTCCCACACAGAATCATACACAATCTTCCGTGAGAAGTTCTTTCTTTTCCCCTTTAAATGACGGACAATAGAGAATTGAAATGATACTAACGACGGGAGAGGGGATTTTTTGCAGGGTGTGTTCTTAACTTTCCGACTATTCTAAATTTTACCAACTCTTCCAAATAAGGGGGGGGGGGGTGTTACACCCCCAACCCCCCCCCCCTCCCCTAGGCACGCCCCTGGTTGTGGCCCAGACTGACTTTTCGGCCCGCATCGTAAGATACAGGTAAAATTTTGCAGTTTTTCATACAACGGGGTTTGAGAAATTTACCAATAACTAATGGAGTCAATTTCTCTGAGGCATCCATATTCGCTACTAAAAAGAGTAAAAGAGACAATATGAAATTGGAAGATAAAATAAGCATTTAAAGATATTTTAATGGTCCGCGGAGAAATAAATACTGTTGGAGTAATAGTAATTGTAGAAGACATGAACAGTCATCGGGCATCGCCAATAATTTTGATTATAGAGGACCTGGAGCTAAATTTGAAAGAGAATATGATAGATTCACGAATAGAGCCAAGCAGTGTAATATTTTTTCCATTTTCGATGTGGATGCGGATAGAGAAGGCAGATGTCAGTATAATTCTTTTCGTAAAGGAAATGAGTTAGCATATATCCAATGATTTAAATGTTGTGCGTCGTGATACGTCATTTTATGTAGTGTCCGCTGTACAATATTATATGTGTAATTTGAAACCGTTTCAAATGTGAAATTCAAAGAATAAGTATCTAGCCATATTGATAAGATTTGAAAACACGTTCCGTTGGGTCACCGGACTGTCAGGATGACCGAATGTGGGATTGGATATATTCTCGACAGTGCATCTTGACTAACTCAAGGGTTTATTTAATGAATATGCAATCTTATATGAAATAACTAGAAAACAGGAATACTGCTTTTTCAGAATTTATTGTCGCCCCCGATGAAAAAAAAAATATGTATATATAAATAGTACAAAACATATTTCAATTTTAAGACTTAAAGCACACGCTTTTATTTTATGTAAAATGACGTCTTTCGCATCTGCTTCAGAATTCCACATACGATCCATTCTTAAACATCTACAGTAAAGTATGCATAGGACGTCACTATCGCGAAATAATACAAAAATGCAGCAAAAAGATGCTTTTAGATGCTTAAGAAAAGTACTTTTTTTTATATTAAGAACTCTGCAAATTATAAGCAAAAAACTTGGCGAAATTTGGGACTGTTTTTATAAAAACCTTAATTTCTGTAAGAGTATATATGCTATCCTCATAAAAATGAACACAGTATATTACAATAAACCACTTATTAATAATCTCATGTTTGAACGCTTTTGCAACATTGGTTTTTACAGGGTTATACAAAAGATATTCGTTCTTTTTCAATTTGTTGACGGTCCCCTATGGGGTTTCAGGAAAAAAAAATCTTCGCGGAAATATATGACCTATACTATACTGTTTACACACCTGCAGTTTCAGGTTAATTCCTCATGTATTTTTCTAAATATTTAACAAAACGTCTAAAATCGCAAGTGATCGGTCACCTTTGGCCACATAGTGTATATATATGTATGAATATATATATTTGTATGAAACGACAAACAAATTCATTTTCTTCATTTGGCGCCCCCTTTCGCCTTTAGTTCTGGCGTCCGTGGCACATGCCCCCTATGCACCCTCCTAGTTTCGGCCGTGTACTAGAAACACATTTTCCAACATCATCCAAAAAATGTACATCAGCACAGATTGTTTTGAACAACATTTTAAATAAAATTGTATTATATATTTTTTATATTCCATTATAATGTAGTCTTTTTAAAGAAATATAGTATTTCATAAAAGTTCTCAACAAAAAAGAGACAAAAAAACTTTGCGGATCGTAATTTCTGTAAAAACACTGTGCCAGAGTTTAAATGAAGCAGAATAAAAGGCTAAAATATATGTTTAAAAAAGAGAGAAACATTACAGATACAGTTTTTTCTTTTTACTTCAAGAACTTTTTAAAATTCTTTACTTCCACCAGGCTACAAAATAGATGACCCTATATATCCCCTGCAGATTAATCGAACGCGTTAATCCAAAGAGGAAAGCTCACTTTTCCTTCACTTGACAGCCCGGCACACCCTTCTTGCCCTTTGAAGGCGATTCAGTCAACACCTACTTGACATAATAAGACATATAAGAATATTAAGTAGGTGTTGATACTGTGCGGTATGAGCTTCCACGTGTTCTTATAGATGGGGTTGCTTAGGGGGCTACTTCACTAACGCGAAAACACCCACACACTAATGTTAATCTATAAGAGAATTTTTTAAATATCTTGTTTGAAATTTCATACATTTTAATGAATTTTTTAAAAGTAAAAATGAAAACACCCGCTCAAGAACGTTAATTCTATGGGGGGAATTTTTTAATATTTAATTTGCATTTCAATATTTTTAATTTTTTTTCATTGGATAGCTTAGATAAATATCGATCTACAAAGGCGTTTTTTTACTTTTTCGATTTTGCTTGCAGTTTTTTTAAAAATTATTATTATCATACTTTCACTTTTGGAACAGGTTTCGAACTTAGTTAAGTAAAGTAACTATTTTTTTTTTCCCTACTGGTATGGTGAATTATTCGTTTGTCCCTAATTTCAGGAGATACTTAGTAAATAAGATAATTTCATAAGTAAGAGGTGATTGTCAGTCACTAACAAAAATAATTTTGGGATAAAAGTTTTAAAATATCCTTTTAATCATCTACCAATAATATCTAAATGTTTATAACGCTCCAAAGACTCTCAAAGCTTAAATGCTTATTTATTAAGCAACAGAATTGCTTATTGTTTTAAAGCGCGGAAAAATTCTGTTTATGGAAAAATCACCCTGGTTATTAGAGGTGGGCATTATTTAACATAACAGCTAAAAAAAACAGTGTTATTGCTTTAAAGTTTGTTTTTTAGTAGCAGAATATCAGAAACACCCTAATAATTTTATAACTATTTATCAATTTCCCTTGCGAAAAACTGAAAATAAGACCAAAAAAAATTTTTTTAGCTTTATTTTAATTTTATATTCCGATGAAAATAAAATCGCAAAATCTTTTTTCCTAGGTCTTAATGAGCTTCTAATAAAAACCGAAAAAAAATGAACTATTAGAAAAGAGTCACGTAAATCCTACTTTAGTTTACAAAACACAAACGTTCAATCACGTCCTATGTATGAAAAAAAAAAAAAAGCCAACACATATCGTTCAACCGCTTCCTATGTATGAAAAAGAAAAGCCAAGAATATTTCCATTTCATTCACTACTCAATCACTTTTACCCCCGCTAACGATAATAGAGACGTCCGACAAACTTTTCTCCTTATTGTGTTGTTAGGAATAAAAACTATCTATCGGTTGAAATTATCTCTTAGTATCAAATATTCTATACGAACTGTTAAATGTTCAAATATTATGTTCGCTTCAATATGATATATGTGCTCTTTAATGTCGAATGCGTAAAAAAAAATTTAATAACATCTATGAGAGATTATAGTTATTTGTAATGCATAGCTATGAAGCAGTTATATTATTCAAAAAATATATTATTACTTTGAAGTTTGAATATATTGTTTATCAAGACTGGTAATATTAGAATCTGAGAATTTTACGTTATCGAGAGGGGAGGAAAAGTATTTCTAAGTTTGTAAGTTAGATTTCGCGCTTGCTTTCATGGCTGGCTGGGGATATTTTGAGGTAATTTGTAAGTTAGTATGGCGCTTGCTTTGAGGTTGAGGAGGTGAGGCAAAGCATTTTTTTTTTTTTTTTTTTTTTTTTTTTTTTTTTTTTTTTTTTTGCGGGTTGAAGGATATGTCTGTTGATGCAGATCTGATGTACGTGTGCGGTAAAGCTATTTATTTATTTATTGTACTTTTTGTCATAACTATGATTGCTAGAAAACTTTTTTCTTGGAATTAATTTTACTAAAGTAATAAGATTCTTATTTTATAGGAACATTTGTAAAAATTTTTCAAATGTTTTAATCAATTTAGAAAAAATAATAATCACTGTTGTCAAACATGAAAACGACGGCGTTTTAAGAACTATTTGTTCAAATAAGTGGAAATGTCATGATAGTGGAATATTTTAATTAACAAATTTTGCCTTAAACCTAATTAGGTTTAAAAGATTTTATTAAATTATTTTACTATATCCCATAATGTTATTGGATGTTGTTAACGGATAGGTTAGAATACACAGTTGATTACATCGTACCATTATTCGATAAGTGACACACATGAAAAGGTGAAGTGTTTCAGAAAAAACGAAAAATACTTTTAAATGTGAAAGAAAAAAATGTTTCGGAATATATAGAGTAAACATTTATTTTAGTATGAGCAATTTTCTTCATTTAATATATCGCTCACCCGCAAGAAAAGTGACACAATTCGACAAAAGTAAATTACACAGGAGAGGCAAAAGAAAATATGCATGATTTTATTGTAACATGAAATTATAGCACTTCGCTCTGCATGCTGGAATGAAAGTTTGCATAAAAGTATAAAACCCTTAAAAATGAAGATGTAGGATGAGGTTTGGAGGGTTAGGCCATTTTACCTCCCCACATAATCCACCCCTCTTCTCTGGTCATAAATGGACATACGGCGTAATAAAGTGATTTTTCGCATAGGTACACTTATGAAACTGTTTGTGTAGCAAGACGCATTTATAACAGACCTGTTAGTGAAAAAAAACGCAAAATCAATATTTGCAAGACGTGTCTAATTTCTTGTGGGTGAGCATTATGTAAACAGTGAGACCAAATAATATTGTAAACAATATATATATATATATATATATATATATATATATATAATTATTCTAATTTGGTCTTTCTAAAGATATTTAAACATCCTTTTTCAATGTCAAATGGGGGTATGTTTGTAACCACTCATATTAAGGAACGCTCAAAATATGTATACACAGAGAGCGAGAGAGTTGTGCATTTTAGGAATATATGTGAGATATCTATCGAATAATCTAATTGTTAGGCAGATGAATTTATAATAGTGATAAATTTACTTGAATATATGAATTTTCACCTTAAAAAATTGAGAGATATCTAGACATTGAATAACATTTGAATTGGGGACATCTTAAATCCTAGCGAGTTTTGAATGCTAGAAGCTATTAAAAACAAAATTTTTTTGTACTATTGCTTTATGTACATATATGTTCAGACATAGGTTGGGTGGGAATAAGAAATTAGGATGCTGTAATTATAAAAGAAGAATCATGTTGGATATAGACTCTAATGTTAAACTTTTTAAATATATATATAATTCTGTTTAGTATGTCTTTATGTCCACTTTTGAAGTTCGATAACTTTTTATGATTTTTTGTATAATTTAACTCTACGTTTTAAATGTGAGCTTAGATCATTTTTCAGACATTTATGTTTAAAAAAAAAACAAAATAGTACCCAAAAGTCCAAGAAATGTTCTTTACCTACAAATACTTAACCAAAATGTATAAAAAATGACCTAAATAAAAAAAAGACCCTAAAAGGGCAAATTTCATCAAATTTTTAGCCTCTGGTAAGGTGTTAAAAAATTATTAGGTTATTGTAACGTGTTACCAAGCTAGTGGTGTAATAATGGAACCTGTTAACAAAAAGTAACTGTTTTTCCCACCTCTACAGATTATAGATAAACATTTCATATCGATTGTTGTGTTGAAATTTAAGATTATGGAAGATTTGAAATTTCCAGGAATGTGCTCGAATGGGGGGCAAAGAATATCTTTCCGAGATATATTTTTAACTGTAGATTTAGATATTTTAAAATCGAAAGAAATTGCAGAAAATGATAACTGAGGGGTTTTTTTTATTGGCTTTTCTCTTGTGCCGTTCGATAATCTTTAAAAATTAGAGGAGGTGAGGTAAAAGGCGAATTTATTGGTTAATTAGTGACATAGACTCTTTACACGTAAACGATGTCACATATAAAGCATAGTTTCCAATTAAAATTACTTGCTAAAGATTTTTACATAGATTTTCATATACTATTTAATAAATTTTATAGAAACCGGCATTGTAGGAAATTTTACGGTAAAAGCATCTTAAACTTACGTATTTGTAAGTGATAAATTCAAATCACGACATTTTGTGTAACTGCTTAACTGCTATAAAATGCAGTATATTTAGTATATGAAAACCGGTTAATGATTTAAAATATGACGATGCTTTTACCAGTTTTTTTTTTTTTTTTCTACGGAATAATACTTGTGTTCCGGCTAATTTTCTAACAGCTAGTTAGCTAGCGCATGCTCTCTTTGAACTGTCTACTTTTGAACTGAAACGAATTAATCTTTTTGTTGATGTTAGAATTCTTTAGATGTGATATGTCGAATATAACTTCATAGATTTTTTATGTTCTGTTTTGTAATTAAATGTTTGTTTAGTGCCTTAAAGAATGTTGATTATTCGTAAAATAAGTTCCACTGAACCACCTACATGCTAGTGTTGATTTGAAATGATTGTTTAGATTAAGTAGAAAAGAATTCGAATAACTTGTAAAGTTTTTTTTTTTTTTTTTTTTTTTTTTTCCAAATCTTTCACTTCATGAATCATGCAAAAATATGCATTTTAATTTATTTAAAACATGAAATCGCTTAACGAAATTTAATATTATTGTACATTTAGAAAAAAAAATTAAACATTAATTTTATTAATTACTAAATTTCAAGTAAGAAATTGTCTTTAAAATGTAAGCTAAAATTGCATTTTGAAATTATGAAACTTTTGAGGTAAAACATTATTTCCAAATTTGTTTGTAGTGTTATTTTAAGATTTCGTTTTTAATTTCGAAGCTGGTGCAATGAAAATGAGGTCACTTTGACGAAATTAAAGTAAATATATATCACTTTTTAAAATTAAAATATACATACCCGCCGAATAAATAAACTCCTTTTTTTTTTTTTAAGTCGGTAAAAAATGAATGATTTACATAAAAAAAATATTACATAATTTTTACCAGATAAACCTTTTTACTAATGCCTTTGTGAAACGTTTTAACTGCCATCTTATAAAAATAATTAATTAAAATAGTATGTGATATTTTAAAAATTCAATTCGTGTGAATAGGGGCAATATATCCAATTAAATGTACTGAAGTTATTATTTACATCCTTGGTTGTAAAAGTCAATATGTTAACAGACGATTTTCACTTCCGTAGAATAAATTGATTCATAAAGTTTCAATGTGTAAAATTATATTTTTAATTATTGGAACATTTACTTAAATCGTCTTTTTTTTCTCCACCGTCTATTGACATCGAAATTAAATTATTTTTTCATTTGTGAAAATAGCATTAAAAAAATACATTAAACCGTTTTATTTCCCCTTTTTTCCCCACAAAAATGTCTTCTCCTGATAAACAAAACGTGAAATTTGAATAAAAATTCTCATTTGTATGTAAGGTATATATTCAAATATACATTCAAACGTATTTCAGTATTAGTAAAAATCATTTATGCTATTTATTTTAAATATGACGTCATTATTTATCTATTTTCATTAGTTGCTGATACTCGTTGTCACATCTCCAGTGAACTGAAATGAAAGGACTTGCGCGAGTCAGGAAAAGGAATAATGTTTTTTCCATCGGCTGTTATGAATGTGTGTATATTTTTGATGTGTTGTGTTTGTCATTGTGGTTGTTTGAATAAAGTGATGTAAATGTATTAAATTAGTGCAGTTTTATAAGTAGAATAATGCTCGGCCATCCCGGCGAACCTAGATTCAGTTCAACATAACAGAAAGGGTAAGCGATTACCTTTATTAAGTATTACGTAAAAATAACTTTTACATTATTGGAATACTTTGAGTTGACATTATGGCGCCCGTTAACAGGGACGCCGGTTTATAAAAGGCCGTGATTATATATTTTTGATCTATCGAACTATTATTGGTAGTATATTACGATGGAAAATTTAACGAAAATCAGAACTCCATTGCGTACCAGTTTTACGAAAGCTGCAAATAGGCTTGACGAAGCTTTAAAAGCTAATCCTGTTGATTTCGAAGAAATAGAAATTTCTTTTACGCTTTTAAGCGATAAATATCAGAATCTGCAAGCTGCAGATAATGAGATATTAGATTTACTTTCGAAAGATGATAAAATAAATCAAAGTGTTTATGATAAAGAATATGATAATATAACTTCGTATACGGATAAGTACATCACTTTAAAAATAAAGACTGAACGAATGCAGAATTCATTGAGTAATTCACATACTGAAGCGGTAAATAAAAAAACTGTGAGGTTACCAAAATTGGAATTAGAAAAATTTGATGGATCGATAAAAAATTGGTTGAAGTTCTGGTCTATTTTTAAAAAGATACATGAAGACCCAGAATTATCGGATGAGGATAAATTTGTTTATCTTATTCAAAGTACTACAGAAAAATCTAGAGCGCGTGGTCTTGTAGAGAGTTTTCCGCCAACAGCAGAAAATTACCCTTTAGTGATTGATTGTCTTAAATCTCGTTTTGGTAAAGACGAACTTTTAATTGAAGTATACGTACGAGAGTTGTTAAATTTGGTATTAAATCATAATAAGAGTAATATAGTAAAATTATATGATAAGATTGAATCGTATTTAAGATCTTTGGGCACATTAGGTGTCACTTCAGATAAATACGCCGCAATGTTATACCCTCTTGTTGAGAGTTGTTTGCCAGAAAAAATTTTAAAAATATGGGAACGGCATATTAGTTCTCTTTTGGTAAAAGATAAAGAAAAGCGAGAAATTAATAAATTAAGTTGTTTGATGGACTTTTTGAAGTCGGAGGTTGAAGGACGAGCCGTTAATTCCCAAATTGGCTCATCTGATCTCAGCAACCTGATCCTTTGTTAATATTAATATTTTGGATTACTTTACTGTGATTTTGATCAAATTTAACAAAATAAATCAATTTAAGTCATTATAATTGCATTCAATTTCACATCACACTACTTCATAAGAAAATAAATATAATTATCTACTACATAAATATCAGTTTTAGCCAATCAGATTGCTGGGCTCGGTTGAGCCAATTTGGGAATTAACGGCTCGTGGTTGAAGGGGAACAAAGATTGGCAATCGCCAGAAATACTTTTGATGGTGGGAGAGATTCACATAAGAAAGCGAATAAGCAATATTCTACGGAAAATAACAGCGAATTTTCAACGACTGCAGGGCTTTTAAACACAAATGTAATTCATGAAAAGAAATGTATTTTTTGTGAGAAAAAACATATTTCTCAAGATTGCTATAAAGCTAAGAAAATGAGTATTCAGGAGAAGCGTGAATATGCAAAAAGGGCTGGTTGTTGTTTTTTATGCATTAAACGGGGCCACGTTAGTAAAAATTGTCGCAGTAAAATACAATGTTTTATGTGTGATAAATTTCACTGCACAATCATGTGTCCGAACTCGTCACTTGAATCAAAAGTAGAAAATCCTAAGCCTGTCGAAAATTCTAATTGTGTACAATCGAAAGATCAAACACTGACTAGTCAATCTAGTTCATCTGGGGTATTATTACAGACACTCCAGGTCTATGTAAGGAATCATAATGGAAGACATATCATGAGAGCTTTGATAGATACAGGTAGTAAGCGATCGTATATAACTTCCAAAGCTGTTAGATTACTAAAGTATGAAAGTTTAGGAGAAATTCCAGTAGTTCATAGTTTTTTTGACGGTTTTGAATCCCCCCAACAGAAACATCGTCGTTTTAAGGTTTATTTAACTAGCTTAGATGAAAAATATAATTGTAATTTCGAAGTTCTGGAACAAGATAAAATATGCGGTGAAATATCCAAGACGCCCCAAGGACCGTGGATGAAAGATCTCAGTAAAAGAGGAATTAAATTGACTGATTGTGATAATCATATGCCACAGGCATACGAGTCAGAAATTCACCTATTAATAGGAGCAGATGTGGCAGGAAAATTATTAAATGGAAAGATTCAATATTTACCAAGTGGACCTGTTGCAGTTGGTAAACATTTGGGATGGACGTTAATGGGTAAAATTCCCCAAGTTCCACAAGTAGCTGAATCTTATCTTTCGATCATATCCTTACTCACTGGTGACATTAATCTTCCCGATATGTGGAGTTTAGACTGTATAGGAATTCTAGATCCCGTTGAAAGACAAAATATGATGGAAATGCATGGAGCTGCGCATTTTCAACGTAATCTGAAAATTAACAGTGCAGGAAGATATGAAATATCATTACCCTGGATCAAGCCACCTTCTGTACTTCCCGAAGGAAGACAAACAGCAGAAAGAAGATTAAGAAATACCATTAAGAAATTAAAAATTAAGAATGGTGAAATTCTAAGATCATACCAAAGGCTTTACCCCCTTGAATTTCAATATAAACAACAATTTTTACTACATGAGAGATCCATTCCTGATGAACCTGACAGTTCACCTCCTCTCCCGAATGATCATGACGTGGGATGTGCTGATTCTACACAACCATCAGTCTATTCAAAAACTGAGAAAGATTGTCCAGACAAGCCAATGTATAAAACCAGATGCGGTCGAGTAATGAGACCTGTTAAAAGACTAGACCTATGAGTGGTGACTTTGCTGATATATGTGACCTTGGTTGCATCCTTTTCTAAGAATGCAAGGTGGGAGGATGTCACATCTCCCGTGAACTGAAATGAAAGGACTTGCGCGAGTCAGGAAAAGGAATAATGTTTTTTCCATCGGCTGTTATGAATGTGTGTATATTTTTGATGTGTTGTGTTTGTCATTGTGATTGTTTGAATAAAGTGATGTAAATGTATTAAATTAGTGCAGTTTTATAAGTAGAATAATGCTCGGCCATCCCGGCGAACCTAGATTCAGTTCAACATAACAGAAAGGGTAAGCGATTACCTTTATTAAGTATTACGTAAAAATAACTTTTACATTATTGGAGTACTTTGAGTTGACACTCGTTGTATTTACAACGAATACTTGAAAATGCAACTTTTATATCAATTAGGAGGTCATATTTTTCAAAGGGAAATATTTATTTATATAATACGCTAAGGTGACGATTCCGGCTTCGACCACTCCGACTTATATTCGAGAAAAGCAACTCTTCGCGGCCATGTTAGGCATAAGTATTCAAGAGGCTGCAAGTTTGCCGATTGTTCAACTAATGAAAATATACACATAATCTGCTTTGTATCATATCCATTCTTCTTTATTTTCTCTAAAACCTTCAAAAACTATCCAATTATAATGTTTTAAATTAAAAATTAAAAATAACCGATAACCAGATGTAAACAAATGTAGACTGTTGCCATTTAAATCTACAAATTCTAAATTTAGAAGGAGAAGTAAATGAACGACTCTTACAGTGTTTCAAAAAAAAAAAAAAAAAAAAACAGCTTAACATCTGATTCTGCTATTAAAATAGTTGTAAAAGCATATTAAAAGCCTTTAAATATTTTGAAATGATTTTTCACTTTTTCATACCAACTCATGATTTTGTGAAAAATGGAGTTAATTGTCCCGAAGTACAAGCTGTATTCTCTACACTAGCGCTTTCGGCCTGAGCTTTACAGAAAATTCCGTCTATTTAAAAAAAAAAAAAAAAAAAAATTAAACATTGTTTTGTCTCCCTCCATCGGCAATCAATATTAAATGAAAGATTTTTTGACTGAAATTTGAGTTTCTTATAAAAATAAAAAATAAAATGCAGGATTTAATGATGAAATTCGAGGTCAATTTTTAAAAGATTCGTTTATATACACTGCTCAAAACAATTAAAGGATATTTGAAGTTTTATATAAAATAAAGATATAAACGAAATTTTTTTTGCCGAAAATAGAAGAAGAGAATCACAAATGCAAATTTTTCTGGTTTTCAAACTGTGGGGTATGCAAATTTTGAGTTCGACGTCAAAAACGTCGCTTCAGCGGCAGCGAATGAAATTTGACTTTCAACTGGATAAAAGAGAATGAAGACGAGAATGATCGGCATTCAGTGATTGCTTTGTTTCGATCAGTACGATGTCTCAGCGAAGTTATTTGACAGATTCAGAAGCTTTGAGAATTGTTGGTAGGTTAGAAGGGGGCCAAACTCAAGCCGAAGTAGCGCAAGCCATTGGAGTGTCACAAAGTGTCATTTCCAGGATCTGGAACCGTTTTTTGGAGAGTGGATGTGCAGGCCGAAGACCAGGGCAAGGTCGTAGACGGGCAACAACGCCCAATGAAGATCGGTATTTAGCGTTAACAGTTCGGAGACACCGAACCATGAACACTACTCTTCTCCAACAACACCTTCGCTCGGCTACAGGCACCACGATTTCAACTCAGACTGTCCGAAACCGGCTCCATGCTGTAGGTCTGTATGCTCGCCGACCGATGGTATGTGTTAGATTAACATCAAGGCATCGTCGCGACCGCAGGGAGTGGGCAACCGAGCATGTCAACTGGAGGAGAAATGAATGGAGCAATATTCTGTTTTCTGACGAGTCCCGTTTTTCTGTGCATCCGGATAATAGGCGTATTTTCATCTTGAGGGACCGTGGCAGTAGGAATAATCCTGCGTTCGTGCACAAAAGTGTCAGATTTGGCGGTGGAGGAGTGTTGGTGTATGGTGGCATCTCCATTGACGGGCGCACTGACCTCTACATTATTCGAGATGGAGCTCTGACTGGTCGCCGATATAGGGATGAGATCCTCAGACCTATTGTAGTCCCTTACGCTGCAGCAATCGGAGATAACTTCATTTTAATGGACGATAACTGCAGGCCACATCGTGCAAACCTGGTGGAGGATTTCCTTTTCGAGGAAGGAATCGTTCGAATGGAATGGCCAGCGTGTTCTCCAGACATGAATCCAATCGAGCACGTTTGGGACGCTCTAGGAAGACGAGTTTCTGGCCGCCAACAACCCCCACAAACTCTCCAAGAACTGGAAAGAGCTCTTCTGGAAGAGTGGGGCAGAATACCCCTACTCGTTATTAATAGCCTCATTGAGTCCATGCCTGAAAGGTGTTCCAACGTTGCTGGCCGCCCGTGGAAACCATACCCCCTACTGAAAATGATTTTCTTTGAAGAAAACACCTTTTCTTATTCTTTTTTTCTCATATGCACAAATTGTGTTTTTTTCCTTTAGTACACAAATGCGCAATAAAATGCATTTTTTTCTGCCAAACATGTGTAATTTATTCTCATATAACCTACTATGTCTGTCGACCATGTATCAATCAGCTAAACAGTTTACCAGATACAAAATCCACCTAAAACTGCAATATCCTTTAATTGTTTTGAGCAGTGTAGTTTTAAAATTTCATTCAAGGTAAATAAAATGAATATTATTATTATTATTTCTTTGATAGAATTTTAATTTAGTTTTCTTAATTTTAAAGGGCTTAACATTTATCCGCTTATTTTTTTTAAAAAATTTGTTTGCATTAAAAATGAGTCCCCTAGAAGTAATTGAAATATAAGATCGATGTTATCATGATTGCATTAGTATGGCCGAAAATTATTTGTCACTTATTAAATTACATTTTTGTTTTCACCCCAAAGTTATGTTCAAATGCAGTGTTGCCAGGGGGCTACTTTTTTTAAAATTCAGATTTCTTGATTGACACCACTTTTTTTTAAAAATGGCAAAATTCGCCTTATTTAATGACATATTAATAAAGGCGAAAACAAAGGGAATTTTGTCGTTTCAAAAAAGTAGGGCCAATCAAGAAATCTGAATTTAAAAAAAATAGCCCACTGGCAACACTATTCAAATGTTATGTTAAAAATCGAAATTTTATCTGCATTGATATAATTAATATATGTAGTACATAACATGCTATTCTATTATTCCATACATATTAATTACATTTGATATGAAATATCAACTTTATTTACAATGCAAGCTAATTTCAAATGGATATAAGCTAAGTTCTTAAATATTGTTAAAATTAAATTAAAATTTTACGGAAGAAATAATTATAATTGGTAAATTTTGGTTTTATGTATACGGAATGAAGTATTAAAGTTATATACCTGTAGCTTTTAAAAATTTATCTTGAATTAAATCAATGCGTCCTGCATATTTTCTATTTAAAAAAAAACTACAATTTTAACAAAAAGTTCCTTTATTTACGAAACGTAAATGTAAAGTTTTGAAGATGCGTAATCCACAGAGTTCTAATACAATATCTCCATCTCCTTGCCTTGATCCACCGCTAATGGAAAGCGATTTATTGAGCCATATTCACTATTGAGATTTATTCATTTTTTAGGGTTTCGTTCATCTGACGAAACCCTATTCGTCTCGCTCCTCTGTCTGCCTGTCTGTCCGTCTGTCCGTCACAGAGCCCATTCTCAGAAACTATACAGGTTGGAGACTTGAAATTTTGCATACTGATAGCTGAACACCACACATCATACGACAAATCATAAAAATTTGAAAAAGTCGCACATTTAACCCTTTGGGCTCCCACATGTGTATTTTAAACAATTCCTTCTAAGTGAGCCCCTAATTAAGTTGAAGGCTTGAAATGTTGCGTATTTATAGCTGGGCACCTCAGATCAAACGACAAATCCTAAAATTTTGAAAAAGTCGTACATTTAACCCTTTGGACTCCCACATGTGTATTTTAATCAATTCTTTCTATGTGAGCCTCTAATTAGGTTGGAGGCGTGGAATTTTGCATACTTATAGCTGAACACCTCACATCAAACGACAAATCATAAAATTTGGAAAAAGTTGTAAATTTAACCCTTTGGGGTCTCACATGTGTATTTTAAACAATCCTTTCTAAGTGATCCCCTAATTAGGTTGGAGGCGTGAAATTTTACATACATGTAGCTGAACACCTCACATCAAACGACAAACTATAAAATTTTGAAAAAATTGCACATTTAACCCTTTAGGCTCCCACATGTGTATTTTAAACAATTCTTTCTAAGAGAGCCCTAATTAGGTTGGAGGCGGGAAGTTTTGCATACTTATAGCTGAACACCTCACATCAAACGACAAATCATAAAATTTTGAAAAAGTCGTACATTTAACCCTTTGGGCTCCCACATGTGTATTTTAAACAATTCTTTCTAAGTGAGCCCCTATTTAGGTTGGAGGCGTGAAATTTTGCATACTTATAGCTGAACACCATCATGCGACAAATCATAAAATTTTGAAAAAATCGTACATTTAACCCTCTGGGCTCCCACATGTGTATTTTATGCAATTCTTTCTAACTGAGCCCCTTATTAAATTGGAGATTTGAAATTTTGCATATTTATAGCAGAACACCTGAGGCCAGGCGACAAATAATAAAATCTTGAAAAAGTCTTACGTTTAAGCCTTTGAGCTACCACATATGTATTTTAAGCAATTCTTTCTAAGAGACCCCCTAATTAAGTTGGAGACATGAATTTTTGCATACGTATACCTGAATACCTCAGACCACACGACAAATCATAAAATTTTCAAAAAGTCTTATATTATTTACTACTCCGGGCTCTAACTTGTGTATTTTAAGCAATTTTTCTAACCTCCGGCCTTTTCACCAGGGGAGCACTTTTCCAACTTTTGCCGACACACCTTTGACCATTCTTTCATATAATGCACCTTATTATGCCTTATTATCATTTCATATTATGCCTTACATATTTTAGTTCCACTTTTTACCGCCAGGGCGCCTACTTATGTCGAGTGCTATGGGCCCAATCCCCTCGACTAATATATCTACGGATAGTATGTAAAACAGAGTTTCGTTCGGATAGAGATTTGTTTAGAATAGAGTGCGCCCCTGGTTGCGAAATGTGGAACTAACAGATTTTTCAAAAGGATAAAGTGTTTTGAAAGGAATATTAAACGAAACCCTTTGTGCGATCTGTGATCACACTTACCCACTTGTATAAAAATAATATATTTTAAAATGAAATAAAAACCTTTAACACATTGAATATTTAACTTTAATGTTTTGTGAAATCTTCAGAAGTTGCATTTCACTTTGTTTATTACTTATTTATTATTTATTTATTACTTATTATTGTTGTTGCTATAAATACTGCTGTTTGTTTTGTCCAATTATTGATCTCTTTCCGAAATAAAATATTGGGTAATAAAATTATCCTTATAATTTGTACTTGCAGAAATCATTTGTCATTTTAAAAATGTACTTTTCTACAATACAAACCCTTCAATAATAAAATCTTCACTCTGTTAGTTTGTGTGAAGTCTTATGAAAATGATACGCAGATCACCATTCCGTCTATTTTTCGGGATTATATACTAGTTTTCTTAATAATATATTTCTTCTTCATTCTTTAACCTTCTAATTACGACGCCATTTTTGTCAAAAAACCCCTTATTAGAGCATCTGATTTTTTTTTTTTTTTTTTTTTTTTTTTTTCGTTTCAAATATGACGTCATAGTCATTTGCATTTGAATTCTTTTTATTTTCCTTTTTTATGTGGAAATTGTTCAATTGTAAATTTATATAAAAAGCACAAATAAAATGTGCTAAAATTACCTGTAGGTGCATACATATAATATAAAATTATTTACAATACATTAAAAATACTTTTAAAATACATTAAAAACCAATGTACAATCTTGGTTGTAAATGTCAATATGTTGACAGACGATTTTCGTTTCTGTGAAATAAATTAATTCATGAAGTTTTTTTATATTTTTTATGGTATTTTTAATGTATTTTAAATAATTTTATTTTATATGTATGCACCTGCAAGCAATTTTAGTACATTTAATTTGTGGTTTTTATATTAACATTAACTATTTACTCAAGGTAAATTTAGCTCTAGAATTTTAACTTTCCTTTATGGAAAATTAATTGCCGTGTTTGAACATTAATTGCCGAGTAGAAATTATTTTTCCGTGTTTTGATTTTCTTAGCAACAGTAAAAAAAGTTTGTTAAATTTGATAGAGAAAATTATTCTCTATGAAAATAATGAAATTTTGAATTATTACGAAAAATATTTGTATAAGATTAATAATACATAGACTATGTTCTTTTCTGGCTTATATTCTATCTAAATATATGCAAAGATACAAAGACATTAATTCATTCGTTTTGATGTTGAATTAATTTTGATGCATTTATAATATTATATATGGATATAAGGATAAGAATTAAAGAAGGTTTCTTTGCTCCCCACCCCCTCCAAAAAAAAAAAAGAAAAAAGAAAAGAAAAACGAAGAAATTAAACTTTAAAAAATCGTTTAATTGTTGTAATATATTTGAAATATTGAATTCTATGACGTTTTCCTGATTTTAAGTATTTTAAAAGTTTGTTTTTGATGATTAAATCTGGCATCTTTATTTTGTAGTTATAGAGAATACATGGAAGTACACCTCTATATTTCCCTAATAATCTTATATGTTTATTTATAGATTAACCAATTAAATGATACTTCGAAGATTAATTCCCTGCCTGATGAAGTTATTTTGGAAATTTTTGGTTATTTAAAGCAAAATCAATTGGCTGAAATTTCACGGTAATGTAAAGTTTATTTAATATAGCTTTCATATCTTAAAAATCCTTCCGGCCTGTGCCAGGAAGAAGAGATTTTTATATTCCCTGTTTTTAAAAAGCCAGCTTTTTTTACTCAAACACACGAAGCTCAAATTAATGGAACCCAGTTATAGAAGATTTAATGCTAGTTTTCATCAATAAATATGAATGAGAATTAGTCAGCCATATTGACACCTTTCAGAGGCAATGTACTTCTATTTGTAAAATGCTGAAATGAATGATTGATACCGGAATTTACAAATAAATTTATTCCAAAATAAGCAAAAGCTTTTGTTAACGTACTTAATAAAAGGAAAATTTTCATTCCAATATTCGGGTGCCAATGTGACATTTAGGAATTAAAATAAAGTGGTCCAAATATTAACCACTGCCCTTAAAGGTGTTAAAGTTGGTTTCGTTTAGAACGATTTATGTTTGGTTACCAAATTTGGCGTTGTCTTGAAGCGCCCGCCATTTTAAAACAATGTAATGAATAAAGCTAACCAATGAACTTGGTCAAGACATTGGTAAGTTCTGTACACATGCTTGCTCATATCGAAATCGGTTCATATATACAGGGATGGAAAATCTGCTCCAATTGCTCCAAACTACTGCAATTTTGATTTCCTGCTACATTCTGCTCCAAAAACAGCAAATTTTGTTAATTCTGCTCCAAAAATGGCAATTTTGTAATTAATATATATATATATATATATATATATAGCTTCATATGAGCCTTGTAGTATAAGCTTGGAAACACACTGCTATTATGATGAATGCAACTAAGATAAGCAGCATCGTGAAAGTTTACATAATTAATTAATGGATTATGCTAGAGGTTCATTGTCTTAAATTTAAGTTTTTGTAATATTACATATCTTAATCCAAAAAGGATGATTACTTTAAAACACAGCTGATGTACCATCTATGAAAAATAAGCATTATTGAAAAGAAATTGTATTCAGCATTATGACTGTTCTAAAACAAAATATTTTTATCTCCTCAAAAATGCAGAACTATCTGACACATACAAACTTTTTTAATATGTAAAAGCATGAAACTGGGAAGGCATGACTACTGAAGTAATTTGGAATTGAAAAGCATTTTTCGAGAAGTGTCACAGATAAATGACACATTTGAGTTATAAGTGATTTTTGAGGCTTAAAGACCTTTCAAGGACTGTAGTGTCCTAAAAGGAAGTTAAAACTGCCCACTTTGGTAACATTTAAAAAAATATGATTTGTTTTTCTTGAAAAATAAAAAACGCTATTTGATTTCAATGCTAAAACTTAAGTTTGTCCTACTACAAAACTGTTGCATTCTAATACAGAACTGTAATTTATCCTGATACAAAAGCAAATTTTATATTTTACACCACTGTATTACAAGACACCAAATTAGAAGATTTGTTGATTACTATACCCTGATTTTGAAATACCTCTTACTGACTTATACTACTTTTTAAAAAGAAAATTCACTGTGCAATTTAGTAATTACTCACAGTTACAGCTATTGCTTCGGTTATTTAAGTCTACCCTATATATATAAAATCCTACTGAAACGATTTTATGAAACGACTGATTAAACAACTGATTATGTTTCACGGCAATTTCTCGTAAAATATGGAATATTATGCGATGAAATTAACACCAAAAATCCGTATTGATCCGCAGATCTCAAAACTGGCATTAGAATTTTTAAATTCGAATTAGTTTTTGAAATATTAAATTTTTTCTAATTTTAATTACATTTCTGTAGTGAAAATCTGTAATGGCAACAAAATTACTTCATTATTTTTTAAGGGGAGAACAGGGAAAAACTATAGGGATTATTATTTTTTTACTTTTTCATTAATTTCATATTCAATCATCAATTCGATTGATAATCGAAATTATAACTTTCGTTTCAACGGATAGTGAAACAATATTGAGATTAAATTATGTTTTTCCGGAGAAAAAATCACATTTTGATCATCCGGAATCAATTTATTAAAAAATAAAATCGTCTGCCAATTTCAAATTTCATGGACGGAGAAAGGTTTCCTTTTGAATTTTAAAGAAAAAATGACATCAATAATCTTAAAACAGAAAGAAAATTTTAAAATAAGAATTTAATTATCACATGTTAAAAGCAGAAGATAAGGAAAGTGACGTCAAAATCTTTACACATAAATCTTAAAAAGAGAAAGAAATTTTTAAAATAAGAATTTAATCATCACATGTTAAAAGCAGAAAATAAGGAATATTAAAAAAGTACGAAAGCTTTAAAATAATAAAATTATCACACGTGAAACGCATTTAAAGGTGATAATTACGTCATTTGCGAAATGCCCAAACATTAAATATCGTAAGATTAAAGTGCCTAAAATAATTAAATTAATACACGTGAAAAACTTTTAATGGTGAATATTAGGTCATCATATTTTAAAAGCTGAAATAATATTTAAAAATGCTTTTAAGTTAAATAATATATGTATCAGTGAATCTTAAAACAGAAAAAAAAATCAAAATAAATAAATTATTACATGAAACATACATTTAATTGGAAAAATTACGTCATATATTAAAACGATACATTTAAATGATTTTTATTCCGGAGACTTTTAATCTGACGTCGCATGGTATAAAATTAGTGCGGCAAGCAAATTTGTTTATATATTAAATCACTTAATGCAGCATAAATACAGGCAAATGTAAGTGCAAAATACTTTCGATTTATTTTGTACGAATAACTATTTAATAAATACATGTTTAGAAAATTTGGATAATCTTATTAATTAATACAAACGGTACTACTTGATTATCCTGTGGACCAATTTCGCCAAATTATACAAACTTACAGATATAAATTTTAAAAAAAAAGTATAAATACGAAAAAAGATTTTTTTTTTTAAACATGCTTTCATTAAATTTCACAAAAATGTAGATTTTTTTTATGCGCTAAAAAGTAAAATTTGGAATTCCGCCAAATTAGCTAGCTATCGCCAAGTTGGCTTCATATATGGCAATTTGTTTTTGTCGCCAAATTTGATGATATTGCGCCAAGTGGATCAAAATTTGGCGGTATTCAACCATGCCATTAGCAATTTTCAACAATTATTCATTGTTGAAGCTGATACTGATTTCTCCATAGGAAATCAACCGTTTCCCCCTCTCCGTTGCCCCCCTTAGGGATAGAATTAAAAAAAATCAATTTCCAATTCATGTATTGCCCTCGGCAATACACACATATTCCAAATTTCAAAGCTCTATGCCAACAAAAAGTGGGTGTAAAATGAGTCACAAGATTTGACTGCCACACACAAACATGATTGTAAGTTAAAAGAAAGCATGTAATAATAACGAAAGAACAAATAAATTAGCAAAACATTAATAACTAGTTGGATGTGCCAATCCTAAAACTTTCTTCTATCTTATGCACCTTAATATTTCAAAACCTAGTTACACATGTTAATACTTCAATATTATTAGTGCAATACTATACCAACTTTGATTTTCATCTTAAATTTCTGCTCCAATCAATTAAACGGACTAAAAATAAGTTATCATGATATTTGTTAAAATTATTAATTTTCCCTTATTCTGTTGTTATCAGGTGTTTGCGGATAGCCGGATTAGCAGAAAGCGAGTTCCCGCCGATGCACAATAGAACTATGAAAAATCAAGAAAAGTACACAAAAATCACTATCACACAGCCCCTTTACCACGCAATATTTCCAAATTCAAGGAGGATCTGTTGGCCAAAGCCAAAAACATGCACAAACTAGTTGGATGTGCCAATCCCAAAACTTTCTTCTATCTTATATATTTTAATATTTCAAAAACTAGTTACACATGTTAATACTTCAATATTATTAGTTCAATACGGTACCAACTGTTAGGAATCGGTAAATAATATTTTATTTATAAGCACGGCTTTTGGCAATGCCGCTGTGATACTTTTTTTATTTTGTAAAATGCGGCTAATTGCTAGAGTTTTTCTTTTCCCTTTGGTTACATTTATTTTATCTCACGAGAAGAGAAAAAAAAATTGTAAATAAAAGTTGGCATCGGCTATTTAATTGAGTTCAAAATGAAGTTCCTTGGAAATATGTTGGTGTTTTTGGTGGTTTATGGCTATAAAAGTTTTTAAGAAGAATATTCGTCCATCTGATGAATTAATATGGCGAATATTAAAGTAGCCGAAACAGCATTCATATTAGAGTCACCTTTTGATGAAACAGCGAGCGGTGATCCATCTTCCCGGTAAAGCACATTTTTATTTTGTGTATTTGGAAATATTGTAAATTCAACAACTTTCAAATGTCCCATATTTTTGTTTCAAAGTATGTAAAATAAATTTTGTAAAAATCAATAATAATTAATTCTTTCGAACCCATCACTGAAGTTTGGCGAGTATCCAAACATCTGGCGCCCGAACAGGGACAAGAGAAATATCGCTGTTGAATTATTTAATTTTCATTGAGTACATTCTGTAATATGAATAAGTTAAAGAAAAGGCGTACACATCTGCGTTCGTCATTTACAAGAACTTTAAATGCATTGAAAGAAGATATTAAAGGAGACCCGTTAGATAGGGGCACCATTTTAGACGGTTTTACGAAACTAGAAAATGTGATTAAAGAAATTAAAACCATAGATGATGCCATAATGGGAGGTCGTGGTAGATGACGAGCAATACGATGAAGAAGCCATTGATAAGGAAGTAATAGAAAACGAATGTTACTCAGATGAATTTATTACTATGAAGCGTAAAGTTAGTGATGTATTGAGAATAACTAAACCTAATCAAGATGATAATGCAAGTAATAACGATTACAGTTATTCCAAACCGAAAACTTATAAATTGCCTAAGCTTAATATTAAGCCGTTCGATTCGCAGTTAATAAATTATCTTTCGTTTTGGTCCCAGTTTGAAAAAATTCATGAAAACAGATTTGGATAATAGTGATAAGTTTCAGTATCTTATACAATCAGTAGAACCTGGAACTAGTGCCAGGCGTCTGTTAGAAAGTTATCCAATGACATCTGTAAATTATCCGAAAGCTGTAGAAGCATTTCAAGAGCGTTTTGGGAATAAAGATTTATTGATAGAAGTATACGTCCGAGAATTTTTAAAACTAGTGGTCGCTAATGTGCAGGCACATAGGAAAGATAAACTTCCATTATCGGATCTCTTCACAAAAGTTGAGGCATATTTACGATCTTTAGAATCCATGGGTTTAAGTTTAGAAAGCAATTCCGCGTGGCTCTATCCGATGATAGAATCTAGCTTGTCAGAAGATGTAATGAGAGCATGGCAACGATATAGTATTTCGAACAGCTCAAGCGTTGATAGTACTAGCAATTCACTGTCAACAAAATCAAATATAGTAACCTTGATGGAATTCCTGAAGCAAGAGGTTGCAGGAGAGGAAAGATTAAAACTAGCCAAATCGGATTTTGTAGAGTTTGTCTCTAGGGACAAACCTAAGACAAATTTCAGAAAAATTGAACATAAATTACCTACGGCGGCAGGGCTATTTAGCGCAAAGGAACACCTTTGTTTATTTTGTGATAAATCCCATGAAAGCAAGGATTGTGTTAGGGCTAGATCTCTTTCTTTTCAAGAACGGAAAACTAAAATTAGAGATAAAAATTGCTGTCTAAAGTGTCTTCGTTTTGGTCACCACGCTAAAGTTTGCAAAGTTTTTATTCGTTGTCATGTATGTTCTAAACCCCATACCGAGTTATTATGCCCTGAAATTTCGATGCGTAAAGAATCAGAAAATATAGCTAAAGCCACCGACGTAATCCAAAGCACCATAGCTAATAATAAGTGTTCGGGGGAAGTAGCTCTTATGACTTTGGAAATAGTTATTAAAGGTCGGATTACAAAGAAAATAAGAGCACTATTAGATTGTGGGTCACAAAAGAGCTTATATTTTAAAAAGTACAGCCAAAGAACTAGGTTTGCTTCCCATTTCTTCTGAAGCTATTGTACACACCTTATTTGGTGGTACACAAACAGAAGCCAAATCTCACAATAAATTCCAAGTTCAGTTAAGTGCTCCCTGTAGACGGAACCAAACTGAAGAAGTTTTAGAATGTTTGGATCAATATATAATTTGCAGTAATATTCCGCGCATACCGAAAGAGTCCGTACTTAAAGAGCTTAAAGAAAATAAGCTATGGATCTCAAATATAGGAACGGGAAGCCCAAAAATTGAAATTTTGATAGGAAGCGATTACTATGGCCAACTTCTTACAGGTCGAGTGAAACATCTAAAGAGCGGCCTTACAGCCATACAGACGAAGCTTGGATGGACGTTTTGTGGTCGTTTAGAAAGTACATCACAGACTTGTTTAAATTATGGAAACATGCTGATTACGAATCTAGCGTTTAAAGATATGAAGATTCCAGATTTATGGAAATTAGAGACAATCAGCATAACAGATCCCAGTCAAACTTTGTCTAAAGCAGAAGAAGGAGAACTTGCTCATGATAACTTTATAAAAGAAGTTGATAGAAATAGTGAAGGTCGCTATATTATGAGTCTTCCTTGGATAAACAGCAAACGTAAAATTCCTTCAAACAGACATATGCCTGAACGAAGGTTGATCAGTTCAACGAAGAAATTAAAATCGATGAAAATATTTGAAGAGTATGCTAAGGTTTTCTGTGAATGGGAAGAAGAAGGGGTAATTAGTAAAGTTTCAAATGAAATACTAAAGATTCCAGGACATTTTTTTACCTCATCCTCCCATCATCAAACCATATAGTCTTACTACCACTGTTAGACCGGTTTTTGATGCATCGTGTAAAGTGGAGAGATCACCGTCTTTAAACGATTGTCTCTTTAAAAGACCAAACTTCATTGAACAAATTCCTGCAGTATTAATAAGATTTCGTGAGAAAACTATCGGGGTAGTAGGCGACATAAGAAGAGCATTTCTTCAAATTGAAGTGAAAGAATCAGATCGTAATTTCGTGCGATTTTTGTGATGGAAGAATTCTGACGAGTTTTAGGTTTATCAGAACAATAGAGTAGTTTTTGGAGCCACTTGAAGTCCATTTTTACTTGGTGCAGTTATAAGATATCATTTGAATAATGTTGATGAAGAAAATAAACAGATAGCAGAGAAACTTATGAAAGCATACTATGTTGATAACTGTGTGACTTCAGTCAACAGTGTGCCTGAACTAGAAAATTTTATTTCAAAATCTACAGAAATCATGGCTGACGCGAAAATGGAATTAAGAATGTGAGAATTCGGACCAGTTAAAAAAGAAGACAAGGGTTTCATTAGCAAGAAAAAAATGCTGAATAAAACTGTAACTACGACAGTTCCGGTTTTAGGGTTGAAGTGGGATATAATGGAGGATAGTTTGAAAATCGCCCATAAATTTTAGAGTGGCTGAAGTTAAAACAAATTCAGGAACATTAGTGCGTCCCCTTCGCAAACTCTACCCTTTAGAGATATCAAGTCCCGAGGACCCCGTAATCCAGATTGTGAAAAATAATACAATTAGAAGTGGCAGAGTAGTAAAGAGACCTGTGAAATGAACTTGTAAGAACACTCTGAACAAACTTTTTCTAGTTCTCTGAACAGACTTTTTCTAGAACTCTAAATGTTTTATTGTTTATTTGCTGTTAGTTGTTATTTTAATTGTATTTATGTATTTTTGAATTTTGAGTTAGTCTGATCATAAGTGATCTTACGTTTAATTCGGCTTCCACCTAAATTAAAGGTGGGAGTATGTTAGGAATCGGCAAATAATATTTTATTTATAAGCACGGCTTCTGGCAATGCCGCTGTGATACTTTTTTATTTTGTAAAATGCGGTTAGTTGCTAGAGTTTATCTTTTCCCTTTGGTTACATTTATTTTATCTCACGAGAAGAGAAAAAAAATTTAGTAAATAAAAGTTGGCATCGACTATTTAATTGAGTTCAAAATGAAGTTCCTTGGAAATATGTTGATGTTTTTGGTGGTTTATGGCTATAAAAGTTTTTAAGAAGAATATTCGTCCATCTGATGAATTAATATGGCGAATATTAAAGCATTCATATTAGAGTCACCTTTTAATGAAACAGCGAGCGGTGATCCATCTTCCCGGTAAAGCACATTTTTATTTTGTGTATTTGGAAATTTTGTAAATTCAACAACTTTCAAATGTCCCATATTTTAGTTTCAAAGTATGTAAAATAAATTTTGTGAAAATCAATAATAATTAATTCTTTCGAACCCATCACTGAAGTTTGGCGAGTATCCAAATACCAACTTTGATTTTCATCTTAAATTTCTCCTTCAGTCAATTAAACAAACTAAAAACGAGTTAATCTATATCATGATATTTGTTAAAATTAATAGATTTTCCTTATTCTGTTGTTATCAGATGTTTGCGAATAGCCGGATAAGCAGGAAACGAGTTCCCGCTTTTTCACGAGCCGCCGATGGACAATAGAACTACGAAAAATCAAGAAAAGTATACAAAAAATCGCTATCACAGAGCTCCATTACCGCGCGATATTTCCAAACTCAAGGAGAACCTGTTGGCCAAAGCCAAAAACATGCACAAAAAATTTGTTTCAATTGTATGCA
This sequence comes from Maratus speciosus, assembly GCA_963932465.1. Lineage (NCBI taxonomy): Eukaryota > Metazoa > Arthropoda > Arachnida > Araneae > Salticidae > Maratus > Maratus speciosus. Next base: position 29,931,948 of record OZ010799.1, on the reverse strand, counting down.
TAACGTTATATACTTTTCAATTGTACAATAAAGAAAAAGGCACAAACATCGCTATTACAGCGCCCCCCTTCCGGCAGATTTTTTTCAAATTCAGGGAGGACTTGTTTGCCATAGCCAAAAACGTACACAAAAAATTTGGTTCAATTGTACGCATAAATTCATACACTTTTCGATGGTACAATAATGAAAATGGCACAGAGGCAGTGTTGCCAGATGGGCTACTTTTTCTTAATTCAGATTCTTGATTGACACTACATTTTTGAAATGGTAAAATGCCACTTATTTAATGACATATTAATTAAGACGAAAACAAAGGGAATTTTAACGTTTAAAAAAAGTGGTGCCAATCAGGAAATCTGAATTAAAAAATAGTAGCTCACTGGCAACACTGCACAGAGATCCAATTATAGTGCCCCCATCTGACGGAATTTTTTCAAGTTCAGGGAAGACTTGCTTGCCATAGCCAGAAACATGCACAAAAAATTTGGTTCAATTATATACATAAATTCATACACTTTTCGATGGTACAATAATGAAAATGGTACAGACATCGCAATTATAGCGCCCCCTTCCGGCGGAATTTTTCCAAATTCAGGGAGGACCTACGTGCCATGACCAAAAACAAACACAAACTAGTTGGATGTGCCAATCCCAAAACTTTCTTCTATCTTATACATCTTAATATTTCAAAAACTAGTTACACATGTTAATACTTCAATATTATTAGTTCATTACTATACCAACTTTGATTTTCATCTTAAATTTCTGCTTCAGTCAATTAAATAAACTAAAAACGAATTAATCTATATCATGATATTTGTTAAAATGAATAGTTTTTCCTTATTCTGTAGTTATCAGATGTTTGTGAATAGCCGGCTTAGCAGGAAGTGAGTTCCCGCCTTTGCACGAGCCGCCGATGGACAATAGAACTACGAAAAATCTAGAAAAGTATACAAAAATCGCCATCACACAGCCCCATTACCGCGCGATATTTCCAAATTCAAGGAGGACCTGTTGGCCAAAGCCAAAAACATGCACAAAAAATTTGGTTCAATTTGTATGCATAATTTTATACAATTTTCGATTGTACAATAAAGAAAATGGTACAGACATCGTAATTATAGCGCACCCTTCCAACGGAATTTTTCCAAATTCAGGAAGGACCTTCATGCCATGAACAAAAAGAAACGCAAAATACTTGGCTCAATTCTCTGCATAACTTCATACACTTTTCGATGGTATAATATTCAAAATGGCACAAAAATCGCTATTACAGCGCCCCCTACCCGCAATTTTTTTCCAAATTAAGGAAGGACCTGCTAGCCTAGCCAAGAACTTAAAATAAAAATTTGGTTCAATTCTATGCATAACTTCATACCCTTTTCGATGGTACAATATGCAAAATCGCTATTACAGCGCCCCCTAGTGGCAATTTTTTTCTAAATTGAGGGAGGATCTGCCTGCCAAAGCCAAAAACTTAAAATAAAAATTTGGTTCAATTCTATGCATAACTTCATACACTTTTGGATAGTACAATATTCAAAATCGCACAAAAATCGCTGTGACAGCAACCCCTACCGGCGAATTTTTTCCAAATTCAGGGAAGACCTACCTGCCATATCCAAAAACTTAAAATAAAAACTAGGTTCAATTCTATGCATAACTTCATACACTTTTTGATGGTACAATATTCAAAATCGCACAAAAATCGCTGTTACAGCGCCCTCTACCGGCAAATTTTTTCCAAATTCAGGAATTACCTACCTGCCATATCCAAAACCTTAAAATAAAAATTTGTTTCAGTTCTATGCATAACTTCCTATACTTTTGGGTGGTACAATATTCAAAAGCGCACAAAAATCGCTATTACAGCGCCCCCTACCGGCGATTTTTTTCCAAATTCAAGGAGGATCTGCTTGCCATAGCCAAAAACTTAACATAAAAATTTTGTTTAATTCTATGCATAACTTCATACACTTTTTGATGGTACAATAGCGACAGACACACGGACACACGGACAGACAGACATTTTCTATAAACATGTTTTTTGGGATCTCTGACTCCTAAAACATGTTAATCCGTCGAAAACCGGAAGTCGAAAAAAATTTCGATTACAATACTTTCTTCTATTGAAGATAGAAGAAAGTAAAAATTGGCTCAATTCTATGCATAACTTCATACACTTTTCGATGGTACAATATTCAAAATGGAACAAAAATTGCTATTACAGCGCCCCTTACTGGCGAATGTTTTCCAAATTAAGGAAGGACCTGCTGGTCATAGCCAAGAACATAAAATAAAAATTTGGTTCAGTTCTATGCAGAACTTCATACACTTTTGGATGGTAAAATATTCAAAATCGCACAAAAATCGCTATTACAGCACCCCCTACCGGCGGATGTTTTCCAAATTTAGAGAGGATCTGCTTGCCATAGCCAAAAACTTACAATAAAAATTTATTTCAATTCTATGCAGAACTTCATACACTTTTGAATGGTACAATATTCAAAATCGCACAAAAATCGCTATTACAGCACCGCCTACTGGTAAATGTTTTCCAAATTCAGGGAGGATCTGCTTGCCATAGCCAAAAACTTATAATAAAAATTTGGTTTAATTCTATGCATAACTTTACACACTTTTGGATGGTACAATATTCAAAATCGCACATAAATCGCTGTTACAATCCCCCCTACCGGCGAATTTTTTTCCAAATTCAGGGAGGACCTATTTGCCATATCCAAAAACTGAAAATAAAAATTTGGTTCAATTCTATGCATAACTTCATACACTTTTGGATGGTACATTATTCAGGATCGCACAAAAATCTCTATTACAGCGCCCCCTACCGGCGATTTTATTCCAAATTCAGGGAGGGTCTGCTTGCCATAGCCAAAAACTTAAAATAAAAATTTGGTTCAATTCTATGCATAACTTCATACACTTTTTGATGGTAAAATGGCGACAGACAAACGAACAGACGGACACACGGACAGACGTACAGAGGGACACACGGACAGACAGACATTTTCTATAAACATGTTTTTTGGGATCTCTGACCCCTAAAACGTGGAAATCCGTCGAAAACCAGAAGTCGTAAAAAATTTCGATTACAATACTTTCTTCTATTGAAGATAGAAGAAAGTAAAAATTTCGTTCAATTGTATGCATAATTGTATGCCTTTTTGGTGGTACAATAAAGAAAATGGCACAAACATCGATATCGCCCCCCTCCCGGCAGATTTTTTTCAAATTCAGGGAGGACTTGTTTGCCATAGCCAGAAACATGCACAAAACATTTGTTTCAATTCTATGCATAACTTCATACACTTTTCGGTGGTACAATAATGCAAATGGCACAGAAATCGCTACTACAGTGTACCCTTCTGGCGGAATTTTTTCAAGTTCAGGGAGGACTTGCTTGCCATAGCCAGAAACATACACAAAAAATTTGGTTCAATTATATGCATAACTTCATATACTTATTGATGGTACAATAATGAAAATGGTACAGACATCACAATTATAGCGCCCCCTTCCGGTGGAATTTTTCCAAATTCAGCGAGGACCTTCGTGCCATGACCAAAAGCAAACACAAAAAATTTGGTTCATTTCTATGCATAACTTCATACACTTTTCGATGGTACAATATTCAAAATGGCAAAAAAATTGCTGTTACAGCGCCCCCTACCGGCAAATTTTTTCCAAATTAAAGAAGGACCTGCTTGCCATAGCCAAGAACGTAAAACATTTTTTTTGGTTCAATTCTATGCATACACTTTTCGATGGTACAATATTCAAAATCGCTATTACAGCGCCCCCTACCGGCAATTTCTTTCTAAATTCAGGAAGGACCTGCTTGCCATAGCCAAAGACTTAAAATAAAAATATGGTTCAATTCTATGCATAACTTCATACACTTTTTGATGGTGCAATATTCAAAATCGCACAAAAATTGCTATTACAGCGCCCCTACCGGCGAACTTTTTCCAAATTCAGGAAGGACCTGCTTGCCATAGCTAAAAACTTAAAATAAAAATATGGTTCAATTCTATACATAACTTCATATACTTTTTGATGGTGCAATATTCAAAATCGCACAAAAATTGCTATTACAGCGCCCCTACCGGCGAATTTTTTTTCAAATTCAGGAAGGACCTGTTTGCCATAGCTAAAAACTTAAAATAAAAATATGGTTCAATTCTATACATAACTTCATACACTTTTTGATAGTGCAATATTCAAAATCGCACAAAAATCGCTATTACAGCGCCCCCTACCGGCGATTTTATTCCAAATTCAGGGAGGGTCTGCTTGCCATAGCCAAAAACTTAAAATAAAAATTTGGTTCAATTCTATGCATAACTTCATACACTTTTTGATGGTAAAATGGCGACAGACAAACGAACAGACGGACACACGGACAGACGTACAGAGGGACACACGGACAGACAGACATTTTCTATAAACATGTTTTTTGGGATCTCTGACCCCTAAAACGTGGAAATCCGTCGAAAACCAGAAGTCGTAAAAAATTTCGATTACAATACTTTCTTCTATTGAAGATAGAAGAAAGTAAAAATTTCGTTCAATTGTATGCATAATTGTATGCCTTTTTGGTGGTACAATAAAGAAAATGGCACAAACATCGATATCGCCCCCCTCCCGGCAGATTTTTTTCAAATTCAGGGAGGACTTGTTTGCCATAGCCAGAAACATGCACAAAAAATTTGTTTCAATTCTATGCATAACTTCATACACTTTTCGGTGGTACAATAATGCAAATGGCACAGAAATCGCTACTACAGTGTACCCTTCTGGCGGAATTTTTTCAAGTTCAGGGAGGACTTGCTTGCCATAGCCAGAAACATACACAAAAAATTTGGTTCAATTATATGCATAACTTCATATACTTATTGATGGTACAATAATGAAAATGGTACAGACATCACAATTATAGCGCCCCCTTCCGGTGGAATTTTTCCAAATTCAGCGAGGACCTTCGTGCCATGACCAAAAGCAAACACAAAAAATTTGGTTCATTTCTATGCATAACTTCATACACTTTTCGATGGTACAATATTCAAAATGGCAAAAAAATTGCTGTTACAGCGCCCCCTACCGGCAAATTTTTTCCAAATTAAAGAAGGACCTGCTTGCCATAGCCAAGAACGTAAAACATTTTTTTGGTTCAATTCTATGCATACACTTTTCGATGGTACAATATTCAAAATCGCTATTACAGCGCCCCCTACCGGCAATTTCTTTCTAAATTCAGGAAGGACCTGCTTGCCATAGCCAAAGACTTAAAATAAAAATATGGTTCAATTCTATGCATAACTTCATACACTTTTTGATGGTGCAATATTCAAAATCGCACAAAAATTGCTATTACAGCGCCCCTACCGGCGAACTTTTTCCAAATTCAGGAAGGACCTGCTTGCCATAGCTAAAAACTTAAAATAAAAATATGGTTCAATTCTATACATAACTTCATATACTTTTTGATGGTGCAATATTCAAAATCGCACAAAAATTGCTATTACAGCGCCCCTACCGGCGAATTTTTTTTCAAATTCAGGAAGGACCTGCTTGCCATAGCTAAAAACTTAAAATAAAAATATGGTTCAATTCTATACATAACTTCATACACTTTTTGATAGTGCAATATTCAAAATCGCACAAAAATTGCTATTACAGCGCCCCTACCGGCGAATTTTTTCCAAATTCAGGAAGGACCTGCTTGCCATAGCTAAAAACTTAAAATAAAAATTTGGGTTAATTCTATGCATAACTTCATATACTTTTTGATGGTACAATGGCGACAGACACACGGACAGACGGACGTTTTCTATAAACATGTTTTGGGGGATCTCTGACCCCTAAAACTTTAAATCCGTCAAGAACCGGACGTCGAAAAAAATTTCTATTACAATACTTTCTTCTATCTTCAATAGAAGAAAGTAAAAATACGAGTAAAAAGTCGAACTAAAAATCATTTGACGACGGAACAAACACGTGTATTGTGTTTCACGTCAAGTGAATGCGACATTTTCGATCATCCATTATCGGCATATAATCTTATAGTTTGGCAATAGTGTTTTGGTCGACGGAAAAATCAAGTGTTATCCGTACAAACAACATAAATTGTTAAATTAACTTGAAAATATGATGGCATATTAAAATAGGGAAAAAAATTCATGAATAAGCTATATCTGTTCTTGAAATATCTAAAACTCGATCAAGACATAAAATACAAGCGTAAAATTTCAAAACACAATACTTTTCATTACGTTTATCTGAAAGCTCTTCCCAAGCAGACGGAGTTTTTTAACCTCAAACGTAAAGGAAGAATATTGTCCGTAGCGTTGTTATAAAACTCAGAAAAATAGCGTCACTTTTAACATAATTATTTTATACAAGCTAATTTTCAAATGAGGATCTTACTTATCAATCGAAAACAGACGTCAATTATTACGACAGCGATGAATGAGGCTATGGTAACCGAAAAAAGCATATTCAAACGGAAAAGCATGGCAACACGATTGCAGAAGATAGCCGCTGTTATACTGAAAATATGATTCAATCTTCCGTAATCTGATAATTCATAATATTTTTTTTTAAGCAGAGCACGTTAGTATGTTTTCAGAGGCTGCGAAGCCTGACTAGGGGTTTGCGGGCGTAGCTCGCAGGGGGCTGAGCCCCCTAGTTTACTATAAAATTTTTGTTGTCATTTGCCAAAAAATATACAATAACTACTGCAAATAAACATATTTCACTTGTTACATTCTTTTTTTAATTTAAATTCATGCAGCCTTTTTTCTAAAGTGTTGAAATTTATAAATTAGTCGCATTATTTTTTAAATCTAGAAGGTTGTAAAACATTTCTTGTCAGAATATGATACATTTATTATACATTATTGGAACGTAGAAAGTTAGTTCGTCTGTTATAGTCATTCATACTACTACGAATTCTGAAATTCTTCAAATAAGTATATAATTTTTTGTGTTTTAATATTTATTAAATTTTATACTGTTAAAATTGAATAAATGCACATTGGTAAAGAAAAGTTCATAACAAAGTATATTTATTTTTAATTTGGAGCTGGTACAAAATGTAATTAACCCGCTCCAAAACTGTAATTACCTGCTTCAAAACTGTAATTTAACCTACACCAAACCTGCTGCAAAAATTGATTTTTGATTTTCCGCCCCTGTATATACGAGTGATTGCTTTGAAATGTCAGCCACATTAGAAATTCAAACTGCTGTATCTCAGCCATTTTGTAAGTTAAAGACGAAAGGAAAAATGCTCCGGAATCCTTGTATCAAGGTCAAACAATTAAGAAAAGCACTTTTTTAATTTCCAATTTTTTGTACCCCTTTTAAAATTTAATTTTTTTAAAATGGCGAACATATTGAAGCAAGCGGTTTATTAAACCGGCTAACGAGCTTGGTCGAGGCCTTGATATGTTCTGTACACATGCTTAGTCACATCCGTATTAGTTAATAAATACGCGTACTATCGCCTGACAAAAATTAGATCTTTTCGAAATTTTAGGCAAACTAGAAATTAAAACTGCTATACATCATCCATTTTTAACATTTTCCAACATTGTTGAAAAGTGTTTATAGACCGGAACAATCACCTCATCGAGTTCACGGCTGAAATTCCAGAATTAGTTAAAATTCGATTCGCATATTAAAACGCAATCGGTCTGCCAAGTCATATCCTGGTGGAAAACACCTGATAACCCGATTTTAGCGGTTGACTCGTAGGTTTACCATTGTATTTTCCTGCTTCCAGTCCTCCAAATTTTCATACTTTTGGAAGATTAAACTAATTCTAGAATTTCAGCCATGAACTCGATGAGGTGATTGTCTGTGCTGTCAATTATGATTTCGGTTTGTGTGTTTGAGCTCTAACTCTGTTAAATATACGCCGATTGCCCTGAGTTTGTTGTGAGTTGTTCATGTTTACTATAGGACGATCGTTATTCAAAATGAAGTGTGTAGCAGTTTTAGTTCATTTACAGGGACTGCCAAAAGTTTTCCGTTGCATTGCAGTGTATGGGAAAAAATCGTTTTAAGTTCATTTTAATGATGTTAAACAATCTCAAATATAATGAAATTGATAAGCGTTTATATAGTGCACTAAATATATTATTTTGAAGAATCTGCGGTGGAAAGAATATTTATTATTTATTTCCAGGGCCACACAAAAGAATTCCGTTACATAATGGTCTATGGCGAAGTGTTTGCAGCGTATTTTAGTTCTGTTTCACTATTTCAAATAGAATGAAAATGATGTACATTACTGAGGATTACTATAAGATACTTGTTGTATACCATGATGTGCGTGGCATTTATCGTTCATTTACAGGGACACGCAAAAGTTTCGAATAGATTACTGTATCTGAAATACACCGTCTATTAGCTATAAATACTGAAAATGTTATTTCATTTATGGTATAGGCATTTAACTAAATTTTTGCTTAGTATGTCGTGTGTTTAAATGCTATAGATCCTTATACAAAGGCTATAGAAAAGAATTCGCAAGATTGCTGATTATCAGCATGAATGGCTTAAAGGCAGCTTTTAATTGAGTTATGCACTTTCTAGCTGAATTATATTTAGTACTAGCTGACTCGCCCGGCGTTGCCCCGGCCCTTGATGAATAAACCTCAAATTTGTATGATTTTATACCTTTAATTCCCTTTTGTCTAAATTTATATTTTTAAATGAAAAAAAAAATCGTAAGAAAAATATTGAATTGAAGGTACGTACTATTTCGTATAATTTGATTTTTGGAGTCTATGCGTACCGAAAGCAAACGAAACCGCGAAAAACACTCAGGTTTTTACTGATTTCGTGGACATTTTCACACATTTTATTTTGTAAAAATATTTCTAACAGTCCGAACATTTCAAAATTTCTGTAGGAGATGTAAATCTCGGCTATTTAGGTGCTTTGAAAAGATTGTGTATAACGTGTAATAAGAACGTTGACTAAAAGAATAAATTAAGAAATTTGATTAAATTACTATTCGAAAATAGTGGTTAGTTCAAAATATTTATCAAGGTCTAAATCTAGCCAGCATGGGATTTTGAGGAAATAAATGCTTTTTTTCAATTCCTACTATTAGTTCAAACTTTCCCTATATTTATTTATATATTTATTCAATTCCTACTATTAGCTCACACTCTCCCTATATTTATTTATATATTTATCCTGTTCAAATTTTCAATCGTAAATAAAATGCTCATTATTCATCCTATCAAGTTGAAATAAATTTTTTTAAACTTGGACTAGATGACAATTGATGTTAATACAGTTTTTTCAAATATTAATTAATTAATTAAATTTTAATTAATTAATTTTAGTTTTGCATGGGAAACAAAATAGCGGCCATTGGTTACTGAAGATCAATGAAAGTATTTTCAATAAGTTACCATACGGGGGACCCTGTTCTGTCGCCAACTTGGCGATATATCGCCACATTTGGCGGCCAAAATTAGTCGCCAAAAGTGACGCCAACATGGCGATATCTCTAATATTTCGCCAAATTCCCATACAGTTCCATTGTAAACCTATTTGCTTATAGAAAATCAACAAATTGAGATATTTATAGATGAGCAACAAAAACTAATATTAGCTTAAGGGATTACATTAAATTTTTCTTTGATGACCTAAGTGGGAATTGACTTTAAAAACAAAATTTTTATATTACTTGTTAATTATGCCATTTGATGGCTTTTTAATGACAGTGAGTTACGGTTGTTAATTAGTAACGGTTTAGTACGGTTATTATAATTAGTACGGTTGTTAATAAGGAAAAGAATTCATGAATAAGCTATACCTGCTCCTGAAAATATCTAAAACTCGATCAAAATATAAATAAGTTAAAAAATTTCAAAACACAATGAAAATATAAATAAGTTAAAAAATTTCAAAACACAATGCTTTTCAATACAGTGGTTCTGAAAGCTATTCCCAAGTAGACGGTATTTTATACAAGTTAAACAGGGCACATTACTTCGTTTTTAGAGGTTGTGAAGCCTGAACGGGGGAAGCCGGGCGTAGCTCGCAGGGCCCAGAGCCCCTAGTTAATATGATAAAGATGTATTGTTTGTGTATTTGTTTGTAGCTGATAATCTTTTGAAAAATTTCGCTGGTTTCAAAAGCAAGGGTGGCAAAATGCTGGTGACCATCTCTATTCAAATGTAGGCTATATTTTATGCCGGTATAACAGCTCTCAAGAAGACGTAGGAACTAAAAACGTTCGAAAATTGCAATTTCTGTGATACTATTAGGGCTAGAATCTTGGAATTTTTACACAGTAATTATTTTAAAGATATAAATGATAAATGTATGCAGTTTCTAAAAAATTAAAATTTTAAATAGGTGAAATGAGCGAAAAATAATGCAATAAAGTTTTGTGTTACGATTAATTTGGAACTGTTGAGACTAAAACTTGAAACTTGAAATAGCTGTTACTTTTAAGATGTACTCGCAACAGAAAATTCTCTAAAAAATTCGAAATGTAAAAGGGCAGGAACGAAAACTTTCTAAAATGCGATTTCTGTGATACTGCTGTGGTTAAAAACTAACAATTTCGGATGGTGGCCACTTTTCGATTAGTAATCGCTATGGTAGTTACTTTTAAGACGTAAATGGTCTCTAAGAATGATTTCTTAAAAAAAAAAAAAAAAAAAAAAAAAAAAAAAAAAAAAAACGAAATTTAAAAAGATGAAATCAGCAGAAAACGTTCTAAATTGCGATTTATTTGGAATTGTTAAAGCTAGAAACTTATAATGTATAACAAAACTAAATTTATTTCCCCCAAAACAATAGAAAGACACATGCAATTTAATTGCTACAGAACTGGTTGCTATGCGGCTAGTACTTCATAATCTAAAGGTGTACGCCGTACACCCATTCCCGCCTTAAAATATATACAGTAGAACTCCAATTATCCGTAAATACTCAAATAATTATAAGAATTTTAAAATTCTGAGGCTCAGGTACATTAGGAGAAGCCTTCGACTATCTCACAAAAATTTTGAGCCTTGTGCCTGCTGTAGATTTTGCTAACCATCGCAGACACACACAGACACAGAGAGAGAGAGAGAGATTTGAGATTTGTTCTTTTATTAGTATAGATACTAAGAAATATTTGCATAATATAAACGAAACCATATACAGGGCCACGCAAAGAACTGGATACATGACTGCCTAAGGATGTAATATTTAAAAGTGTGATTTGAATAGTTTTAATTATGTTTGAATCTGAATCAAATTTTAACTTAATATGTAGCGCATATAAAAATCTGTTGCTAATACAGAGGCTGTTCACAAATTTTTTACCCGACTGAAAAGAAGGGTTATGTGTTTCACGCGTATCTGGGTATGTGGTCTTTATACCCTCGAAACATCCCAACGGCTGGATGGATTTTAATGAATGATGTCTCTATCGATTCATCTTAATAGTCCGATGGTTATAGGATACGGGTTCTTTTTATTAATTCAAAATGGCGGCCGTAAAATACAAAATGGCGGTAGAAACAAAAAAAAATTTACGCACCCTATTGAGTGGCCTTTCATTGGATAGGTCTTTCAAAATGAAGACGATGTTTCATTGACTATTTTGCAGTCAGAAGCTCCGTTTGAACATTACACAACCTGGAAGTTGTGTCGATAGGATCTCTAGCTTTACTGCAACTCTAACCTTCATAGACATCTATAGGCCTCATCAAAACAGTGTTTATAGATAGGAACTAACAATTAAACACAACTTAAAAGTCATCAATAGAAGTAAATAAAAAAAACAGGTAAGTAATATAAAAAATAGTTTTTCACATTGATGAGAAATAATTAATTAGTTCGCTTTTTACGCAGTCGGGTTTTTTTGATTCTTCAAATTTAATTTTTATTAGACGATGTATATTGTATTCACAAAACTAAATTACATAAAATTCTTGTGTTTTAATTGTTCTATTTGACGGCCTTTATTCTGAACTATCTTTCGACACCGCAATGTCTAGGATAATAATGCCTTTTGACGTGTCAGAAGAGGTATTCTATCCCATTCCTCCTGAACAGCTTTCCAGAGTCCTGTAAGGGTTGTGGGACGACGTTTGGATAATGCAGATTTTAAAAGTCCGAAAGCACGAAAATCCATAGGTGATACATCCGGAGATTTAGCAGGATATCAGTAAAGGGTTACTGCCTTGAAACAGGTTTTTTGCTTCATTTCTTTTAAGAAATTTACAGTGGATTTTGATGTGTGACTGCTAGCTTTGTCGTGATGGAGTTTCAAAGATTGATAGCACTGTGGGTAAAGCGATGGTATTTCATTCCGAAAAATTGGCGATAAAATATGTTCTTGATAGTATTTGGAGTTAATCTTGACATTTTTCCCACTCTCTTTATTTTTAACTTGCCATTATATGAAAAATCAGCAACAATCATGAATCCCTTAGAAAAACTTTCTTTCGATTCTTTGAACCATGTACTTAAATTTTTGTCTCCCTCCTTTATGATAATAAATGGCTCTTTTTTTGCTGTAGTCGTTTAAATACACCCATAATTCATCTATTGTGACAATTGTTTTCCATTTTTGTTCATTATCATCGTTTTTGGATAACGGAATATGAATATTTCTCTTCGGAAAGAGCTTAAATTTAGCCTTCGAACCACTGCTTCGTTAAAAACGCCATTTTGAATAAAAACAAAAATCTCAAGCCGCAGACGATAATTTTGACTTTTAAAAATATAGTAGATAATAGCAATTATTTCTTTTGCAACAAAGGATTTTTTATTACCGCGAACCAAAATCGTCTAAAAAATGTGCGAACAGCCTCTATATACAGAGCTGTACAAAAGAATTCAGGGATGTTTCCGTATATTGATAGAAGCTGCTGAACGTGAATGCTCAATTTTTTATACATTGTCTTACTAAACTAAGTTTTAGCGTATTTTGTATAATATGTACAAATTGTAGATTAAATAGAGGGCTGCACAAAATAATTTGGCCTCTTTTGCGCTATGAATGCTATCTGCTGAAATCTGATTTTTAAATGTGTTATGAGTTTTCTAAAATGTTTACATAATTTTTTTTACCTTATTAAACTGCAAAGTTTTGGAAAAGAATTCAGGAAATGTTGGAAAGTGTTTCATAATCTGTACTTCAGTCATGATATTTTTTTCGTGTTTAAGATAAAGCCGAAACAAAAAATACTCAGTAGTCCTTGTATCAAAGTCAAACATTAAGAAAAGATTAGTTTTCAATTTCAAATTATTTGTACCTCTTTTTAAATTTAAAAGAATTAAAATTTTTTTAAATGGACGCCATTTTAAAACAAGTTGGCGGATGAAGCTTACCTCCGAACTCGGTCAAGAGATCACTATATACCGGTTTAAAACTTTAAAAAATCATAAAATGGAAAAAATTATGATAAAGAAGTACGGTTTGCAAGAAAGGGCTCCCAAGGTAGTCGGATTTTTTTTTTAGCAGCAAAAAAATTTTTAGTTAAAAAAGCTATCTGTAGATGGCGCTGATATGCGAAAGATTCAGCAGAATTATGCAAATTAATCTTGTAAAAAAAACCCGTGATACACGAGGATTTCTCATTCGCTTTCAGAATGTTATCATTATCGATTACCCGATCGAGCGTTGTTGGTGAAATCGTTCTATTTGAACGGAGAGTCAGCAACTATTGCTTTGCGAAATTTTCGCACGGCGAAAAGACTGAAGACGAAGAATGTCCCCATATCGTGTCCTGGAATACTGAAGCTTGTCAAACGGTTAGAAGAATCTTACTCTTTGGAGGATCGGCTACGGAGTGGAAGACCCTCTTTGGCGGAGGGCCCGATTACTGCGGTGGAAACCACTATGAATGATTTAGCGGCGTAATCCTCCACGGGAAGTAGCAGTGCTGGCAAAGCTGGAAGGATATTGGATGTGCCTCACTCATCGATTAGACGTATCCTCCACAGGATATAGCATTTCTATCCCTAAAAATTGCAGTCACTGCAGAAGTTACAACCGAGAGACACAGCTATGAGTGGATCATTTGCCGGGTGAGCTATGGCCAGAATTGAAAGCTACCCTCGGTGGCTGTTTAACGTTTTCTGGACGGATGAGGCACACTTCACACTACACGTGGATGTCAACACCCAGAACACTCGTATGTGGGCAACGTCCAATCCTCGTGAATACACGACGAAGTCACTGCATCCATTGATAGCCACGTTGATAGCCTAATGAGGCTTTACCTCATCTTTCATTGTCGGACCATTCTTCTTTGAAAAACCGTGTTTAATATTGGGCTGTAAAACGTGCACAGTAACCGCTGAGCGTTATCTCACTCTTTTGCCTGACAAAGTCGTGCCCCCATTAAATCAAAGAGGTGTGTCGTCTGTAATAAGCTTTATGCAGGATGGCACACCGCCATACAAGACCAATCCAGTAAAACGATTTCTATTGAATACCTGTGGTGAAGACAGACCGATCAATCGAGGTTGCAAGATTGCATGGCCTCACTCCGGCTGACTTCTGGTTGTGGGGCTATTTCAAATCACTAGTGTACCGTCCATCCCCTTCAACATTGGCCGAACTCAAAGATTCCATTTGTCGTGAGGTTTCTGCAATTCATCCCGATACCTGTAACGGGCGTTGTGAGTAGCCTTAGATTTGTCGCAGAATATTCTGGAGGTCATGCTGAACATTTGTTATTGCAAGGATAAATGAATGGAGCGCACTGTTGTCCAGTTCATTGTGTTTCGCGTCGTCAGCGCTCTCTACAGGCGGCATTTTTAACTAAAAATGTTTGATTGCTAAAGAAAAAAAAAAAGCAATTTAACAAATTACAACGACTATTTGGAAAATGATTTTTTCAAAGACTAAAATTTAAGACATAAAACATCGCACGGAGTTGATCATACATTACGTACGCCATGAATTAAACTTTAATAGTGTTATTACACGGAAAAATTACAAGCGACAAAAATCGCCTGCGCTCCTCAGATTTCCTGAACCTTCCGTATTATCCAAGCATTTCATTGGCTGTTCGGGAAAAGGCTTTCCCATCGTCAGATTTCCAAGAAATCTGACAACCCATTTTAAATGAAATTTCCTTTTTAAACTTCTAAACATCCCACAATATTACTTTTTACACCGTCGTATAGAGAAAAAAATGTATTTTTAAATGCAATTTGTTTGAAAGCTGTATCTCAATTTGTTTCTGAGTTATTAATTTTTTTTGTAGTTTTTATTACTTTTTTGTCATAGTGGCAACACAAGTATCCATCTCTGTTGAAAGTAAAGGGAAATACAGATTACTGTATAGACCAAACAGAAAACGAATAAAATGCGGATTAAACCAATAAAAAGCTTCAGATATGCTTTTGATTTCCTACCCTAACGAGGACAATAACCATTTTTCCAAATGGTTAAAAAAAATCCGACTATCTTGTGAGCCCTTCTTGCAAACCGCATTCTTTTATCACAGTTTCTTCCTTCTTCTTATGAGTTTTAACGAACTTTTGGGCTCATCCGGTACTATTGCACATTAGGGTGGAGCGAAAAAAAATATTTCTTTTAAATCAAAAACGGGTAGGTGCCGAAAGTTGCCTTTATACTAGTACATCATCTGTGTGCAATATTACCGCTGGAAAAAAAATGACTTGAGTCTGCGTTTTTGGTCCAAAAGTCGAAATTTTGGGTAAAATTTGACATTTTTTCAAAATTGAAAAAAAAATTCTATAGAGATGGTTATTATTTAAAAGTGTTATTTAAATCTTTATTATTAATGATTTAACATATTTAAACGATAAAACGATATCTTTGTTCTGTATAACTGGAACAAAACTGACAGCTTTTGGTGAAGAAAAAGCGTTTCTTCTCTGTTGTGTCATACAACTAATTGTTGTTTAGAATACAACTCTTACCTGGTTGCTTTCAAAACTTCCCAGGAGGTACCACGTGGAGGTGATTGCATTTCATGTCACAACAGTGCATAGCTCGACCACCCTACCATCTGAACTCAATATTTTATTTATACATTGAATTGTGATTTTTTATCAAAGGCTGGCATAAGTTTTCTATGTATCAACCTGGTACATCTCTTCTTTTGATCCACAGACTTTGAATGCTGTTGCTGTGATCTTCTTTACGTATTTTTCTACTGTTTGTGTAAGAGAAGACAAACAGTGTAATGCAGTTCGGATGATATTAATGTAATATATTCAGCCTTCTATTATCTTCACTAAGATTGCACACGTTAAATGCATATTGATTAAAGGTTCTGTTACCACAACACTTTTCCAATGAATTAGATTTATATAATTATCCGCTTCAAAGTTGATTGTCGATATTTCAGATTTGCGTATACTCTCATCTTTCAACTATTATGTGCTGAGCAGCTAGCTGTTTAATGTGATGGCAATCGTCAGAGAGCATTGAAATAAGATTTTCCTCTGCGTATGCAAAGCAACCATTGTCCTAAATAACCTTTTTTTAGTATTTGTTTTATTCCGTTTTATGTGTTGTTTAGTAGCCGAGTTGTTTTTATGTACAGTGTTGACAGTGGGCTACCTTTTTTTAATTCAGATTTCTTGATTGCTACCACTTTTTTGAAACGATAAAATTACCTTTGCTTTCGCCTTAATTAATATGTCATTAAATGAGGCGCATTTCATCATTTCAAAAAAGTGGTGCCAATCAAGAATCTGAATTTAAAAAAAGTAGCCCATCTGGCAACACTGTTTATGTAGCCAATTTCCCATGAGTTTTTAGATCCCTTTTTTAGCTGTGGATTACATTTGATTGTAAACTATTCTGGGACCAAACTTGGATAACATAGTACTTTTTGAGTGAACGTAGATACTCTGATGCGAAGTGAATGCTCATTTGGAGACGGATAATTCTGTTAGTCGTTGTCATCCATTCTGCGAGGGACATGTTTAGAATGAACCATTACAATTGATCATATGCCACCTCCAAGTCCAGTGAATTTCCTCTGCATCATTTATTAGATAAGACCATTGGCAAAAATTAGATTCTAACCCACAGGGATGCGCCGGACATATAGGAAAATCTTTGTCCACGTGCTTATTCCCTTCTTATTTCAATTTTTGAAGCCACAGAGAGTAATTTTTAAACATTATTTCCTGAAATTGAGAAAAGGGTACTCAGCGCAAACCATAAATACCTGATAGATATTTGCAAAGTTATTTTAGACCCAAAACTCTTGTCCTACACAAGACACAGCGGCGCATAAAATTATTCGCCTTTATATAAGCATTGGTTGACCATCAGAGTCTGGTTCACTCATAAAGTATGTAATCCGAGTTTATGCCGCAGGATGGTTTACGCCAAATAAAATCCACAGCTAAAAAATTAATCTAAAACTTATGGGAAATTACTCGGCTACTAAACATCACATAAAAACGGCAAAAAACAAATACTAAAAAAATTTATTTAGGACAATGGTAACTTTTCACATCGAGAGCAAATTCTTATTGCAATTTTGATGGCGATCGCCATCACATTAAACAACAAGCTTATCAGCATATAAGAAATGCAAGAGGTAGAGTAAATTATGGCATACTCAAAAATGAAATACATAAATGTTGTAAAATGTTGTAGGAACAGAACTCTCAATCACTACGCAGTAACTGGATGTAATTTTGGTGAGGATACTAGAGGGCTGAATAGATTCCATTAATTCCACTGCTTACTCTGATTGTCTTATCATACACAAGCAGTAGAAATATACGCGAAGTGTCACAGCAGCATCACCCAACGTCTGTGGATACAAAGGTGAGATGGGTTAGGTTGATACATAGGAAACTTATGCCCGTCTTTGATAAAAAATCACAATTCAATGTATAAATAAAACATTGTGCTCAGATGGAAGGGTGGTCAAGCTATGCACTGTTGTGACATGAAATGCAGCTACCCCCACGTGATACCTCCTTGGTAGATTTGAAAGCAACTACGTAAGAGCTGTATTCCAAACCACAATTAGTAGCAAGATACGACAGAGTGGAAACACCTTTTTTTACCAAAAGTTGCCAGTTTTGCTCCCGTTATACAGAACAAAGATATCGTTTTATCGTTTAAATATGTTAATTCATTAATAATAAAGGTTTAAATAACACTTTTAAATAATAGACAGCTTTATAGGAATTTTTTAATTTTTTTGAAAAAATGTCAAATTTTACCCAAAATTTCGACTTTTGGACCAAAAGCGCAGACTCAAGCCATTTTTTTTCAGCGGTAATATTTCACGCAGATGATGTACTAGTATAAAGGCAACTTTTGGCACCTACCCGTTTTTCATTTTAAAAAAAATAATTTTTTTCGCTCCACCCTATTGCACATGCTTAGTCACATCCAAATCTGTTAATAAATGCGCGTGCTTCGAGAGACAAATGTCAGACTGTTTCAAAACGTCAGCTACACTAGAAATTCAAACTGCTGTATCTCAGCCATTTTTTAGGAGCGCTCGCAATTGTAGAAATACGTAGCATCTATAGTAGTCGTCTGGTCCGTCCGTCTGTCCGCATATAACAGCGCAAAAACTACCCAGACGAATGGTTTGGAATTTAATACATATCGTCGTTGCAGAATTTTCTCAAGTCATTTCAAATTTTATGACAATCGAATGTATAGTTCAATTACAGGAAATGTCAAAAGTATTTCGTTACATTACGGCCGACAGAAAAAATTGTTTCAAGTGCATTTTAATGATGTTACACCCTTTCGAGCACAATGAAATTGACATGAATTTAGGAAATGTACTAAAATATACATCCTGTAGAATATGCGGTGCAAGGAATATTTATTATTCATTTACAGGGTCACACAAAAGAATTTCATTACATAATGGTATAGGTGGAAACATTGTTTGAGGCATTGTTATTCAAGTATTTCACGAATAATGAAATTGATTTACGTTGCTGAGGCTTACATTAAGTTGTTTCCTGTATAATAGAAAGAGCATAGTATTTACAGGGACACACAAAAGATTTCGAACACTATACGGTATCTAAAGTACTGTGTATTGGCGATGATTGCTGCAAGTGCATTTTTAGTTAAACTTTTGCAATTACGTTGAGTGTAAAAATGATGTAAACCATGTGAGGGCTAGAGAAAAGAATTCATAAGGGTTACTGAGTACGAACGAAAATGGCTTAAAGGTGGTTTTTAAAAGAGTTAGGCATTTTTATGCTGAATTACATTTAGTGTACTAAGATATGTTTATAGAATGCAGATAAAATGATATAAAGGGCCACGCAAAGAATTGGATACACGGCTGTCTATGGACGATAATCTCTGAAAGTGTGATTTGAGTAGTTTTAAGCGTATTCCAGCCTAAATTAAATTTTAGCTAAATAGAGGCATGTATTATATATATAATAGCGCTAAGTGTATAACACTTCCGCGGTGAACTCATCCGGATCCCGATAATATTTCGTAAACTAGTTGGATTTGCCAATCCCAAAACTTTCTTCTATTTTATGCATATTAATATTTAAAAAAGTAGTTACACATGTTAATACTTCAATATTATTAGTTCAATGCTATACCAACTTTCATTTTCTTCTTAAATTTCTGCTTCAGTCAATTAAACGGACAAAAAATGAGTTAATCTATATCATGATATTTGTTAAAATTAATAGTTTTTCATTATTCTGCTGTTAACAGCTGCTTTCGAATAGCCGGCTTAGCAAGAAGCGAGTTCCCGCCACTGCGCGAGCCGCCGATGTACAATAGAACTACGAAAATTCAAGAAAAGTATACAAAAATGACTATCACAGAGCCCCTTTACCGCGTAATATTTCCAAATTCAAGGAGGACCTGTTGGCAATATCCAAAATTATGCACAAAAAATTTGGTTCAATTGTATGCATAATTTATACACTTTTCAATGGTACAATAAAGAAAATGGCACAAACATCGCTATTATAGCGCCCCTCTTCCGGAAGATTTTTTTCAAATTCAAGGAGGACTTACTTGCCATAGCAAGAAACATACACAAAATATTTGGTTCAATTCTATGCATAACTTCACACATTTATTGGTGGTACAATAATAAAATTGGCGCAGACATCGCAATTATAGCGCCCCCTTCTGGCGGAATTTTTTCAAGTTCAGGGAGAACCTACCGACAATAGCCTCACACATACACAAAAAATTTGGTTCTATTCTATGCATAATTTTATACAGTTTTCGAACGTACAATAAAGAAAATGGCACAGACATTGCTATTACAGCGCCCCCTTCCGGCAGATTTATTTTTAAATTCAGGGAGAACTTGCTTGCCACAGCCAGAAACATGCACAAAAAATTTGGTTCAATTCTATGCATAACTTCATACACTTTTCGATGGTACAATAGTGAAAATCGTACAGACATCGCAATTATAGCGCCCCCTTCCGGCGGAATTTTTCCAAATTCTAGGAGGTTCTTCGTGCTATGACTAAAAACTAACACAAAAAATTTGGTTCAATTCTATGCATAACTTCATACACTTTCCGATGGTACAATATCCAAAATGGCACAAAAATCGCTATTACAGCGCCCCCTACCGGCGATTTTTTTCCAAATTCATGGAGGACCTACTTGCTATAGCCAAATACCTAAAAGATTTTTTGGGTTCTATTCTATATATAACTTCATACACTTTTAGATGAAACAATATTCAAAATGGCACAAAAATCGCTATTACAGCGCGCCCTAGCGGCAAATTTCTTCCAAATTCAGGGAAGACCTACTTCCCATAGCCAAAAACTTAAAATAAAAATTTGGTTCAATTCTATGCATAACTTCATACACTTTTCGATGGTACAATATTCAAAATTACACAAAAATCGCTGTTACAGCGCCCCCTACCGGTGAATTTTTCCAAATTCAGGGAGGACCTACTTGCCATATCCAAAAACTTAAAATAAAAATTTGGTTCAATTGTATGTATAACTTCATACACTTTTGGATGGTACAATATTTAAAATCGCACAAAAATTGCTATTACAGCGGCCCCTACCGGCGAATTTTTTCAAAATTCAGGGAAGATCAGCTTGCCATAGCCAAAAACTTAAAATAAAAATTTCGTTGAATTCTATGCATAACTTCATACACTTTTTGATGGCACAATGGCGACAGACAAACGGACACACGAACAGAGAGACATTTTCTATAAACATATTTTGGGGGATCTCTGAACCCTGAAACGTGTAAATCCGTCGAAAACCGGAAGTCGAAAAAAATTTCGATTACAGTACTTTCTTCTATTGAGGATAGAAGAAAGCAAAAAAACATATCGCGGCCATGTTAGGCTTAAACATTCCGAATCAGTAAATAAGACAATTGTTCGACTTATAATTATATACGTTGTAACATATCTATTAACTCATTGCTTTTTAGGTGCGTTCGTAATTATATAAATACGTAGCACCGTTCGTAGTCGTCGTTCAATCCATCCGTCTGTCTGTCCGTCCGTCCATCTATCCGTTTGTCCGCATATAACAGAGCAAAAACTACCCGACCGAATGGTCTGAAATTATATATATATATAATTGTTGCAAAATTTTGTCGAGTCATTTCAGATTTTAAGAAAATCGGATGTATAGTTTAACTACAGGGACAGTCAAACGTTTTCCGTTACATTACGGCCAATGGGAATAAATTATTGCAAGTGCATTTTAATGATGTTACAGCCTTCCGAATGGTCTGAAATTTTATATATATATAATTGTTGCAAAATTTTGTCGAATCATTTCAAATGTTATGAAAATTGGATGTATAGTTTAACTACAGGGACAGTCAAACGTTTTCCGTTACATTACGGCCAATGGGAATATATTATTTCATGTGCATTTTAATGAAGTTACAGCCATCCGAATGGTCTGAAATTTTAAATATATAAATTCTTGCAAAATTTTGTCGAATCATTTCAAATGTTATGAAAATTGGATGTATAGTTTAACGACAGGGACAGTCCAAAGTTTTCCGTTACATTACGGCCAATGGAAATATATTATTTCATGTGCATTTTAATGATGTTACAGCCTTCCGAATGGTCTGAAATTTTAAATATATAAATTGTTGCAAAATTTGGTCGAATCATTTCAAATGTTATGAAAATGGATGTATAGTTTAACGACAGGGACAGTCAAAAGTTTTCCG
Organism: Maratus speciosus; assembly: GCA_963932465.1. Taxonomy (NCBI): domain Eukaryota; kingdom Metazoa; phylum Arthropoda; class Arachnida; order Araneae; family Salticidae; genus Maratus; species Maratus speciosus. Next base: position 29,909,753 of record OZ010799.1, on the reverse strand, counting down.
TTACATTACGGCCAATGGGAATATATTATTTCATGTGCATTTTAATGATGTTACAGCCTTCCGAATGGTCTTAAATTTTAAATATATAAATTGTTGCAAAATGTTGTCGAATCATTTCAAATGTTATGAAAATTGGATGTATAGTTTAACGACAGGGACAGTCAAAATTTTCCCGTTACATTACGGCCAATGGGAATATATTATTTCATGTGCATTTTAATGATGTTACAGCCTTCCGAATGGTCTGAAATTTTAAATATATAAATTGTTGCAAAATTTTGTCGAATCATTTCAAATGTTATGAAAATCGGGTGTATAGTTTAACGACAGGGACAGTCAAAAGTTTTCCGTTACATTACGGCCAATGGGAATATATTATTTCATGTGCATTTTAATGATGTTACAGCCTTCCGAATGGTCTGGAATTTTAAATATATAAATTGTTACAAAATTTTGTCGAATCATTTCAAATGTTATGAAAATCGGATGTATAGTTTAACGACAGGGACAGCCAAAAGTTTTCCGTTACATTACGGCCAATGGGAATATATTATTTCATGTGCATTTTAATGATGTTACAGCCTTCCGAATGGTCTGAAATTTTAAATATATAAATTGTTGCAAAATTTTGTCGAATCATTTCAAATGTTATGAAAATCGGATGTATAGTTTAACTACAGGGACAGTCAAAAGTTTTCCGTTACATTACGGCCAATGGGAATATATTATTTCATGTGCATTTTAATGATGTTACAGCCTTCCGAATGGTCTGAAATTTTAAATATATAAATTGTTGCAAAATTTTGTCGAATCCTTTCAAATGTTATGAAAATCGGATGTATAGTTTAACGACAGGGGCAGTCAAAAGTTTTCCGTTACATTACGGCCAATGGGAATATAATATTTCATGTGCATTTTAATGATGTTACAGCCTTCCGAATGGTCTGAAATTTTAAATATATAAATTGTTGTAAAATTTTGTCGAATCATTTCAAATGTTATGAAAATTGGATGCGTAGTTTAACGACAGGGACAGTCAAAAGTTTTCCGTTACATTACGGACAATGGGAATATATTATTTCATGTGCATTTTAATGATGTTACAGCCTTCCGAATGGTCTGAAATTTTAAATATATAAATTGTTGCCAAAATTTTGTCGAATCATTTCAAATGTTATGAAAATTGGATGTATAGTTTAACGACAGGGGCAGTCAAAAATTTTCCGTTACATTACGGCCAATGGGAATATATTATTTCATGTGCATTTTAATGATGTTACAGCCTTCCGAATGGTCTGAAATTTTAAATATATAAATTGTTGCAAAATTTTGTCGAATCTTTTCAAATGTTATGAAAATCGGATGTATAGTTTAACGACAGGGACAGTCAAAAGTTTTCCGTTACATTACGGCCAATGGGAATATATTATTTCATGTGCATTTTAATGATGTTACAGGCTTCCGAATGGTCTGAAATTTTAAATATATAAATTGTTGCAAAATTTTGTCGAATCATGTCAAATGTTATGAAAATCGGATGTATAGTTTAACGACAGGGACAGTCAAAAGTTTTCCGTTACATTACGGCCAATGGGAATATATTATTTCATGTGCATTGTAATGATGTTACAGCCTTCCGAATGGTCTGATATTTTAAATATATAAATTGTTGCAAAATTTTGTCGAATCATTTCAGATTTTAAGAAAATCGAATGTATAGTTTAATGACAGGGACAGTCAAAAGTTTTTCGTTACATTACGGACAATGGGAATAAATTATTGCAAGTGCATTTTAATGATGTTACAGCCTTCCGAATGGTCTGAAATTTTAAATATATAAATTGTTGCAAAATGTTCTCGAATCATTTCAAATGTTATGAAAATTGGATGTATAGTTTAACGACAGGGACAGTCAAAATTTTCCCGTTACATTACGGCCAATGGGAATATATTATTTCATGTGCATTTTAATGATGTTACAGCCTTCCGAATGGTCTGAAATTTTAAATATATAAATTGTTGCAAAATTTTGTCGAATCATTTCAAAGGTTATGAAAATCGGATGTATAGTTTAACGACACGGACAGTCAACAGTTTTCCGTTACATTACGGCCAATGGGAATATATTATTTCATGTGCATTTTAATGATGTTACAGCCTTCCGAATGGTCTGGAATTTTAAATATATAAATTCTTGCAAAATTTTGTCGAATCATTTCAAATGTTATGAAAATCGGATGTATAGTTTAACGACAGGGACAGTCAAAAGTTTTCCGTTACATTACGGCCAATGGGAATATATTATTTCATGTGCATTTTAATGATGTTACAGCCTTCCGAATGGTCTGAAATTTTAAATATATAAATTGTTGCAAAATTTTGTCGAATCATTTCAAATGTTATGAAAATCGGATGTATAGTTTAACGACAGGGACAGTCAAAAGTTTTCCGTTACATTACGGCCAATAGGAATGTATTATTTCATGTGCATTTTAATGATGTTACAGCCTTCCGAATGGTCTGAAATTTTAAATATATAAATTGTTGCAAAATTTTGTCGAATCATTTCAAATGTTATGAAAATCGGATGTATAGTTTAACGACAGGGGCAGTCAAAAGTTTTCCGTTACATTACGGCCAATGGTAATATAATATTTCATGTGCATTTTAATGATGTTACAGCCTTCCGAATGGTCTGAAATTTTAAATATATAAATTGTTGTAAAATTTTGTCGAATCATTTCAAATGTTATGAAAATTGGATGTATAGTTTAACGACAAGGACAGTCAAAAGTTTTCCGTTACATTACGGCAAATGGGAATATATTATTTCATGTGCATTTTAATGATGTTACAGCCTTCCGAATGGTCTGAAATTTTAAATATATAAATTGTTGCCAAAATTTTGTCGAATCTTTTCAAATGTTATGAAAATCGGATGTATAGTTTAACGACAGGGACAGTCAAAATTTTTCCGTTACATTACGGCCAATGGGAATATATTATTTCATGTGCATTTTAATGATGTTACAGGCTTCCGAATGGTCTGAAATTTTAAATATATAAATTGTTGCAAAATTTTGTCGAATCATTTCAAATGTTATGAAAATCGGATGTATAGTTTAACGACAGGGACAGTCAAAAGTTTTCCGTTACATTACGGCCAAAGGGAATATATTATTTCATGTGCATTTTAATGATGTTACAACCTTCCGAATGGTCTGAAATTTTAAATATATAAATTGTTGCAAAATTTTGTCGAATCATTTCAAATGTTATGAAAATCGGATGTATAGTTTAACGACAGGGACAGTCAAAAGTTTTCCGTTACATTACGGCCAATGGGAATATATTATTTCATGTGCATTTTAATGATGTTACAGCCATCCGAATGGTCTGAAATTTTAAATATATAAATTGTTGCAAAATGTTGTCGAATCATTTCAAATGTTATGAAAATCGGATGTATAGTTTAACGACAGGGACAGTCAAAAGTTTTCCGTTACATTAAGGCGAATGGGAATATATTATTTCATGTGCATTTTAATGATTTTACAGTCTTCCGAATGGCCTGAAATTTTAAATATATAAATTTTTGCAAATATTTGTCGAATCATTTCAAATGTTATGAAAATCGGATGTATAGTTTAACGCCAGGGACAGTCAAAATTTTTCCGTTACATTACGGCCAATGGGAATATATTATTTCATGTGCATTTTAATGAAGTTACAGCCATCCGAATGGTCTGAAATTTTAAATATATAAATTCTTGCAAAATTTTGTCGAATCATTTCAAATGTTATGAAAATTGGATGTATAGTTTAACGACAGGGACAGTCCAAAGTTTTCCGTTACATTACGGCCAATGGAAATATATTATTTCATGTGCATTTTAATGATGTTACAGCCTTCCGAATGGTCTGAAATTTTAAATATATAAATTGTTGCAAAATTTGGTCGAATCATTTCAAATGTTATGAAAATGGATGTATAGTTTAACGACAGGGACAGTCAAAAGTTTTCCGTTACATTACGGCCAATGGGAATATATTATTTCATGTGCATTTTAATGATGTTACAGCCTTCCGAATGGTCTTAAATTTTAAATATATAAATTGTTGCAAAATGTTGTCGAATCATTTCAAATGTTATGAAAATTGGATGTATAGTTTAACGACAGGGACAGTCAAAATTTTCCCGTTACATTACGGCCAATGGGAATATATTATTTCATGTGCATTTTAATGAGGTTACAGCCTTCCGAATGGTCTGAAATTTTAAATATATAAATTGTTGCAAAATTTTGTCGAATCATTTCAAATGTTATGAAAATCGGGTGTATAGTTTAACGACAGGGACAGTCAAAAGTTTTCCGTTACATTACGGCCAATGGGAATATATTATTTCATGTGCATTTTAATGATGTTACAGCCTTCCGAATGGTCTGGAATTTTAAATATATAAATTGTTGCAAAATTTTGTCGAATCATTTCAAATGTTATGAAAATCGGATGTATAGTTTAACGACAGGGGCAGTCAAAAGTTTTCCGTTACATTACGGCCAATGGGAATATAATATTTCATGTGCATTTTAATGATGTTACAGCCTTCCGAATGGTCTGAAATTTTAAATATATAAATTGTTGTAAAATTTTGTCGAATCATTTCAAATGTTATGAAAATTGGATGCGTAGTTTAACGACAGGGACAGTCAAAAGTTTTCCGTTACATTACGGACAATGGGAATATATTATTTCATGTGCATTTTAATGATGTTACAGCCTTCCGAATGGTCTGAAATTTTAAATATATAAATTGTTGCCAAAATTTTGTCGAATCATTTCAAATGTTATGAAAATTGGATGTATAGTTTAACGACAGGGGCAGTCAAAAATTTTCCGTTACATTACGGCCAATGGGAATATATTATTTCATGTGCATTTTAATGATGTTACAGCCTTCCGAATGGTCTGAAATTTTAAATATATAAATTGTTGCAAAATTTTGTCGAATCTTTTCAAATGTTATGAAAATCGGATGTATAGTTTAACGACAGGGACAGTCAAAAGTTTTCCGTTACATTACGGCCAATGGGAATATATTATTTCATGTGCATTTTAATGATGTTACAGGCTTCCGAATGGTCTGAAATTTTAAATATATAAATTGTTGCAAAATTTTGTCGAATCATGTCAAATGTTATGAAAATCGGATGTATAGTTTAACGACAGGGACAGTCAAAAGTTTTCCGTTACATTACGGCCAATGGGAATATATTATTTCATGTGCATTGTAATGATGTTACAGCCTTCCGAATGGTCTGATATTTTAAATATATAAATTGTTGCAAAATTTTGTCGAATCATTTCAGATTTTAAGAAAATCGAATGTATAGTTTAATGACAGGGACAGTCAAAAGTTTTTCGTTACATTACGGACAATGGGAATAAATTATTGCAAGTGCATTTTAATGATGTTACAGCCTTCCGAATGGTCTGAAATTTTAAATATATAAATTGTTGCAAAATGTTCTCGAATCATTTCAAATGTTATGAAAATTGGATGTATAGTTTAACGACAGGGACAGTCAAAATTTTCCCGTTACATTACGGCCAATGGGAATATATTATTTCATGTGCATTTTAATGATGTTACAGCCTTCCGAATGGTCTGAAATTTTAAATATATAAATTGTTGCAAAATTTTGTCGAATCATTTCAAAGGTTATGAAAATCGGATGTATAGTTTAACGACACGGACAGTCAACAGTTTTCCGTTACATTACGGCCAATGGGAATATATTATTTCATGTGCATTTTAATGATGTTACAGCCTTCCGAATGGTCTGGAATTTTAAATATATAAATTCTTGCAAAATTTTGTCGAATCATTTCAAATGTTATGAAAATCGGATGTATAGTTTAACGACAGGGACAGTCAAAAGTTTTCCGTTACATTACGGCCAATGGGAATATATTATTTCATGTGCATTTTAATGATGTTACAGCCTTCCGAATGGTCTGAAATTTTAAATATATAAATTGTTGCAAAATTTTGTCGAATCATTTCAAATGTTATGAAAATCGGATGTATAGTTTAACGACAGGGACAGTCAAAAGTTTTCCGTTACATTACGGCCAATAGGAATGTATTATTTCATGTGCATTTTAATGATGTTACAGCCTTCCGAATGGTCTGAAATTTTAAATATATAAATTGTTGCAAAATTTTGTCGAATCATTTCAAATGTTATGAAAATCGGATGTATAGTTTAACGACAGGGGCAGTCAAAAGTTTTCCGTTACATTACGGCCAATGGTAATATAATATTTCATGTGCATTTTAATGATGTTACAGCCTTCCGAATGGTCTGAAATTTTAAATATATAAATTGTTGTAAAATTTTGTCGAATCATTTCAAATGTTATGAAAATTGGATGTATAGTTTAACGACAAGGACAGTCAAAAGTTTTCCGTTACATTACGGCAAATGGGAATATATTATTTCATGTGCATTTTAATGATGTTACAGCCTTCCGAATGGTCTGAAATTTTAAATATATAAATTGTTGCCAAAATTTTGTCGAATCTTTTCAAATGTTATGAAAATCGGATGTATAGTTTAACGACAGGGACAGTCAAAAGTTTTCCGTTACATTACGGCCAATGGGAATATATTATTTCATGTGCATTTTAATGATGTTACAGGCTTCCGAATGGTCTGAAATTTTAAATATATAAATTGTTGCAAAATTTTGTCGAATCATTTCAAATGTTATGAAAATCGGATGTATAGTTTAACGACAGGGACAGTCAAAAGTTTTCCGTTACATTACGGCCAAAGGGAATATATTATTTCATGTGCATTTTAATGATGTTACAACCTTCCGAATGGTCTGAAATTTTAAATATATAAATTGTTGCAAAATTTTGTCGAATCATTTCAAATGTTATGAAAATCGGATGTATAGTTTAACGACAGGGACAGTCAAAAGTTTTCCGTTACATTACGGCCAATGGGAATATATTATTTCATGTGCATTTTAATGATGTTACAGCCATCCGAATGGTCTGAAATTTTAAATATATAAATTGTTGCAAAATGTTGTCGAATCATTTCAAATGTTATGAAAATCGGATGTATAGTTTAACGACAGGGACAGTCAAAAGTTTTCCGTTACATTAAGGCGAATGGGAATATATTATTTCATGTGCATTTTAATGATTTTACAGTCTTCCGAATGGCCTGAAATTTTAAATATATAAATTTTTGCAAATATTTGTCGAATCATTTCAAATGTTATGAAAATCGGATGTATAGTTTAACGCCAGGGACAGTCAAAATTTTTCCGTTACATTACGGCCAATGGGAATATATTATTTCATGTGCATTTTAATGATGTTACAGCCTTCCGAATGGTCTGAAATTTTAAATGCAGAAAATTGGAATTTAAAATAGAAATAAAACCACAAAAAATGAGTCAAATTACAATACTAAGTGCAGTCTGCACACCGGGAAATTCTGGCGCATAAAATGATCTAAAAATGATTAAATTCCGATGTACAGTTTTTGCTCCTAAAATACTTTTTTAATGGAACGATTTTGTCCCAACTTTAGCATTAAATATCTCTTTAAATATTTCTTAGATTTGAAAGCTGTCTGCATCAGCGTGTTTATCAAACATTTCTCTATACTACCACCGATTTTCACATTATTGTATGCAATATTAACGAAGTACGACCTCCGGTCACAAAAAAATTCAAAACCGGCGGCGGCGGTAACAGCGGTAGTTACTTTTTACTTTCTTCTATCTTTACAAGAAGAAAGTATTGGATTCATGAAAATTTTTCGAATTCCGGTTTTCGACGGATTTACACGTTTTAGGGGTCAGAGATTCCAAAAAACATGTTTTTACAAAATGTCTGTCTGTGACTCTGTGAGTCTGTCTGTCTGTCTGTCTGTCTGTCTGTCTGTCTGTCTGTCTGTGTGTATGTGACACAAATTTTGTGGGCGCTCTATCTCAAGAACTAATGCACGGAATTTAATAAAAATTGATATTCAGTTAGTGCCTAATAAAAATTGATGCTGATTAGTTTTTGGTGTAAATCGCTCAACAGGTGGCGCTGCAATGCTGCATTTTTCACGATTTTCGCAATAGCTCTATCTCAAGAACTAATGCACGGATTTTGATCAAACTTCAGATTTAGTTAGTCCTTGATATGAATTGATGATGATTACGTTTTGGTGTAAATCGCCTAACAGGTGGCGCTGTTATGATGAATTTTGCAGGATTTACACGATTTCCCCAATAGCTCTATCTAAAGAACTAACGCACGGATTTTCATCATACTTCAGATTAAGTTAGTCCTTGATATGACTTGCTACTGATTAGGTGTTGGTGTAAATCGCCCAACAGGTGGCGCTTCTCTGCTGCCTTTTCCACGATTGCCTCAATAGCTCTATCAATAGAACTTATAGACCAATTTTCATCTAACTTCAGATTTAGTTGTATGTTGACACAAGTTGTTGTTAATTAGGTTTTGGTGTTAATCACCCAATAGTTGGCGCTGCTATGCAGAAATTTTCACGATTTTCGCTATTGCTCTATCTCAAAAACTAATGTACGGATTTTCTTCAAACTTCAGATTCAGTCAGACGTTGACATAAATTGTTGCTGATTAGGATTTGGTATAAATCACCCAATAGGTGGCGCTGCTAGGCAGCATTTTGCTGAATTTGGACGATTTCAGCGATAGTCATATCTCAAGAACTAATGCACGGAATTTCATATCGTTAGAATCCTCATGAGATGCATAGATTGCCATTTAATTTTGGCCCTGTGATAGCGAATTTTGAAGTATTAACATGTATGAGATAGAAGAAAGTTTTGGGATTGGTACATCCGACTAGTTTTTAGAATAGAGAGATAGTTATTATTATAAACAACTGACTTATGTTAAAGATTTGATAAATCAATAAACACACAGATACACTCCCACTCGTCTTTGGTTATCACTCTAGCGACCCTCCCCCTCTCCGGAAACCTCAATGCAGTCAGATAAAGAGACAGATACACTTACACTTGTTCATCATTCTAGAGACTGCACTCCTTTAAGGAGCCTCAAAACACTCAAATTAAGGCTTCCAAACATGAAATATCAATTTTCTCGTAGGTAAAAACACTCAAAGTTCTAGATTTATTATTAATATGCTATCAATAATTTAAATTTTTAAACAATGCTATAATACTTCAGTAGGTAAGTTTGAGTGAATTCTATATTTGAACTTGGCACCTACTTAGATATCACTTCTTTTCTTGGCAGATTTTTTTTTTTTTCACCGTCATGTTTCTGTTAGATTACTTTTACCAAAGGACTATTTAAGCAACATTTAATTTTAAACATTCGAAACTTTATTCCATTCGATTTCAAAAGAAAATAGTTTGCTTATTTTGTATTTCACTAAAAAATAGTTTTTCAATGATCGTGAAAGCTTTTATAGAAACTAGAGGATCGTACCCGGGCTTCCAGGGTTGTTACACAATATAGGTGAAACAATTTTTTTAATTGAAAAGTAATATTCTTTTTTCACATGCAATACATTTTTTTAGATTGTCCACTAAAAATAAAAAAATCATTTTTCATATGAAAAATATGAATTATACAATCAAATACACTTTTGAAATTTATCAAAATCCGATTTTTTCGTATTAGACGTATGCTAAGAGTCATTAGGCCAAGATTTTGCTGTTTATGGCATATTTTTATTTTCTGATAATTTCAGAGCTTTAAGCGCGTAGTGCAAATACATGAAATACAAAAAATGGCAGTATAACTTTTTTTTTTTTTTTTTTGAGAAAAAAAAAGAATAAATTATATGTTGGATACTTCTAATATTATGTAACGGTATGTTTTTGCATAATGTGTAATTCCTATAAAATTAAGATATTACTTCTAAAAAAGTAGTAAATATTTTAATATCAGATATTAACATTTGATTTTATTATTATTATTACTGAATATCAAAAAGTTAATTATACATATATATATGTATACACGTACAATTTAAGACACATTTACTACATTCTTAGTGTTAAGAATTTTTTAAATACTAAGCGCAACGTCCAAAATCTGTCAGAAATGTCCAAAATCAGTAACGTACGTGCGAAAAAATGTCCAAAATTTGTAACGTACACAACTGCTAATTAAATGCCTTAATAATTAATTTTCCAGAATAGTTGCTGTCTTTTAATGTTTGTGTATAATTTTGTAGACTTATATACTATACGATTAAAAAAAATTGGCCTTGAATTTGAAAATTTGAAAAAATACATATAGTTAACGTTTAATGATCCCACCTTTAGTGAATCTCCCATTTGTGTGACTTATTTTCTCCGCATTTACTTAATTCGTATCAAAAATCTGAAAGAATGTAATTCTGTTAATCCGTGTGCAATTGCAATCTCCAAATTTTGAAAAAATATAAATGAATGACTTCCAATAAAACATGGAGCCATTATTAAAAAAAAAAAAAAAAAAAAAAATGAAGTCATATAAATCATTAGATACCCGAGATTGCTATGCCGAGCTTCTTAAATGACGTCATTGCTTTTTGCTGGGTTTGTGTATTATTCTGCGATAATGATGTCATTTGCATACCATTCTATGGATGTTGTTTAAGACGGGATCGTAAAAGTGGGATGCTTTAACGGATGCAATTGACGTCATTTAAAAAAAAAAAAAAGCGTGTATTTTAATTCTTAAAACCAAAATATATTTTGTAGAAGTGCGTCATTTTCAGCCCAGCTTCTTTGAAATTCTTCATATGTAAAAATACTTTATTTTGGAAAATAACGTAATCAAAATAACACACTGATGAAACGCAATGTTTTACAAACATTTAAAGTGACTTTATGGAAGACCAGTAACATACAGTGTGCATGCTCTTTGTCCGAAAAATAGCGATTTATATTACAGGACTTGATGATTTTCTCTTGGATGAATTCGCTTCGCCGAGTTAGACAAGCAATCAAAGAAGATCGTGGCAGTAATTAGAGGTTTAAAATAATATCAGGTTCCCCAAGTTTTTGTCCAAAATTCTCTCTACTAATGAAATTTTATTGCTATTCTTTAAGCCATGTTACTGTAATTTTATCAAAATAAAATAATTTGTGTAATTTAATTTTTAATAATTTTATATAACCTATATATTTAAAACATAAGAATGTTTTTTAGTCATCTGCCCTGAGCTTTCTGCTGAACCAAATTTACTCATAATTTTTTTAAATGAAAGTTGTTCATTTGTAGATGTGTCCGCACGAGCTGTTTCTTTTTTTCTTTTTTTTTTTAATATTCCATTATTATATTTTAATTTAAAAAGTATTCTATGAAACGTCTTCAAAATGATGGTAATGAGATAACTTTCATTATTGCAGGGAAGAAAGAAATAATGAGGTTTAATTATCTTTATCCATGTGATTATCTGATAAAAATTCAAAATTGTTGTACAGGGTTTAATGGCGCAAAATCCCATTAGTGACATAATATTTTGAACGGAATATTACGTACTGCTTTTGAAAACACGCATTTTCCTCATAAAGTTTCCATATTTTTCCCCCTTCTGTATGTGTACTAAGTTTCAGACACTACGTGAAATGCTTAAGTAAGTAAAAATGATGTCATAGTTAAAAGAAAACGATGATTTTCTTAGATATAACTAATCTTTTTAACACAAATGACTCAAAAAAACATAAATTACGGCAATTTTTACTCTCCCGTACTGAGATTAATATTTCGAGTTAAGAGTGCGACTTTTCACATACAAAGATTTTGTGACAACGTTTTGAGTTAAAATGATTTTAAAATGATCAAATTAAAATACCAATTTTTAAAAAAAGGGTTATTGTGGGTATGAGAGGTTACTTTTTTAATTTATACGAAAAAATCGCTTTTGATAAATGTCAAAAGTTTATTTGATTATATAATTCATATTTTTCATATGAAAAATGCTTTTTTACTTTCTTCTATCTTTACAAGAAGAAAGTAATGGATTCATGAAAATTTTCGAATTCCGGTTTTCGACGGATTTACACGTTTTAGGGGTCAGAGATTCCAAAAAACATGTTTTTACAAAATGTCTGTCTGTGACTCTGTGAGTCTGTCTGTCTGTCTGTCTGTCTGTGTGTATGTGACACAAATTTTGTGGGCGCTCTATCTCAAGAACTAATGCACGGAATTTAATAAAAATTGATATTCAGTTAGTGCCTAATAAAAATTGATGCTGATTAGTTTTTGGTGTAAATCGCTCAACAGGTGGCGCTGCAATGCTGCATTTTTCACGATTTTCGCAATAGCTCTATCTCAAGAACTAATGCACGGATTTTGATCAAACTTCAGATTTAGTTAGTCCTTGATATGAATTGATGATGATTATGTTTTGGTGTAAATCGCCCAACAGGTGGCGCTGTTATGATGAATTTTGCAGGATTTACACGGTTTCCCCAATAGCTCTATCTTAAGAACTAACGCACGGATTTTCATCAAACTTCATATTAAGCTAGTCCTTGATATGACTTGCTACTGATTAGGTGTTGGTGTAAATCACCCAACAGGTGGCGCTTCTCTGCTGCCTTTTCCACGATTGCCTCAATAGCTCTATCAATAGAACTAATGGACCAATTCTCATCTAACTTCAGATTTAGTTGTATGTTGACACGAGTTGTTGTTAATTAGGTTTTGGTGTTAATCACCCAATAGGTGGCGCTGCTATGCAGAAATTTTCACGATTTTTGCTATTGCTCTATCTCAAAAACTAATGTACGGATTTTCTCCAAACTTCAGATTCAGTCAGACGTTGACATAAATTGTTGCTGATTAGGATTTGGTATAAATCACCCAATAGGTGGTGCTGCTAGGCAGCATTTTGCTGAATTTAGACGATTTCAGCGATAGTCATATCTCAAGAACTAATGCACGGAATTTCATATCGTTAGAATCCTCATGAGATGCATAGATTGCCATTTAATTTTGGCCCTGTGATAGCGAATTTTGAAGTATTAACATGTATGAGATAGAAGAAAGTTTTGGGATTGGTACATCCGACTAGTTATTTTTAGTGGACGATCTAAAAGATATATTGCATGTAAAAAAAAATGTTAGTTTTCAATTAAAAAAATTGGTTTTCACCTATATTCTGTAACCCGGGAAGCCTGGGTACGATACCCTAGTAACGATAATTTCAAATTCACAAAATTGTGACTAGAATTTTCACAAATATAAAAAAAAGCAATTTAACAAATTACAACGACCATTTGGAAAATGATTTTTCAAAGACTAAAATTTCAGACAAAAAATCGCACGGAGTGGATCATACATTACGTACGCCATGAATTGAACATCAATAGTGTTATTACACGCAAAAATTCCAAGCGACAGAAATCGCCTGCGACTCGTATTTGGTGTGAAATATTTATATGTATTCATTCCTGTCCTATTTATCTTTTCTGTTATTTTTAATTGGCTTATTCCATTTTTCTTTTGCACGTGAAAATCTTACAAATTAAAATTAACTCTTTGGTAGAAATTGTTAATCATTTTCTTCCAATTTCATTGTACTTATTATCCACCTGAAACTTACTTATTATCTAAGCATTTCATTGGCTGTTCGGGAAAAGGCTTTTCCGTCGTCAGATTTCCAAGAAATTTGATGATACATTTTGACACATGTTAAAGATTTGATAAATCAATAAACACACAGATACACTCCCGCTCGTCTTTGGTTATGTCTCTAGCGACCCTCCCCCTCTCCGGAAACCTCAATGCAATCAGACAAAGAGACAGATACACTTACACTTAAAATTAATTAATTAATATCTCAAACTTGCTTAACAGGTCATCACTCAGAATTATAATTAAATTTAACAAGACTATTATTTCATTTAAATATCATTCAAAGTTCCGCTCAGATTTACTTATTTTTCAGATTTCAGTCAATTTTGTCTCAACTAACTTTGTTTTATTAAGTCCTATTAGGCCCTAATATGGATTAGTATAAATTTTTAAGAAATCTTTTAGCTAATTTAATTAAATTTAATTAACATTAACAATACTATTTTAATTTTTTATTGGCTACTTTCAAGTATTCCTATTTTAATAACTGATTGATGATCTGTAATATCTGTAATATCTTAAGAATCCAAAATATTGTTTTATTTGGGCTCGCCCAGCTTAAGCAACATTGGGTGGCTCTTGTGATATGATTGTACAAATTTAATTGAAATTTCAATGGGGGGGGGGGGGGGGTCTTCCTACCTGCTGAGACCTCCGGGAACGTCTGGTGTCTGGGGGTTTCGTGGGAAGGTGGATATGGGTTTTTCCCCTCATGGACATTTAGCTCCTATACCGCAAGGTTGACTGTCCACGAGTGGGTGATTTCTGTTTCTGTTCATCATTCTAGAGACTGCTCTCCTTTAAGGAGCCTCAAAACACTCAAATTAAGGCTTCCAAACATGAAATATCAATTTTCTCGTAAGTAAAAACTTGCCAAGTTCTAGATTTATTATTAATATGCTATCAATAATTTAAATTTTTAAACAATTTAAACAATGCTATAATACTTCAGTAGGTAAGTTTGAGTGAATTCTATTTGAACTTGGCACCTACTTAGATATCACTTCTTTTCTTGGCAGATTTTTTTTTTTTTTTTACGGAACTTGGCTTTCTATTTTCACAGACATGTTTTTGTTAGATTACTTTTACCAAAGGACTATTTAAGCAACATTTAATTTTAAACATTCGAAACTTTATTCCATTCGATTTCAAAAGAAAATAGTTTGCTTATTTTGTATTTCACTAAAAAATAGTTTTCAATGATCGTGAAAGCTTTTATAGAAACTAGGGGATCGTACCCGGGCTTCCCGGGTTGTTACACAATATAGCTGAAAACTATTTTTTTAATTGAAAAGTAATATTCTTTTTTCAAATACAATACATTTTTTAGATTGCCCACTAAAAATAAAAAAAACATTTTTCATATGAAAAATATGAATTATACAATCAAATACACTTTTGAAATTTATCAAAAGCGATTTTTTCGTATATTAGATGCATGCTAAGAGTCATTAGTCCAAGATTTTGCTGCGTATGGCATATTTTTATTTTCTGATAATTTCAGAGCTTTAAGCGCGTAGTGCAAATACATATCTGTTAAAATTGTGTTTTATTTATATTATTTTATTTATTTAATCATAGAGGAAGTTTGATTTTTGTTTACGGAATATTAGTCGTACTATTAGCGGAATGTTAGCGAATTCATCCAAGAAAGAATCATCAAATTCTTATAAATCGCCATTTTTCGGGCAAAGAGCATGCACACTGTATGTTACTGCTCTTCCATAAAGTCACTCTAAATGTTTGTAAAACATTGCGTTTTATCAGTGTGTGATTTCGATTACGTTATTTTCAATGATAAAGCATTTTCACCTGTGAAAAATTTCAAAGCAGCTCGGGTGAAAATGACGCACTTCTACAAAACATATTTCAGTTTTAAGAATTAAAATACACGCTTTTTTTAACATAAAATGACGTCAATTGCATCCGCAAAAGCATCCTAATTTTACGATCCTGTCTTAAACAACATCTATCAAACGGTACGCAAATGACATCATTATCGCGGAATAATACACAAACCCAGCACAAAGCAATGACGTCATTTAAGAAGCTCGGCAAAACAATCTCGGGTATTTAATGATTTATATGACTTCATTTTTTTTAAATTTATAATAGTTCCATGTTGTATCAGAAGTCATTCATTTATATTTTTTCAAAATTCGGAAAATGCAATTGCACACGGATTAATAAAATTGCATTCTTTCAGATTTTTGATACGAATTAAGTAAATGTGAAGAAAATAAGCCACACAAATATTCTTTAAAATACATTTTTGTAAAGAAAAAGTGTTGTATTGTTTGTAAAGTTAAATTGCAATAAACTAAAAATCACTTAATTTATAAATAAAAACGAAACGAAGCCGAAACTCACCGGGTTTTATAGCAGAAGATATTCTTGACTTAGCACGTATTTTAGTTTCAATGTTTTTTTTCAGTTTTTACGAGAAAATGGCAACAAAAAGATACAGCAATCTACTATTTTCCTTTTTTCAATTCCTACTAGTAGTTCACACTCTCCCTATACATTAGGGTGGGTCGAAAAAACCGAAATTTTTATAATCGAAATGTAATAGCGCAGAAAAGTTGCCTTTTGTAATACAGAATAAATTTCTAAAATATTACATCGATCGGTTAATATCTTTTACCGCCGCAAGGGGGCCAAAGTTTCAAAAAATCGCAAAAAAACATGTTTTTTTAATAATTTTTTTTAAATTATCCAAACATAACAATACAATTTTTAATAGAACGCAATAGCTACATGAAGATATGAGAAATGTCCCGGTAAATGTTCATTATGATGAAATCATATCTTTATTTGCCGCAAAAAGACCATATTTTTTGTAAAAATTTCAAAAATATAATTTTACTTTATATCTATTAATATATCATAATTTTTTATAACTATTTGTAATAGACTTGAAAATAAAGTGAATCATTCATTTTTCTTGACGATCGCTTCATCTACTGATGTTTTACTTCATAACAGCCAATTCATGCCACAAAAATTATATAAAATGAGCAAAATGTTTTAGTATTTTATTAATTAAAATATAGAGATGTTTAACCGAAACGGGTTAAATAAACTTAAAATGAAGAAGAATTTAATGTAAATGAATTTTATAATATAACTTGCTTTCAGATGAAGCCATCATTTCTCGAGAGGCCAAAACTGATCAGATGTGATCCTCCCTCTGTTCTAGTAAACAAACTTTATCAGTGCTTCAATGAATAATTTCACGCATCTTTCTAGTGATTGAGTGGGACAAGGAAAGTTATAATAGCTGGTATCTTTAATCGAGCATTTTAAACTCACCAGCGTTTTTAGTCGATAAAGAAACCATAACAGATGGTTCCGTTAGTTTTCAGTTTTGTCAGTAGACTAAAGCCATGCAATTTTAAGCTTCAGTGTTGAAGTCTGCTATGATAAAGTGACGGATGGCACTATTCTAGTCCACAGAACTTCGTGCTTTTGCAATTTTCTTCATGGCTGGTGCCCTGATGTTCTCCTCTTCATATGCTATCATTCCAAAGAGGCTATTTGTATGATTTGCAAAATAGTCATTCCGTGAAAATACAGGAACTATAATCTTTCGTAGATTATCTGTCAAGTAACGTAAGTAACTAACTATAGTGCACAGATTCTGGAAAACATGAGTGATTCATTTTAATTGTGAACCAACTGATGCAGTACATTTTCAGGATGTACTCAAAGAGTATGACAAGTTAATAAGACGGTTTCTTTGTTCCAACATAGTCTCAAAATTCGAATAGCAGTAATGATCCACCTTGCGTGAAATATTTGTCCAGGGACTCAGCAAAAAAGGTCAATTGTATACACGCGTGTTGAAAGTTTTTGCAATATTTCAGACATATACTTCTGGTCAGCTGACAAATCATCTTTATCAACAGCTAGGTGATCAAATTAAATTGGCTTAAATTTTGCAATTGGTAATAATTCGCAAATCGCAAGAGATCAACCAATTAGGCCACAATATGATAGAGAACCAGTTTTTTGTCATCAAGATGTTTGAAAAGATGTCTCAGTGGAAGCTCATTGAAGTGAAGTCAAGGAAGCCAATAAAGTGGTTTTTTAAAAGTTGTTCTCAACTAATCCTACTATAACACCACCTTTGCATCCTGTTTTGAAGACAGTTCCGCGAAATTCAACTGCAATTATTATTCCAGTCGGGATTTCCTTTTTCTTCAAAAAATCTATAATGTCATTGCATATAGAAGTCGCCTTGACAGACGATGGGGTCAAATGACGAAAATAATTTAGACCTGGTTCTAGTACAAAGAGATATGTTCCTCCTTGACTTCGCAAAGATGAAACTTTGCCACCTCTTTAACCTGGCAGATATTTCTATCTTTAGGGCCATCAAAGTATAGAGTAAAAGGAGTACATTACAAAAAAAAAAAAACAAAAAAAAAAAAAAAAAACGAACAAAGTGAAACGTGGCCCTCTAGCAGCGAGAAATTAATTTTGCGTGCAGGCAGCTGCAGGTGTTCCTATCATTGAGCAATTTTTTTTTTTTTATAGAATTATAGTGATCATGGTTAACAATGTGCATGAAATTAACAACATAAAATGCCTTTCCCAGCCTATTAGAAATGTAAAAAATCTGAAAACATTACAAAAGTTATGAAAATTGAAAAAATGAAAAACTTTAATTTTTAACATTTTTTCGAAATTTTGGATCTGTTGTGGCGGTAAAAGCAACGATGTCACAAAAATGAAATGTTAATGTTACATTACTAATATCTTGGCGTGGCTATTGCGTTCTATTAGAAATTGAATAAGTATGTTTGGATAATTAAAAAAAAAATTGCTAAAAGTATGTTTTTTGCGATTTTTTCGAAATTTGGACCCCTTGCGGCGGTAAAAGGTATTAACCAATCGGTGTAATATTTTACGTATTTTATCTTTTTTACAAAAGGCAACTTTTCCGCGCTATTACGTTTCTATTATAAATATTTCGGTTTTTTCGACCCACCCTACTATACATATCTTGTTCAAATTTCCAATCGTTAATAAAATACTTATTATTCATTCAATCAAGTTCAAATAAATTTTTTTTTAACTTCTAGTGGATGACACTTGATCTTAATACAGTTTTTTTCAAATATTAATTAATAATTTAATTTAATTAATTAATTTTAGTTTTATATGGGAGACATAATGGCTGCCAATGGTTATTGAACAGCATCTAATGCATCGTCATACCTATATGGTGGGGTTACCATTGGGGGTACCCTGTTCTCTCGCCAACCACCGCCACGTTTACCGCCAACTTGGCGATATATCGCCAAAAGTGACGTTAACTTGGCGATATCTCTAATATTTCACCAAATTCCCATAAACTTCCATTGTAAACCAATAGGGTTTACTTGCTTATAAAAAATCAACAAATTCAGATATTTTAATGCAACAAAAGCTAATATTAGCTTAAGGGATTATATTACATTTTTCTTTGATGACCAAAGTAGGAATTGACTTAAAAAAAAAAAAAAATATTACTTGTTTCACTTTATTTTCAACAAAAATGGAGTACTTCAGTTGCTACAATTCGAAAAAAAGTAATTAAAAACTACAAAAAATTAACATCTTAAAATTAAATTGAAATACAGCTTTCAAACAAATTACATTTAAAAGAGCATTTTTTCCGTATGCGACAGTGTAAAAATGTAAAATGTGCGATGTTTAGAAGTTTAAAAATTTGCAATAAGAGAAAATTGCAAAACATAAAATTTCATTTAAAATTTCAAAGTGTTGCCATTCGCAAAATGACGTATGCGTTACGCACAGATATATTTGTCCTTTATAATATAGATAGATAGATATATGTACTATTTATATATTTATCGTCTGCATAGAAAAAAAAAAGAAAAAACATAATTCTTGTTTTTTATGCTATCAATTATCAAACAAATCGCAATCTGATATAATTCTAATATGTACTGTACATTTACTCCCCAGATAAAGCGGGTGGAAAAATTGTAGCGCCCTATTTGACGTTTTAACGCACTTTTGGCGTGAAATAAACAAATAAAAATGTAATAATAAAAATTTTAAAGTATAAAAAAGTATAAAAAATATGATTTTAACAGAGAAAAATTATCGGTTCTCAAACTTTTATCTATAGGGCTACAAAATGTACCAGGTCTCGATGCTAGGTGCGAACAGCACCAAAAGTGGTACCCTTGTAAGTACCAGGAGTGCAATCTAAGAATGAAATAAATAATAATAATAAACTACTATTGCCAGATGTAAGAAAATAAAAATGTTGTCAGATGATATACAATAAAATAAAAATAAATCACAAGACATTTTAAATATGATAAATTATAACACAAACAAATGAAGTTTTATGAATCATTAGATACCCGATGTTTTTGTCGAGTTTCTTGAATGACGATATCGCTTTTTGCTGGGTTTGTGTATTATTTCGCAATAGTAACGTCATATACATACTTTTTCTATAGATGTTGGTTAAGACTGGATCGGAAACATGGAATTTTTCAGCGGATGCAAAGGACGTCATTTTACATAAAATAAAAGCGTACGTTTTAAGTCTTAAAGTTAAGGAACAGGGACTAGATGCTTTCGATTGTACACGGTTTGTCAAATATCTACCAAAATTGTTGGCGAATTGTTCTTGAACTTCTGGGATATAAAGAACATATTTGATTTCATATTTCTCGGTGAAGATTTAGTCGGGAAGACAATTAGAGGCCTAATAATAAATTTAATAATAAAATAATATTTGCGATCATCTATGTAACAGAAAAAGCAGAAAATGGTTTGCCATTGTGTGAAATGACTGTTTGTGTCCTGTTCAACGTTTGTGGGCATTTGTGTAAGCACAACACTAATATTCATGAAGATGTTATTGTGTCTGTGAAAAATTCAAAAGTTTTTTGTTTATAGCATACACAGTTTTCAACCAAATTTAACACAACTTCCCGAAAACCTGACAAAGAACAATAGCAACAGTATACTGTAATTAAAACATAAATATATTGAATATATGATGAGATACGGGCATTTGTATGAACTAATTTTTAACTGTGCCTGTGCGGAAAATTCTAAAATTTTTATTTTATAATTTGGTTGTCAGCTATTTAGGGCAACTTATATAAAATGTCCAGTAAAATATCGCGAAAATTCTCAAAGATAGGGGTGATATAGTGAGTTGCTTTTTAAAAATAGTTTTATTATAAGGAATTTTCCACAACTTTTCAATTATCTCACTAGATCTTTCTGAGTTTTCATAATATTTGACTGGACTTTTTTATAGAAGTTGCCAAAAAATAGCTGACTACCAAATTAAGACTAGCAAATGCACCGCATATTCTACAGAATGCATATTTTAATGCATATGATAAATGCATATCAATGTTATTATGTTTGAAAGCATATAACATCATTAAAAATCATTTGAAAAGATTTTTTTTCCATTGGCCGTAATGTAACAGAAAACTTTTGACTGTCCCTGTAAATGAACTAAACATGCTACAAACTTCATTTGAAATAGGGAACGTGCTGTGGTAAACATCAATAACATCCAAAAATTTCAGGGCCGAGTATATTTACGGGAGTTAGAGCGCGGACAGACGGACAGACAAACCGAAGTCATAAACACTTTTCAACTTTGTTGGAAAGTGTTAAAAATGGAAATTTGCGAACGTGAATTATTTTACATTATTGTTTCATGATTATGTGTAGCATTTCTCTCCAAATTTTAGGGAGCTCCATGGATGCTGAATCATTGTAAATATCTCTTTGGTAAGAAGATCTGTATTGATTCTCTGATCATGGATGGCAAATAAGATCTTGATTCTACTACTTTTAAAATCTATTTGTAAAGGTTCTCTGTTATATAGCCAGCGTTGTAGTTTTCTTGTTGCATTTGATGTCTGCTATATGTTCTTTGATCCTAGTTTTGAGCTTTCTTTTTGTCATTCCTATATGAAATTGCATTGTTGCGTTTTTTTTTTTTAATTTGTGTTTATCACTTATATTGTTAAATTTAAAAACTTTGGATATAAGTAATATAATGATTTTGTCCCGGCGCATTCAGATCATGTTTATAAGATAATTTAATATGTGATAGGATCTATATTAAACAGAAATTTATTTTGGTGCCAAGGAATGCAATATAAAGATCTTCTGCTGTACAGAGTGGCCAAAAAGTAGGTATACAGTTACTTATACAGCAGTACCTTTAATACAGGTTTAATACATGTTTAATTACATATTTAATCCAGAAGGTGCTTAAAATGTCCACCTTCGGCATTGATGCGTTCCTGCAACCTATCCGCAACACTCTCACACACAGTGCGACACCAATTCCGGTTATAACGAATTTCATTAAACGCATCATCGATGAAATTATCCAACTGTCGTACTGGGACGGGTTTTCTGGAATAAATCTTATCTTATCCTTTACTAACCCCTAGAAGAAAAAATCCCTTGGACTTAAGTTCGGAGAACGTGGTGGCACACTCAGTGCTACCTCGTCGCCCAATCCAATAATGCGGGAATGCCTCATCCAGGTATTCACGGACCACCAAAGAATAATGCGGTGAGGGCCCGTCCTGCACACTAGGATGGGTCGAAAAAAAACGAAATATTTACAATCGAAATGTAATAGAGCGCAAAAGTTGTTTGTTGTAATAAAGAATAAATTCATAAAATATTATATCGATGGGTTAATATCTTTTAAAGCCGCAAGGGGGCCAAAGTTTCAAAAAATCGCAAAAAAGCATGTTTTTTTCCAATATATTTTTTAATTATCTAAACGTACGAATACAATTTCTAATAAGATGCAATAGCTGCATGAAGATATAAGAAATGTCCCGGTAAATGTTCATTATGATAAAATCATATATTTTACTGCCGCAAAGGGACTATATTAAAAAAAAATTGTAAAAATTTCAAATTTTCAGTTTTTCTAATTTTTTCTAAATTTTTATAATACGTCTAGAAGTAAATAAGTTTACTTTGTATCAACTAATATGTCATAAATTTTGTTAACTATTTGTCATAGACTGGAAAATAAAAACGATAATCATTCATTGTTCTTGACGATCGCTTCATCTACTGATGTTTTACTGCATATCAGCAGTTCATATACCACAAATCACAAAATTGATATAAAATGAACAAAATATTTTAGCATTTTATTAATTAAAATACAGAGATGTTTAACCTAAACCGATTAAATAAACTTAAAATGAAGAAGTATTTAAAGTAAATTAATTTCAAATATGACTTGCTTTGAAATAAAGCCATTGTTCCTGGAGAGGCCGAAATTGATCATATGTGATCCTCACCCTGTTCTGATCCATAAACTTTACCAGCACTTCAGTGACTAATTTCATTTCTACTGATTGAGTGGAACAAAGAAAATTATAATAGCTGGTATCTTTAATCGAACATTCTAAACTCACTAGCGTTGTTATAGATCGTCAGTCGATAGACAAACCGTAACAAGTGGTTTCGTTAGTTTAAAGTTTTGCCTTTCGACTAAAGCCATGCAATTTTAAGCTTCAAATTTCAAGTATGTAATGACGAAATGACGGATGGCACTATTCGTGTCCACAGAACTTCGTTCTTTGGCAATTTTCAATTTTGGCAATCGGTTGACGCAGTGCACTTTGCGGATGTACTCAATGAGTACATCCTGAAAGTGTACTGCATCAGTTGGTTCACAATTAAAATGAATCCATGATGTTTTTTAGATTCTGTGGGCAATAATTAGTAACCCCCGTTACTTGCCATATCATCTACGAAAGATTATTGTTCCTGTAATTTCACGAAATGCCTGTTTCGCAAATCATGAAAATAGTCTTATTGGAATGATAGCGTTTGAAGGAGAAGACATCAGGATCGCAGAGTGAAGTAAAGTGCCAAAAGAGTAAGAAAAGTGCCAAAACACGAAGTTCTGTGGACACGAATAGTGCTATCTGTCACTTCGTCTTTCCAGACATGAACTTTGAAGCTTAAAATTGTATAGATTTAATCGAGAGGCAAAACTGTAAACTAACGAAACCACCTGTTACGGTTTCTCTATCGACTGGCGATCTAGCGACGCTGGTGAGTTTAGAATGTTCCATATAATTTTCCTTGTCCCACTCAGTCAGAAGAAAGATGCGAGAAATTAGTCTCTGAAGTAAAGAAGCTGGTAAAGTTTGTGGTCTAGAACAGAGGGGGGATCATATATGATCAATTTCGGCCTCTCGAGGAACAATGTCTTTATTTGGAAGGAAGTCATATTATAAAATTAAATTAAATACTTCTTCATTTTAAGTTCATTTAATCCCTTTCGGTTAAACATCTCTGTATTTTAATTAATAAAATGCTAAAATATTTTGTTCATTTTATATCATATTTGAGATTTTTGGTATACGAACTGCTGATATGCACCAAAACAGCAGTAGATGAAGTGATTGTCAAGAAAAATGAATGATTACCGTTTTTATTTTCCAGTCTATAACAAATAGTTAACAAAATTTATGACATATTAATAGATATGAAATACATTTATTTACTTCTGAATTTATAGAAATTATAAAAATTTAAAAAAAAATTTTTGAAATTTTTACAATTTTTTTTTAAATAAGCTCCATTTGCGGCAGTAAAAGATACGACTTTATCATAATGAACATTTACCGGACATTTTTTATATCTTCATGTAGCTATTGCGTCCTATTAGAAATTTTATTCGTAAGTTTGGATAATTAAAAAAAAATATGTTTTTTACGATTTTTGGAAACTTTGGCACCCTTGCAGCGGTAAAAGATATTAACCGATCGGTGAAATATTTTACGAATTTATTCTTTACTAGCAGAACTACCCGGCTTCGCCCGTGTCAATTATAAGGAGCCTTCCAGGTAAAATAAATTAAAACGAAATAATACGGCAATCACAATAACTGAAACTTGTGCATTCATTCCCATCCACAAAACGTTAAAAAGGCAATCAGAAAACATGACGTTATTGTCTCGCAACCATAGTAAAATCCCTGAGCTTTAATAACAGAATGCAGATTATCTTTGCCGGATGTAAGAGAAAAATGTGTGATTTTCCTCACAATACGAAAAAAAAAATTCCACCAAATCGCGCAGCATTTAGTAAAATTCTCGTTTGCATGGTGTATATGTCGTAGGCTAATTGAGAAATCCGGCTCTTTGTAAACAGCCTAGGCTCTTTGCAGCCTACGACATATATATAAAGTACAAACACTATGTCAGTGCCCATAAATTGTGCCTCATAAATTGTAACCCATAAATTGTAACCCATATATTGCGCCTTTACTGCAATTTTTCTAACTTCTAAACATCACACAATTTCATTTTTTACAATGTTGAAAAGAAAAAAGTTCTTTCAAATGAAATTTGTTGCAAAATTGTATCTCAATTTTCTGATTTTAATGGATTTTAAAGTAATTTTCAAGCATGGATATTTTTAAAGGTACGTGCAACCCGATTACGAAAAATGAACCCGTTTACTTTTAATGCAATAGTATAAAGAAAAGACATCTCTATGAGTAACCTGGTATCATATTTTCTGTGGCAACAACCTAACATAATAATTAATTTCCCTTTTACTGCAATTTAACCTCTAAACCTCGCACATTCGACTGTTTCAACGTCTTATAGAGAACAAAAGTACTTTCAGTAAGATTTGTTTGTAATGTTTATCTCAATTTACAGATTTTTCTATGGATTTTAAAGTAATTTTCAAGCAACCATATTTTAAAAATATGCTTGCAATCCAATTACAAAATATTAACTCAATTGTTCAAAAACATTGTAACTAATTTAGAATTTGTTTGTTTTCGTGTAATATTCAATAACTAAATTGGCAAATGAAATTAAAACGCCAAAAATAATATAAAATAAAACACGAACTTAACAGATTATGGCTGTTGTATACAATCGAAGAAGTAAACAAAATATAGGAGCCATTTATTTACGGCGAGTTGACTACACGTTGAAAAGATTTGATGGAACGTGAGGTCATATCTAGCCTTTTTTTTTCTTGTTCCTAAATTGTTTTCATGAAATTTGACTGTTTGTATTAAAGTAGATATTTTAATTTTAGAAAACAATTAAATTAAGGTGCTACGTCTTTTACCGCTCTTATAGTTGAAGTTTTTATTTTATATATAAATAATGTGCGTTTTCTGTTTAGAATGACGTCAATTTCAAAATGCAAAAATATAGCAACGCGTTATCGTTACTTTTTTCACATTATTGTGTCATTTTTTAGGATGTGGCAACGGGAAAGAAACGATTTAATTAGAAAATTAAAAAGATATATTTCTATAATGTTAAATTACGGAACATGGTAGAAAAAAGGGATAAATAGTGTTCTGGTGAATTTTTAAAGTCGACAGTGCTCTTTTCCACGTTCTAAAGCCTATGTAAATGAAGTTTCGTGCAAATCCGTCAAAAATTGAAGATTTGTATAAAGGACATACACACAGAGAACGGCTTTTATATATACTAGCAGGCTATGCCCGCTGCGCTGGTCAATTTTTCCAAATGAACATTGGTGAATTTGAACTTGCTTTTGTGAACAATATGGACCTTCAGCTGGACCTTACTCATTGCTGAAAACGATGCGAACGCCATTGTGATATAATATTACCTTAAGCGTTGGACAAAATTTAGCTATTAAGAAGTAATTCTTTTAGTTGATTACTAACAATGTACTTTTGGTAGGGTAATGAGACCGTTATGACAACAGGAATTAATAGCTCTATAACTAATCAACATATAATGAAATGTTATATACTAACACCATTCCTGAAACGTCATGTAACAGTGTCACTTGTATCAAAATACGTTCTGTAGATTTTTAAAAAAAGGCTAAACTTTCATAGTCAGGTTCACTTAATTTTTAACTTTTTTTTTTCTCTCTATGACTAAGTAGCGTTGAACAATATGTATACACTAAAACCTTTCCAAAATTATTACCTAACCACTTGGGCACAGATGTCATACATGCCCCATATAGGTGCGATTTTTTTCTGACGCCAATGTCAGAAACATTGCAATACGCAAGAATACTTAACTGGCGCCAAAGTGTCGTTATTTTGCTTGATATGGTAACCCAGGTGTTGTTAATGCTGTTTATGTTTTCGCCAAATTGGCGTCGGTAAAAAATCGCGCCAATATCGGACGTATATGACATCTATACCACCATTTGTGGTATATCCTATCAAAGTATTATAAACAATCGGAATGAAATGCAAATTTCCGTTTTAAATATATAGTAGATGATGATGATGCGATTTTGTGTAATAGAATTCATCGTGATATTTTCGCTTCAAACATAAACGATGCTTTCAACATTATAGCTAATACACCAATATGTGAAGTATCCGATTACGGAAGGTTAACTTGAATTCCTATGAGCCCAAAGAAAAGTGAATATGTGGTTTTTGTGATACTTTTATGTTAGCCGGGCGCAGATAATAAATCAACAAAGATTGTTTCCATACCATATTCTTATATTTATTATTTTCATTTAAGATACAAACCTTTCACTCATTTCATTTAAAATGCATGCCTTACATTAATTTTATTTAAAAAACTGAAAAGATAAACAATAACAGGAATTAAAAACAAAGAATTATTTTTAATTTACATACGTAAAATGTAACTACTGCTACTGGCAATTTTAAAAATGCTATTGGCGAGATCTGCGCACGGCTGTTATAAATGTACCCATTTTTTCTCCTTATCGAGGAGCAAATTATAAGTCGCCAAATATTATTCCGATTCCAATTTCTTTCATTGAAAATAATTTTTAAGTCGTTACAAACATTGCTTTCATATTTAAACATTTTCGTTGGTACTACTTAGTTATCCCGTCGACCAATTTCGCCAAATTATACAAATTGACATAATTTTTATTTTAAATAACGAAAGAACAAATAAATTATTATAACATTAATAAAAATACAAATAAAACGCCGAAATAAAAATCACTTTGTGACGTAAACACGTGTAACTTGCTTAAAGTCAGGTGAATTTGACATTTACGATCAACCATTACTGGCATTTAATCTTATAGTTTGGCAATAGATTTTTGGTCGACGGAATATCTAAGCAGTACCTTTTCGTTCTATAACGCTAAACTCTTAGTAAAATTGTTCCTTTTATTTTACATAAAACTTTTTTGGGGGGTACTACTTAGTTATCCCGTCGACCAAAAATCTATCGCCAAATTATAAGATTAAATGCCAATAACGGTTGATCGTAAATGTCACATTCACTTGACTTCAAGGAAGTTACACGTGCTTACGTAATCAAGTTATTTTTATTTCTACGTTTTATTTGTATTTTTATTAATGTTATATTAATTTATTTGTTCATTCATTATTAAAATACAGCTTATGTCAATTAATGTAATTTGGCGAGTGGTTTGGCGATTTATATAATTTGGCGAAATTGGTCAACGGGATAACTAAGTAGTACCATTTTTTTTATTAAGATGTTCGTATTTTTTTTTCAATCTCATAGAGCCGTTTTTATTCTTCATCCAAAAGAGTTAAATTGAATTTTTTTCGTTGCTAGAGTAACGGATGTAATGTTAGATATTTTGAGGTTTAGACGCCAAAGACACCGCCAAATTAGAAAAATATGAAAAATGTCATGCACTGTTGCACTTATAAGAATTTACTCGGCACCAATCGATTCAGCATACAAAAATACATTAAATTATGCTATCATCTGACACATAATTATAATATCAGATTTTTAAGGAATTTTTTTACCTCCCCTTGCAAAAACGCCGTTAGGGGTGATACTTTAGAAAATCCTTTCTTAGCGATACTATATAGATATGCCATTTGGCGGTGACTCGATGATCGAAAAATTAGTCCAATATCATTTGAAATATTACATAACAGAGGAGAAATTACGAAGAAAGACGAAAAAGAAATGACGAATTACAAAAGACTTGCAATTTTTTTTTTTTTTTCAAAATGTTGAATTTTTCGATAATAATAACGCATGATTGTATAAATTTCCTTAAAAACTAACTTCATTTCCTAGATTTCGAAGGTGTGAATTTTCCTATGAATGATATTGGCGATATGACTTACGAAAAAATGAAATAAACAATAGATAATATTTGCTTAAAAAATGGATAATATTCATTGACAGTGCTGTAATCGTAAAAAACACAGAGGGTATACGCTCAAGGTAGAGCGTATACCCTAGAGTGCATATACTATAGCTTTCTTGAGCAACAGAGGGTATACGGTGTTCCTTAAAAAAATCCAGAAGGTATACAGCGTATACCCCCGTATACCCTCCACTACACCCCTGTTCATTGATCTGAGTTCGAGTTTATAAATATCACATGCTTTCGGAATTACGGTGAAAAACATTTTAAAAAGTATGAAATTATTTTACAATATGTATGTGTGGCAGAAATTCACACTAAAATTTAAGTATTTGATTCCATTTTTAAAATATTAACTGATATCTATATAAGTTACAATTGAATATAAAAATGTACTCAAAAAAGATCTCGTTCACTTGAAAAAACGCCATTTAAGAGAATATCCTCAAGCTAGTGTCACACTTATGCATTTTTGACTTAAAATCACATTGTTTGGCGACAAAAGTAAAATAAAAAATTGTAAAGCAATAAATAATAATTACACATGTAACTCACAATTACATCTGCTTGTTTCTTCTATAAGTTACGTGATGGGGTTTAGATAAAAATAAAAAGAAAAAAAAAAGTCATTAAAAATTCGTCTAATCAAATTTTCAGATTCATTTCTATAATCTAACGCAAGCGATAATGAGCCAAATATTGCGTATCAATTGTAATCTTTATCATTAAATTAATTTTTAAGCATTACAAATATTTCTTTCAGGTTTAAATTAAATTACAAATATTTCTTTCAGGTTTAAATTAAATTACAAATATTTCTTTTTGATTTAAATTAAATATATTCTTTTTTTTAACACAATCCCTCATTTAAATGGATTTTTCTTTCTTTTTTTACAATTAAATATCAGTAATTATTTTTTCATTTATTTTCTAACGGATGCAGCGATTTCAATTCATTTGTCGCCAAAAAGTAACCTCTGGCAACCTTTTCGTTCAAAATAACAATAAAATGCGAAATTTATTACCAAAAATCATAGTTATCCCTGTATATTTTACTCATAAACCACCACGTGAATATTCTCTATCGAATGACACTATTTGCAAAAAAATCCACCGGGTAGTTTTTGAAAACATTCGGGAGGAACTTTTAGATCTTACTGCTTTATAATATATATGATATGATGATTACAAAAGGCAATTTTTCCGCTCGATTACATTTCGATTATAAATATTTCGGGTTTTTTTTACCCACCCTACGGCACACTCAGAAATGGATACTCAAATTTCACGAAATTTTCTTCGTTTTTGACGAAACCGTTTCCTGGGAAATGCTCCGAGCGAATATTTCGTCAAATTGAGCAAATAACTTTCTTCGCTTGTTTGAGGATACAATTTTTTGTCAAAAGTTTCGTCAAATGTGCTTGTTTGAAAAGTGCAATAAAAGGGCTGGTGGTGCCATTTATTGAACAGTTTAGAAGCATCTGCATTTATCGACAGGGGAAAAAATAATACCACTTATCCTTAGGGGTGGTTCGAACTCACGACCTCCGGTGTGGGAGTCGGTTACTCTAGCTATCATGCTATTGAGCGCTTGCATGGATGTGATTTTAAATGGATGTAGTGGATTCTACTGTGTGCTTATATTTTTATAAGGTGGATTGTAATTTTATCGATACTGCTATGATTCCTGCAAGTTTTAATTAATAAGGCTAATTTATTATTATGAGTTTCCTATGGTTTATGAATAATTAGAATATGGCTTTAATAATATAATTTATTAGAGAAATTTTCTTTACTCAACGAATGATTAAAATATGGTCCGTTTAATTTGATGCTCAGAAATAACGAATTTTGAAGTGTATTTTGAGGGAGATTTTATCAATTTGAGTAGGTGG
The DNA here is from genome assembly GCA_963932465.1 of Maratus speciosus. Classification (NCBI taxonomy): domain Eukaryota; kingdom Metazoa; phylum Arthropoda; class Arachnida; order Araneae; family Salticidae; genus Maratus; species Maratus speciosus. The sequence goes on along the minus strand of OZ010799.1, from coordinate 29,879,045 downwards.
TTAAGATAGCACTTTACTGTTTATAGAAGGGAAAGGGATCAATTATGCATATTTTTAATTTGATTGTTATATGAATATATTTTTTACATGAAAAAGTGATCCTGGAATTTTGAAATTTTATTGATCGAATTTTCTTTTTGAATGATTTTATAAAACACAGGAAATTTATTATTTTCGAATTAAACCATAACGAACAGAAAAAAAAATATATATAATAAACATTCTTAAAAACTTTAACAGCTAAAGAAAATAGCTAATGCAGAAACAGTAACTACCTACATTTCAGTATTTTCTGAAAAACGCTAAAAAGTGTTGTTTTTTTAATAAATTGTGACAGGAATAACATAAACAATAGTCCAGGCAACAGGGGATTTTACCAGGCAAAATTAATGGTAGTTCAGGAAATTGGCTTACTTTATGTTTTTTGGGTCGTTGAATCCGAATTTGTAACTTCTCACAAAAATTTCCCCCGGCAACCCCCCAAATTTTGGTAAAATGCCCCCAAAAATGGTTTTTATTTAAAAAAATCAATTTTTTTATTGTCTAAGAGAAAAAGTGTCTAGAAATTCAGAAAGTAGACAAAATTTGCAACAAATAAGATCCATGACATTATGTCGTAGGATGAAGGAGGGGGGGGGGGGATCTGCCTCGGAACATGCGCCGCGTTGCTGCGTGGACTAAGTTGCGCAATTCCACATAACCACTCACATCGTTTACATTCGCCCTCCCATCTCCCCTCCGAACTTTCCCTATAAGGTTTACTTTAAGTTTTTTGAGTCGCTGAATCCAAATTTTTAACTTCCCCCCAAAATGTCCCCCCCCCCGCAACGCCCCCAAAATAGTTGTTTTTAAATAATTTTTTTTTGTTTGTTTTAGGTGAAAAGTATGTAGAAATTCAGAAAGTAGACAAAATTTGCAACAAATAGAATATATGACATTATGACGTAGGATAAATGGGGAGAGGGGGGGGGGCTGCCTCGGAACATTCCCCGCCAGCTGCTCTCAAAAACCAAATTTTTTCAAAAAATCAATTTTTTGGAGGTTTGTCGGGGGAAATTTTGGTGGGAAGTTACAAATTTGGATTCAGCGACCTAAAAAACATAAAGTGAGTCGAAATCCAGAACTAGCATTAATTTTGCCATGTAAAATCCGCTATTGCCTGGACTTACTGCACTAGTGCACATAGCGCCGCAGCCCCTCCCTCCCCGTTCATCCTACGTCGTAATATCATATATCCTATTTGTTGCAAATTTTGTCTACTTTCTGAATTCCTACATACTTTTCCCCTAAAACAATAAAAATTTAATTTAAAAACAACTATTTGGGGGGGGGGGTTGCGGCGGGGGGGGGGGTGGAATTTTTGGGAGGAAGTTAAAAATTCGGATTCAGCGACTCAAAAAACTTAAAGTAAACCTTATAGGGAAAGTTCGGAGGGGAGACGGGAGGGCGAATGTAAGCGATGTGAGTGGTTAAGTGGAATTGCGCAACTTAGTCCACGCAGCACCGCGGCGCATATTTCGAGGCAGATCCCCCCTCCCCCTTCATCCTACGTCATGATGTCATATATCTTATTTGTTGCAAATTTTGTCTACTTTCTGAATTTCTAGACACTTTTTCTCTAAAACAATAAAAAAAAATTTTAATAAATAATAATTTTTTTTTTAATAAAAACCTTTTTTGGGGGACATTTTACCAAAATTTGGGGGGGGGGGGGTTGCCGGGGGAAATTTTGGGTGGGAAGTTAAAAATTCGGATTCAGCTACCCAAAAAACATATAGTAAGGCTTTTTTCAGAACTACCTTGAATTTTGCTAGGTAGAGCCCCTATACGGTCTCTATTGCCTGGACTTACAAGCAAATAGCTGCTTTCTAAAATCGCAGGATTTGAGGACGCACAGTAGCGCGCCCCTCTGCAAACAGCTACCGCAACTGTTTCCTTAACCCGTTCGGGACCATGGTGCATGGTGCATATATGCACCCTCAAAAAGAGCATAGAGAATTTGTTTTAGTCACCAGTAAAAAATAAAAGTAATATTTAGTCTCTTTAATTATAGCATTTTCGTAATTGTTTAACTAACGGTAACTTTAAAAATAAAGTGGTGCTAACCGAATAAAATTTGTGTAAAATCCGCCAGTCTCGAAGGGGTTAAAATGCATTGAATCTGGCCGTGAGTAAGGAAACACTTTCGTCAAATATTTTCGGGTTTATGTTTCGTTAAAAGTCAACATAATATTGATACGAAATGATTGTCAAAAACGACGAAATATAGCTCAAGGGTTGGTGAATCGCCAAAAGTGAGAGTTTTATTTCTGAGAGTGTGTTGAAAGAACAATGTCGAGGAGTCGGACCGTGCTTGCAGTGGTGGCGCCACAATCAGTTATGTATATGTAACTTTATACCTATTTTTGGGTCACCCTGTATATTGATATGTTACATACATATTCTGTAAATTTACAAGGCAAGTGTTCATGACGCATGAAATGATCTACTATATAACTCAAAGTTATAGTATAAGTTCTATGTAATGCAAAATCTTGCGTTTTTAGGTTTACATTATAAAGATCTTCTACTGTACCCTTTGAAATATTCATATTGAGATATCTTAACGAATTTAAAATATGAAGTATAAAGGTCTATATTCCTCTGATTTCAATATAGTGTCATCTAACAGATCAAATTACAGTATCAAGTGTCCAAACATATAAATAGGCATTTTCATGTTTATATTTTCTTTTCTCATTACAGAGTGTGTAGAAGATGGAATGTGTTGACAAGGAGACCGGTTCTGTGGAAGAAGGTAAAAGTGCAATTTTCGAATGTGAAGATACAAATTTTTCCACCTCATAGAACTCCGAACGCTATAGCTAAATCTTTCATTAACAGACTACCATCTTGTGCTACTTCAATCAGATTAGATTTTGCTTTAAGCCATGAAAATTTGAATTTTGTGGAGTTTTGTGAGAGACTGCAAGAAATGTGTCCTCATCTTGAGGAATTAATTGTCACTTATTGTAGATTCTCATGCAGTTTTTCCTCGGCTATAGATTTATGTACGTGGTTTTTACAGGATTTAAAGAAATTGGTATTTTATCATTGTTTATTTTCTAATTGTCGTCCAGTAGGTGAATATGATGGTATTTCTAAAATTGAGAGTTTGGATGTATTTTATTGTAGTTATGATTATTGTCGTCCTCTGAATAAACCCCCATTCTCAAAAATGCCCTTCTTGAAACGATTACAATTATGTGGTTCAAGTATAGAGGATTCTTGGTTTGAAGATGACACTTCTTTCTTAAATCAGTTAGATATATTAAATCTGAGGTGGATACGTAATTCTTCTGTGCCTTTTCCAGTAATACGGAATCATGGACTTAATATCAAAGAATTGTGCTTGTTTGGAGTTATACTACAAGAGCATGGTTTCAATATTAATAATTCGTTATTTCCTCAACTAGTTACAATCTGCCTCGTATACTGTAAGAATGTGACTTGTGAGGATGTAGTTTCCCTCCTCCAGTCATGCCAGTCATTGCAGAATGTCTATATTGATGAGGATCTAGCTGAATCTTTTTCAGTACATCCTTTTGTTGTCGCCAATAAATACAGGTCAGGAATTGTAAAAGAAAATTGTTGTAATCATGGCGACGAATCAAAGAATTATTTGAGAGATCTTTCTGCTTGTGAATAAATTTCTGATTAATCTGTATTAGTGTGTTTTATTTTTTTTAAGAATGTTCTAAAATTGTTTTAAGGTATACTTGTTGATGAAAAAAAAATTCTATTAAAAAATCTAGGTACTTATGCATTATCCCAACCCAAATAATGTACATTTAAAAAACTAGTTGGGTGTTTCAATCCTAAAACTTTCTTCTGTCATACATCTTAATATTTCAGAAAGTAATTACACATGTTAATACTTCAATATTATTAGTTCAATACTATACTAACTTTGATTTTCATTTTAAATTTCTGCTTTAGTCAATTAATTGGAGTAAAAACGAGTTCATCTCGATCATGATATTTATTACAATCAATAGCTTTTCGTTATTCTGTTTATATCAGCCATTTGCGAATAGCCAGCTTAGCAGGATGCGAGTTCCCGTCGCTGCACGAGCCTTCGATGGACAACAGAACTACGAGAGACCGAGAAAATAACACAAAAATCGCTATCACAGCGCCCCCTTCCGGCGGAATATTTCCAAATTGAAGGAGGACCTGCTGACCATAGATAGAAACATACACAGAAAAATTGGTTCAATTATATGCGTAACTTTATACAATTTTCGATGCTACAATGTTGAAAATGGCACAAAAATTGCTATTACAGCGCTCTCTTCGGGCAGATTTCTTTCAAATTCAGGATAGACCTGCTTGCCATAGCCGAAAACATACATAAAACGTTTGGTTCAATTCTATGCATAAATTCGTAAGCTTTTCGATAGTACAATAATAACAATGGCACAGACATCGCAATTATAAGAGCGCCCTTCCTGCGAAATTCTTTCAAATTCATGGAGAACCTGCTGATCATAACCTAAAACATATACAAAAAATTTAGTTCAATTCTATGCATAACTTCATACACTTTTCGATGGTACAATATTGAAAATGTCACAAAAATCGCTATTAAAGCGCCCCTTACGGCGGAATATTTCTAAATTGAAGGCAGATCTGCTTGCCACGGCCAAAAACATACACAAAATGTTTGGTTAAATTCTATTCCAAAAAAAAAGTTTTCGGTAAAAAAAAAAAAAAAAAAAGCGCCAAGTTCCCCTTAATGTTTCGGCCAGAAAAAGTAGTGATATCTGAAATTCGCACAAGTTAAAAGCCAAACATCCCAAATCTTTCATTGAAAATGGATTCCTGCGACTTGGCCGTTAATACTTTCTACAGCATTTACAAATTAATGATTGGAAATTACTCATTTATGAATTATTTAAATATTAAAAGTAATATTAGAATGTAAAGAGGGAAATTCACATGAAGACATTATAAGTAAAAGATTTCTAATAAATACCATCCAGTTTCAACAAATATATTAGTTTTGATTACAGATCTTTAGTCTACTTGTGGTTTGCTTACTATTTTGTACGGTCTAAACCTAAAGTCATTAACATAAAAACCAAGAAATAAAACAAAATTTACTTACTTCAAATCTCACAAACATTACATTATATTTTAATGTATAATATTCAAATCTTGTGCATTGGCGAAATAGATTTTTTTCGTTTGAACATTTATTATAGTAGTTTGTTTGCATACTTTAAGATGTATTCGATTTACACTGTTAAAAACTGATACTTATTATGTTTTAGCGATTAGGGATACTATCTTCTGAATACAAGTATTTTGTTATTTTTAATTTCTAAACATTTAAATAGACTCAACTGGTTTAAATGCTTTTTTTAAATGTGTATTTTATTTCTGTACTTTGTGCCACACAATGCCTAAAATCCTCAAAACATATAGTTGGCATGTAGCTCATTTGTACATACTTTAGAATTTGAAAAACCCTCTCGAAGGCATAAAAGGCCAAGTCGCAGGAAGCCATTTTCAATGAAAGATTTGGGATGTTTGCTTTTAACTTGTGCGAACTTCAGATATCACTACTTTTTCTGGCCGAAACATTAAGAAGAACTTGGCGCTTTTTTTTTTTTCTTTTTACCGATTTTTTTTTTTTTTTGGGGGGGGGGGGGGGTATATCACTACTTTTTGTGTATTTTTTCAATTTTGTGTTTCTAAACTATATTAATAACAAAAATAATAACAATAAATTTCGGTACTTTTATGTTAGCCAGGAACAAATCTCCTCATCAGTATTTTGTTTTTTCCCCAATAGCAGTTTTCATTTTTCATATGTGTAAATTAGAAACAATGCTTTGATTTTCAAATAAAATATTTTGGTTTATGTTATTATTTCTTATTTATTTATTTATTTATTCCTATGTTAAATATTCTATTAAATAAAATGAGGGAAATGCATCTATTTTAAATGAGATGACTGAAAAGTTTATATTTTTAAATGAAATGATTGCAATATGAACAATGGAGTTGGGAACAGTATTTACCGATTTGCCACTTGCGCCTGGCTAACATAAAAATACCTACATTTGTTTTATTGAACTTTACAAATTTATACTTTATTTCTTTTTATATTAAAGTACTAGCCGCCTCTAGCTAGCAGTATTGACTATTAATTGCATGTTAAACATTCCATCAGGTTACTGTTATTCATACTTTAATTTACTTGCCCATTCTTTCGCCAAGTCGGAAGCTTTTTACAGAGAAATCAAGAACTCTACGATCATGGAAGCACATCATATATTTTGTGTTGTTATGTATTTCATCTATGCATGCTTCCTTATCAGTTACAATTCGTTCTCTAATGCGGAAATTTTTAATCCTATTACGTAATCTTTCCTAATTGGCCTCGCTGCCAATTGTTATACTTTAACTGATACGATTGGGTACAAGTGAAAAGGTTCTTATGAAATTCTTTGATAATATCTGCATTTACATTAAACCATATTGGTGCTACTATTTTTTCGTTTCCCGCTAACTTTTTCAGTAGATTCGATTACGGAAGAACAGAAGGTCTACGGGCTCGCTGCCATGATCCATTTGAAAAACTATCATTCTTCTCATCTAATCGTGTTGAAAAATTAGCCAATGTGTCGTGGTTTTATGATTTTAGCTAATTTTATTCGAAAGCTGAAAACTAAAATGCAAGGAACCGGATTATAGAAGATTCATTCTAACGTATATATCGATTAACACGTTACATATTATAGAATTATAATAATCATAAGGAGAACTGGCAGTTTCGGTGCTTTAATAGTTTCCGTAAATTCTCTTTATACAATACAGAAGTTTTAGCAGAGTAAAGATTAATAACATAGTCACAGTAAGTACTATAATAACAGTACAATATAATAATAATAGCAGAGGTTTTGTGCAGTGACGAAACTATTGGCATTTTGGAAATATTCGTACGTTATACCATTTAACTATTCAGATGATATGCGGAAAAATATAAATAGATGGCTCGGATTAATAATTAACTCATTGAAAAATAGCCACTAGCGTCAAATTCTCGCTAAGCTTGGCGACATTTAGCGAATTGTAATATATCATGTCAATTCTCAAATATGGCGACGAAAAATGTTTTCTTTATTCTGACGTCATATTGATACATATGTACTCGTATTATGTATTATACACATATCTATAATATGTATGATGCATATGTACTCGTATTATGTATTATACGCATACCTATAATATATATGATACAAATGTATTACGTATTATATGTATATGTATAATGCATAAAGTTCATTAACAACACTAAAACGCACTTAAAGGAATAGTGTTCCATAAATAGTAGGGGATATTTGCCAGATTGACGAGAATGCTATTGAGATTAGAATTCCGACATTTATAAACAACTGGGAGGCATCCGCACACACTATCACCTCGTCAAGTTTACAGTAGTGATGGGCGATTCTGGAAAATTCAGGAATCGATTAAAATCGACATCGTATAAAACTGAATCGATCACAATAAGAATCGATTCCCAAATTCTAGAATCGATACTTGAATCGATATTTCGATAGTCACAGATAAGCTCAAAAATATTAATTTCAAAACTTAGCGAATCAGCAGAGCCGTAGCGACCACCTCCCATACCTCACATTTAGAGGGTAGACAAAGTCAGGGGCCCAGTCGTAAGCTATTACAGACCTTTGAGTCAAATAATAAAGTTTTTAACTTTTAAATTATTAGTTTTAAGATGTAATTTTACTAATATTGTAATTTAGATTTTATTTAAATTTATTTTTTAAGAAAGGTCTCGGTTAAATACAAGTTGGAAATTGTGCGTCAAACGTGGCAAATGTGGTGCGCTCGTACTATAACAGTGCACTTCATAAGTGCATATCAATTTCATTCTGTTCGAAAGTCTGTAACATCCTTAAAATGCACTTGAAATAATTTTTTCCATTGGCCGTAATGTAACGGAAAACTTTTGACTGTCCCTGTAATTAAATCATTGTGATTTTCTTCCAGCCTGAATTAAAATTTAAATTTTCAGGGACATAATTCACGTTGCCATAAGAACCGATTTAGTATTCTTACAATTTGAGTTTAATAATGTAACTAGCAAAGTTTATTAAAGTTCTTTTATTTAAAAAAAAAAATCGTCGCTGCAAGACGTGAAAATTTAGTTTTCTCAGAAGAAATAAAAATCAATTAATTTTACTGTCTTAGAAGGATAGTGGACGCACATGTATATTGCTTGGAAATCTTTAACATTATAGCTAGTAACTAGCGGGTTCCGCCTAATATGAAATCTCGAAGCGAACGAACCGCGAACCGGGTTCCCGCTGTCTACAGCACTGTATAGGTGTATCCCCCCCCCCACTTTGCCCACCGGGTCGGAAAAACGCGCTCACCTCCCCCCCCCCCTCACCACCAATTTTTGACATTCATCATTTAAAAAATTTTTATTATGTGTTATAAACTATCTTAAAACTTCAAACAAATCGCCCTGTTATATTTTCTAATTTTGTTCTGCCCCTCCCCTCTACACCCTCCCCCCCCGAAATGTAACGCGCCATTCTTTTTTATAATTTTTTATCATGTATTATAAACAATCTTAAAGCTTAAAACAGATCGCATTGTTAGATTTCCTAATTTTAACAAAATCGCGTTATGTTGGTTCCAGATTCCACCACCAGGGTGCGCACTCTATTCCTAACAAAACTGTGAACGAAACTCCGTTAAACAACCTATCAGTAGATATATTACTCAAGAGTGTGGCAATCTTGATCAAAAATTTAAGCTATTTGCCGAAATTACTATTCCGAAATAGTGGTAACTAAACTTTTGACTTTTTTATATTTAATAAGTAGCATTTATCTCAGGACTCCGTCAAAAAACCCCACCTAAAACGGTAAGGAACGCTAAGGCTTAAAAAAAATTCTAGCGGCCTCCCCCCCCCCCCTCCTCCCAAAATTTTCGCACCATTCTTTTTTAAACTTTTTCTTATGTGTTATAAACTATCTTAAAGTTTCGAACAGATCGCCTTGTTAGATTTTCTACTTTAAATGAAATCGCGGTCTGTTAGTTCTATATTCCACCACCAGGGAGCGCAGTCTATTCAAAACAAAAGTGTATCTAAACGAAACTCCTTTATACAACCTATCCGAAGATACATTAGTCTAGGGGGTGGTAGTCTTAAGCAAGAATTCAAGATATTTGTGAAATTACTATTCGAAAATAGTGGTATGAACACTTATAAAATTTTTGATATTGAAAAAGTAGTAATTATCTCAGCCCGCCGTCAAAGAACCGTACGCTAAACGGTAGAAAACGTTAATGCTGCTATAAAAAATCACGTGACTGCCTTTGAAAAAAAGCATTTAATAGAAATAAACCAATTAGTGAAATAATAATTAATATCTCAGCTTGTAATTAAGATAATATTTTTTGGAATTTCTGAAAAGAGAATTTTTTTTTTGCATCGCCCTGTCCAAGTTTCGAATTATTACGCCCCTTACATTCTAAGATGTGGTCCCCTTTTAAAACAGTACAAAATTCTCGGGAATCACTTTGTTTAAATTGTTAAATATATTATTTGAAAAAAAAAAAGGTTTTAAAGCATTTTAGCACGTATTTTCATACCTACACCCTTGAAAAAAATTAATAACATACAGGGGATCCTTTAGTTTCGAAAAGCTCCGAAATTTCATAAAATTCAAAGTATCATAAATCAATAAGTTTGGTTGTAAACGACTGAATTTTTTATAATACAACTTACACAAACACTTTGACAAACTTACGGTTGAAAATACGGCTTAACTAACGAGAGCCTTGAGTCACGTGGCTTTAAACCAAGAATGATGAGTTTAAAATGGAAAAGAGACGAAATTTGTTATTACCATTCATAAATAGTGCTCACCAAGAGCTGCAGATATAATATCAGTGTTTAGTTGGTAAACAAATGACTCGGGAAGAATGTCAAAAAAGGTCCCATTGAAATTGGACCATAATTAAGAAAATTGGGATCGGGGGGGGGGGATGTATCGGTGACGAACTGGAAAAGTACAGCTTAATAAACTAGTAACCCAAATAACTTGGCTCCTAAACTAAAAATATTACAATTTAACCTAGAAAGAAAAAGGCTCTTATGCGAAATTTGACAGCAGTTCTGCCTTTAAAACAGTAAATCCGAAAGAATAAATATATATTCCTTTGAAATTACTGTCAAAAATATCAATACATAAGTTGGAGCACGATTGACCCTTACCAAAAAGAAGGAAGGCTAGAGACAGAAAATAAAAGATCACATTAAAAGCTTTCCAACGATATGTTATACGATATGGTTTGGAAGAAACAAAAAATATCCCCCCCCCCCCCGAGGGAGCAGGTAAGCCCCAAACGGTCGGTGGGGCGACCTCAAAAGTATCTTTGGTCAAGGCTTCAAAATGTGGCTTTATAATAAAATAGAACAAGAATTGGACATTTTAAAAATTGCATGCAAATTTTGAACGGCCCTGTAAATTAAGATTAGCGAGGAAAAGGGGAGAGGGGGGGTGGAGAGATTAGAAGGGACGAACTTGAAAAATACAATATAATAAACTAGTAACCTGAATAACTAGGCTTCTAAACAAAAGTATAACGATTTAACCTAGTGTTGAAATCAGGGGGTAGCCCGGGAGGACATCCCTCCCGGGACATTGAAATGTCCCTCCGGTAAGTTTTGAGATTTTTATGCTTTTTAATGGACAAATGTGCCCCCCCCCCCCATTACGCAACTCTGAAATACCTCCCCCCCCCCCCCCAATCCCGACCGGAGTCGCATAAATCCCTCCCTGAGAAAAATACCTGCATTCAACACTGATTTAACCTAGAAAGTAAAAAAAGGCTCTTATACAAAATTTTACAGCAATTCTGGCACTAAAACAGCAAAATTGGAAGAATTGATTCAACCCGAATCGTGGATCGACCGCGATGCGATTTGAATTGAAGTAAATCAAAGCATAACGATTCGACATTGCATCAAAAGAATTGAAAGTAAATCAAAATCTAACGATTCGACATTGCATCTAAAGAATTGAAGTAAATCAAAAAAGTAACGATTCTGAAGATCGCATCTGAAGATCGACATCGGCATCGAATCTGAACTGAATCGATTCACCGTTTCTGATCCAAGGGCAGAATCGATGCGTTCATCTTCTTCTTGTCTGGAATACGATTTGACTATTTTTATAATTTTTTTTTGTCTGTCAGTCTGTCTATTTGTTTGTCTCTGACAAAAAAATTGTGAGCGGTCTAATTCAAGAACTAATGCATGGAATCTGTTGAAACTTTAGATTCAGTTAGACCTTCATATAAATTGGTGCTGATTACTTTTTGGTGAAAACGCTCAACAGGTGGCGCTGCTATGCTGCATTTTTCATGATTTCCGCAAGATTGCTATCTCAAGAACTAATGCACGAATATTCACCAAACTTCAGATTCAGTTTGACGTTGACATAAGTTGTTGAGGATTAGGTTTTGATGTAAATCTACCGGCAGGTGGCGCTGCTATGCTGCATTTTTCCCGAGTTTCGCAATAGATCTATCTCAAGAACTAATACACGGATTTTCATAAAACCACATTCTTTTAGACGTTGGCATAAATTGCTGCTTATTAGGTTTCGGTGTAAATCGCCCAACAGGGGGAGTTGCTATGCTGATTTTATCAGCTGAGTTGAATTCAGACATTTTTCTCTGGGAGGGACAGTTCAAAGGGGGAGGGGATTGGACTTTTGTACATTTTAATGTACAAAAAGCATAAAATCTCAAACTTTCTGGGGGGCATTTGAATGTTGCGGGGGGGGGGAGGAATGTTACCCTCCCGGGCCATACCCTGAATTCAACACGTTTTTCAGGATTTAAATAATTTTAGGGATAATATCTCAAGAACTAATGAACGAAATTTCATCAATTTTTAATGTACAAAAACGTATTGAACTCAGGGGGTGGCCCTGGGGGGGTGACATTCTCCTCCCCCCGAAACAATCAAATGCCCCCCCAGAAAGTCTGAGATTTTATGCTTTGTTGCGGGGGGAGGAATGTCATTCCCCCGGGCCACCCCCTGAATTCAACACGTTTTTCAGGATTTAAACAATTTTAGGGATAATATCTCAAGAACTAATGAAAGAAATTTCATCAAACTTAATATTCTGTTAGACAATGCCATAAGTTATCTATGATTAGGTTTTTGTGTAAATGATATAACAAATTGTGCTGCCATGCTGCTTTTATCAACAGTGTTGAATTCAGACATTTTTCCCCGGGGGGGGGGGGGATTTCTATGGTTCTGGCGAGGAACATTCTAGAGTTACGAGGGGGGGGGGGGATTGGACTTTCGTCCATTAAGCACAAAATCTCAAATCTCCCTAGGGGACATTTCAATGTTCCGGGGAGGGGGTCTCCACCCGTACCAGCCTCTGAATTCAACACTGTTTTTCAGGGTTTACACAATGTTTGCGATAACATCCCAAGAAGTAATGAACGGAATTTCATCAAACTTAATATTCTGTTAGTCATTGACGTAAGTTGTTTCTGAGTCTTTCGTGTTAATCATGTAATAGGCTGCGTTGCTATACTGCTTTTTAATGATATTCATGATAGCCATATCTCAAAACTAATGCACGGAATTTAATCAAACTTCATATTCTGTTACACTGTCGTATAAATAGATCCTTATTAGGCTTGGGTGTATACTACCCAGCAGGTGTCGCTTTTATGCCCTTTGAACTGGGATTTTCCGTTGCGGACATCTAAGATGGTGTGGGCCGAAATTCAATGATTTGTTAGATTTGATTTGTTGAGACAGAAGAAAGTTTTGGGATTGGACATCCAACTACTTGACCTTAAATTTTTGAAGGAAAATGAAAATGATATGACCTTTAGAGACATCGATTAAAAAATTTATAGTATCGATTAAATCGAGTTGGCCATAGTATCGATTAAATCGATTAAAAAAATCGAAATCGCCCATCACTAGTTTACAGCGGAAATTTTAGAATTAATCAAAATTAATTAGCATATTAAAATGCAATTGATCTTCCAAGACATAGCTTGGTGGAAACCACCTGAAGACCTAATTTTAGTGGTTGACTGATATGTTTACTATTGCGTTTTCTTACATCAAAAAGTTTGGAAACATAGAGGAATGAGTGTAAGAAAACACGATGAAAAAATCCACCAACAACTAAAATCGGGTCTGTAGGTGGTTTCCACAAAGATATGATTTGGCAGACCAGTTACAGTTTAATATGCTAATCGATTTTTAACTGATCCTAAAACTTCAGCCGTCAACTGGATGAGGCGATGGTCTTTGCAGACGCCTCCCGGTCTTTAATAAAATTTGTTTTAAGGAAGTAAAATATAGAACGATGGGCAGATAAACTGAAAGATTTACCTTATCAAGATTTTTGTAAAAGAAAATATAAAAATTCATTCAGCTTGAAATCCTGTAACACCTTTATAACTCAGGCTAATTTTCTGTAACCGGGTTTTGGTGGCCAACATATCTTATCTATAATTATAATCTTTCTTTTACAGATTTAAAATTAACAATAAATTATCAGTAAGTAGGCTAATAATACAATATACACTGCGTAAAAAAAGTAGGACACTAGACTTTTTCCTAAAAAAAGAACAACTAATTATGTTAGTGCAAAATTCTTTATTTGCGTAGCATTTTACAATAAAATGAATATAAAATCATAGTAATCAAAAATAAATTATGAAGAGAATTTGATTTTCATAACATGGTTTCTGTTGCCTACATGAAACTCTGTAAAAAAAGTAGAAGGACACATAAATATTTTATATGAAAATTAAAGTATTAGTAAGACGTTTTCTTTCCATTTGCCTTTATGACTTGAAAGACTCTGTCTGGCATTGAATCACTGAGTACTTACATTTTACGTTGATAAAAATTGTCCCAAACATCATTAAGTGCATTCCGAAGCTCAACAACAGATTCATACTGTTTTCTTTTATTGTATGCGCGACGAAATAATGTCACCCATATGTTTTCAAATATGTTCAAAACAGGGCTTTTAGCTGGCCATGGCAAAACACAGACCTTATTTCTGTGGAACCAATTTTTAACACCAATAGCTGTGTGAATCGCTGCTATATCTTGTTGAAATATCCAATCTGCACCACCTAATTCTGTACCATAACGAAGAAGTTCAGATTCGAACAATCAGATGTAATTTTTGTGGTTCTATCGACCATTCAAAAAGACCAGACTCGTTCTTCCATCATATCTGACTGCTAGCCAGACCATCAAACTTCATACTCCCATATGTCTAGTGGAATAAAAATCTTCCTCATTCTCGATTCAAAGCCAACAGAACTGATATTCATCAGGACCATATAAATTGAACTTTTTCTCATCTGAGTAAATGACAGAAGTCCATTCTGTGGTGCCAAGCCATGTGATCTTGCCCAAAGCGTGATGCCCAAGGTAAGCGGTTAGCTATGTGCATTTTCGTCCACTTGGATGGTGTTGTTTCTTCTTGAAAATGAAGTCTTTGAACTTTATTATATAGTTATACACAGTTTGGCGTGACACATGTGTTAGTCCTGCTTGTATTCGGACCTTTGAAATTACAGAATCTTTCTTTTTTTACTCTCGGATAATGTTTCTTTCATTACGAGGCGTCAGTGTTTTAATTCTTCCTGTCTTTATTTTTAGTACCATGATCCTCTGGATTTCGAAGGTAGTTTGATATTGCAGTTTTACTAACATTAAGCAATTTAGATCTATCTCTCTGATGCTTTTTACCCACTTTTCTAAATGCTATGGCTTGGTCTTTTTCAAAATTATTTAAAGGTATTCCTTTTGGCATTCTAAAAAAAAAATAATCTAAAAATAACGAAATATATATTTTTTGACAAAAACGATAAAATAGTAATACTTATTTACCTTATCTATAGCAGAAGTGTCCAATAAATTCAATTTTCCAGAACTGCCCTTCTATTTTTTTTTACAGTGTGATAGTTAACTAAGTTCATTTTTCTATAAATTAATTGCTGCAGCAATTTATTTTTTATGTCATAACAAAGGGATATGTATAAAATGATACCCTTATAAAAATCAGACCATAAATGTAAATCACAATTAAGTAAATTAAAAACAAGTAATATAAAAATTTTGTTTTTAAAGTCAATTCCTACTTAGGTCATCAAAGAAAAATTTAATATAATCCCTAAAGCTAATATTAGTTTTTGTTGCATTAAAATATCTCAATTTGTTGATTTTGTATAAGCAAGTAGGTTTATAATGGAAGTCTATGGGAATTTGGCGAAATACTAGAAGTATCGCCAAGTTGGCGTCACTTTTGGCGACTCATTTTGGTCGACAAATTTGGCGATATATCGTCAAGTTGGCGACAAACTTGGCGGTATTTGGCGCGGAACAGGGTCACCCCTATGGTAACCCCCCTTATAGATATGAAGATGCATTAAATGCTGTTCAATAACCAATGGCCGCCATTTTGTCTCCCATGTAAAACTGAAATTAATTAATTAAAATTTAATTAATGAATTAATATTTGAAAAAACTGTATTAACATCAATTGTCATCCAGTACGAGTTTAAAAAAATTCTTTTCAACTTGATAGGAAGAATAATAAGTATTTTATTAACGATTGAAAATTTGAACAAGATAAATAAATAAATAAATAAATAAATATAGGGAGAGTGTGAACTAATAGTAGGAATTGAAAAATCAAGTGTCCTACTTTTTTTACGCAGTGTAATAACATAGCAGCGGTCTTCGGACGCCGCATCTGTCGCACATCATTAAAGACCGCTTTATTAGTTACACATTTCATTTAATTAAAAAGATTTTTTTTTTAATTTTCGTATGAGAATTAGAATATTTTTCCACTATAGGAAGGGGCCTTGGCATTTTTTAAAAAGCTTGGCGCAATTCGGACTTCAGAAAGTGAGATATGTTGCCAAATGATATAAATGACTATGAAAACAAATCTGATGAGCTTTTATGTTGTTTATATATGTATTTGTATACATATAAACATTTTATTTATACATGTATAAAATATTGTTTTTTATATACAAATTATTTCTGCTTGTATGTAAAAGTAAATAAACGGGTTCCTTGCATCAAATAAATTGTATACATATGGAAAAAATTGCTTGTGTATATGAAACAGTAAATAGGTTGCCAGAAAATACGTTATTACCAAATTTCTTTTCTCGTCAAGGCAATTTTTTCTATTTCGCCAAGGCTACTATATCGGAAAAGTACCGAACTGCGATTATATTTTGTTAAATGTTTTATTGTTTTAATATTGTGAATATATCGTAATCTATACTGATTAAAATTTTTAGGTATATTATTTTTTTCTATTTAACAAACATCTTTGGAAAAGCATATACAGTGACCTCTCACTTATACGCGTTTGAAGGAATTGATTTAAAATCGCGCATAACTGAGAACCGCGCATAACTGAGAGAATGTTGATGTAGTATTTCTTTATACACATTATGGGGAAAAAGCATTTTGCAATATAAGAATTATGATTAATAACATTTTACAAAATAAAAAAGGTTTAATATTAGCATATCGTACTTTTAAAAAAATTCTTACACTTTCACTATAAAAATTAGTTTAAAAAAATACAATAAACGTAAAATTTAATTTTACATAGAAAGAGATATAGTACTTCCAAAAGAAAAAAAATGCTAATTAGTTCTCTTTAAAGAAGTCATCAATGGTCGTTTGTTTTTGCTTAGGTTGTGTTTGTATAACGACGTTTTCTAATGCATTAAAGTGCGTCATTGTATTTTATGCTACATCAGCATTTTGAAGGTAACATCTCAAAGTGTCCAGGGCTCCTAAAGCAGCAGCATAAGATGGGACAATCACAGTATCAGTTTCATCATTATCATCCTCTTCTACTTATTTTTCAGCATTCACGTCATCAAAAACAATTTCAATATCTCTTATTGCCGTTGATGTTAAGTTTTCATCAACATTGACGAAATCTTCAAAAGAAAGAGAATCTTGGCTTATGCTGTTCCATTCTTCCACGTCTACGTTAAAATCATTGCTGTCGCTTTCATTTTCCTGTAATGGAATAATTTCAACATCATTTGAATGAAAAAAACCCCGCTTTTCTAAAGCAGTTAGAAATTGTTGTGGCTGTTACATTGTTCCAAGAGGAAACCAACATATTCATAGCATCCAGAATCCAAATTTTCTTGAATTCCTTTTTCTGCTCTAGTGATATGAACATTCTTCTCACCAAATCTTTCCTATATTAACTGACCTTATTATACCGAGATCTAATGGCTGAAGTCTGCTAGTACAATTTGCAGGGAAAAATATAACTCGTGTATGTGTCAGCAATGGCAGATCTGGAGGATGGGCGGGACACTGGTCCATAAATAGCAGAACGTTTCTTTCTTTTTTTTGCCATCTTCATATCAAATTCTTTCAAAAAGTCTAAAAAAATTTTCGATGTCATCCAGGCTTTGATGCTACTTGCATAAGAATATGTCAATTTCTTCACATTTTTTAAACACTGTGGTTTCTTCGATTTACCAATCACTATTGGCAGTAGCCTTTCTGATCCGTCCGCATTGCAACATAAAAGCACAGTCACCCTTTCTTTGCTGTGTTTACCACCATGACATGTTTCTCCCATAAAATCCAGCGTTTTGTTTGGTAAAAGACGGTAAAATAAACCTGTTTCGTCGCAGTTAAAAATATTCTTAACATCAAAGTTTTGAATTAAATTTGGAAGATCTGCAATCATCTCATTAACAGTTGAATCTGAAACAGCTGCGCTTTCACCACTCAGGCAATGATTTGTTAAACCGTGTCTTTTCTTAAGTTTTCCTAGCCATCCCCAAGCAGCAGAAAAATTTTCCATTCCCAATTTTGTTGACAAAGTGAGTGCCTTTTCTTTGAATAACTCACCACTAATGGGTAAATTAGAAGATCTCTTTTCTCTAAACCACTGAATTAAAGTGGTTTCTAAAATCTCAAATTTTCCTTTCTGAATTCTTGTTCGTTTCTTCGCTTGTGTAGAATACTCACTGTTCATTTTTTTGATCGAGTCCTTGTTCTTTAAAATCCCTCTGAGCGTTGATTCTGGCAAATCGAATTTTCGAGCTAAACTTATTTTTGACAGTTTAGGATCATTTTCTGCTACTCGTATAACCTCCATTTTGAACGATATTGTTAACTTTCTTTTACTCATTTTTATTGCACAAAGAAAACAAAAATAAAATCTAGGTGCTACCGTAATAGCAATGACGGAAAGAAACACGCGAGTAGATTCATAAAAAGAAAAGAGAAAAGAAGAAACCATTAGAACTGAGGGGATAGGGTGAA
Source organism: Maratus speciosus (assembly GCA_963932465.1). Taxonomy (NCBI): domain Eukaryota; kingdom Metazoa; phylum Arthropoda; class Arachnida; order Araneae; family Salticidae; genus Maratus; species Maratus speciosus. Next base: position 29,860,609 of record OZ010799.1, on the reverse strand, counting down.
ATGTCTAATTGTAACAACCTATCCACCCTTTCAGGCGCCGCGGAACGGTCTTTTGACCTTGATACCGGCAGAAAAAATTTTATAGATAAAAAAAACTTTCGAATGTAATTCATAGTTTATGAATTGCGTTTTATTTTCGCGTATAACTGAGAGAGACAATTCAAAGTTCCGCTTATAAGTGAGAGATGTATAGCATTATTTTCCTATTCCTCGTGACGGGACCTTACGAAATTCGCGTATAACTGAGAGACGCGTATAACTGAGAGGCGCATAAGTGAGAGATCACTGTATATAAAATTTTATTCTGCTTGAAATTACGTGACACCTTGAAAACTCTGTAATCGAGATTTGGCGACCAACATTGGCCCAATTGAATGTGTTAAGGAACTGTATACGGCGAAATCAACACCCCCTGTTTGAAGGGTTTAGAGGCGGAAATTCTGTGTTTTCAGATTTTTCTGGTTAATTGGGCTACAAAACCGACTCACTTGTGAGATTTCATGATTCTACGACTTCTAGAAGTACCTTAGTCATTTGATGATGGGAAGTGAGTCAGTGACAAAAAAGCGCTTTTTCGGAATTTAATATTTCGAAAACTACTAAATACAGAAACATGAAATTGTGGAAGCTGGTTCAGTTTGATCATATGAACGTGTGTATAAAAGAAAAATTTCTATATCTCTCCCTAAAACGAAGTTATGAGGGGGTGAAAAGTATGTCGAAATGGTTCAGGAAAAGGTAGCTTACGGCTTGTGCGAACTTGGCGAACACGCTGCCGGGCTCCCAGATACAAATACACCTGATAACACAAAAACCTGTGTAAAACGGAATTTTTCAGTAATATTTACGATTTGATCTTGACAGGTTTTACTATATATATATATCCTTAAGGAAAAAATCTGGACCCCCCCCCCCCCCCGAAACGAAATCCTGGCTACGCCACTGGCTCAACAGGTGGCGCTGCTATGCTGTACTTTTCAGAATTTCCACTATAGGTGTATCTCAAGAACTAATGCACGAATTTTCATCAAACTTTAGAATCAGTTAGTCCTTGACATGAACTGGCATTTTATACAGTTTGGTGTAAATCGCTCAATAGGTGGCGCTGCTACGCTGTTTTTTGTGATTTCCGCAATAGCTCTATCTCAGGAACTAATACTTCGATTTTCAACGAACTTCAGATCCATGTATACCTGGATATCAATTATTGCTGTTTATGTATTGGTGTAAATCTCTCAACAGGTGGCGCTGATAAGCTACATTTTTCAGAATTTCCGCTATAGCTCTATCTCAAGAACTAAGGCACGAATTTTCAACAAACTTCAAATTCAGATACACTTTGATATGAATTAGTGCTAAATTGATGTTATTTCTTGTACTATTTAAATGATTTAATTGACGTGATTTATATAGAGAAAGTTTTGTGATGGCCACAACATACTAGTTTTCCGTTACCGTCCCTATTTTTACCCTTTTTCTACCATCCCTTTTTTTAGTTTCTTCTATCTTTACAAGAAGAAAGTATTAAATTCATGAAAATTTTCGAATTCCGGTTTTCGACGAATTTATACGTTTTAGGGGTCAGAGATTCCAAAAAACATATTTTTACAAAATGTCTGTCTGTGAGTTTGTGACTCTGACTGTCTGTCTGTATGTATGTGACACAAATTTTGAGGGCGCTCTAGCTCAAGAACTAATGCACGGAATTTAATAAAAATTTAAATTCGGGTAGTCCCTGACATAAATTGGTGCTGATTAGTTTTTGGTGTAAATCACTCAACAGGTGGCGCTGCTGTGCTGCATTTTTCCCGATTTTCGCAATAGCTGTATCTCAAGAACTAATGCACGGATTTTTATAAAACTTCAGATTTCGTTAGTCCTTGACATGAATGGATGCTGTTTACGTTTTGGTGTAAATCACCCAACAGGAGGCGCTACTATGCTGCATTTTGCAGGATTTACACGATTTCTGCAATAGCTCTATCTCAAGAACTATTTGACACATTTTCATCAAACTTCAGATTCACTTACTCTTAGATATGAAATGATGCTGACTACGTGTTTGTGTAAATCGCCCAATAGGTGGCGCTGCTGTGCTGCATTTTGCACTATTTCTCAATAGCTCTACCTCAAGAACTAATGCACGAATTTTCATCAAACTTCAGATTTAAGTATAACTTGATTAATATTGCTGCTGATTATGTGTTGGTGTAAATCGCTCAATAGGTTGCGCTGCTATGCTGCATTCGACATGATTTGCGCAATAGCTCTATCTCAAGAACTAATGCAGTAATTTTCCTCAAACTTCATATTCCGTCACACGTTGACATAAGTTGATGATAATTAGATTCTGATGTAAATACCACAATAGATGGCGTAGCTATGCTGCATTTACACGATTTTAGCGACAGTCATACTTCGAGAACTAATGCACGGAATTTCATATTTTTTAGAATTCTCATGATGAGCAGAGATTGCCATTCAATTTGGCACTGTGATAGCGAATTTTAAAGTATTGGCATGTATGAGATAGAAGAAAGTTTTGTGATGGCCACAACATACTAGTTTTTAGCTCAGAGGCTATCAAAGCCTGAGAGATAATGTGCCCGCCCGTTCTGTATGTATGTATGTACGTACGTATGTACGTAACGCGATAACTCTTGATAGAAACATCCAATTTGCTTCAAAAAAATTTTCTAGGTTCATTGTGATAAGGCGCTTCCCTGATTAGTTTTGGGAGTTCATTGGTTAAGGATAAAGGGGAAAAGAGAGGGTTAGTCCACCCCCTTAATTGAAATAAATGGGTTTTTCATGCAGAATGATTCGATTTGCTACGAATTTGGTATACCGGTTTATTATGTTAAGGAACTTCCCTGATTAATTTTGGGGGTTCATTGGTTAAGGATAAAGTGGGAAAAAGAGGGTTAGTCCACCCGCCTTAATTCAGATAAATGGGTTTTTCATGCAGAATTATTCGATTTGCTCCGAATTTGGTATACCGGTTTATTATGTTAAGGAACTTCCCTGATTAGTTTTGGGGGTTCATTGGTTAAGGATAAAGGGGGAAAGGGGGCTAGTCCACACCCTTTAATTTAGGTAAACGGGTTTTTCATGCAGAATTATTCTATTTGCTCCGAATTTGGTATGCCGGTTTATTATGTTAAGGAACTTCCCTGATTAGTTTTAGGGGTTCATTAGTTAAGGATAAAGGGGGAAAGGGAGCTAGTCCAACCCCCTTAATTTAGATAAACGGGTTTTTCCTGCAGAATTATTCGATTTGCTCCAAATTTGGTATACCGGTTTATTATGTTAATGGGGTAGGATACCTTTAAACCCTCAAAATTTTCGATTTTTTTTAATACATATTTTGCTTCTGTAATCATTTCTGGACAATATGTAAGAAACCGCATTAAAAAATTCCCATTAGTTTACTAATTATGGCAGCTTTATTAAGACTACATATTAAGAATGCATAGGGAAATTAAACTTTGCGTTGCGTTTATTGAAAACGAAGAATTTTGGTACTGCGCGCAGTGTTACTAAAAAACTGTGCATGGCAATCAAAAGAAATTTTTACCACATATTCATTTCTGTATTATCTACAACTTAAAACCAGAAAAAGGTAATTTTTTTTTCTGTTTTTGTTCTTTGAAAATATTTTTTTTAAAGTGAAAACTTTTAATTTTTTGTTAATTTTTTAATTTAGTCAATATTTTTTACAAATATTCTGGTTTTAGTATAAAGGTAACACTATTATGTATTAATTTTCACCAAAATTGCTTTTTATATGCATATTTCCAGATTTTATCATGTGCGCAAGACTTTTTTTTCTTATTATCATATATTTTTAAACTTATCTTTTCAATATTTATTTATGAATTTACAAGTATATATATATATATTAAATATAAATTTAAATATGAGCTTTATATATAAACTAGAAAGCTAGCCCGTCAAAAAGGACGAGAAATGAGATATATGACGATATATCTCATACTGTCATATGATCATGTGACAGTATGAGTGCTGTACAGCACAGTGAATAAGTTGCTAGAAAATATGTTGCCAAATTTCATATTCTCGCCAAAGTCCCTATACTGAAAAAGTACTTAAAGCACATTGAAATCCGGCAGTTATGAAATCAGATAGTACAGTGCCGTCTAGTGGCGATTTTTTTTATTAGTAGCATCGGTATGAAGATGTAAAGACGTACATTTTCGTATATTACACTTTAAATTCTGACCTATAGATTTTGAAAAAATACTTTAAATTCGCGGAGTTTAAATTAAATTGCGGTGATCTCGATTACGAAAGATTGATGGTTTTAAATGGGAATCTCGCCAAATTAGGCAGCTATCGCCAAGTTGGCTTGATATATGACAACTTATTTTTGTCGCCAAATTTGGTGATATTTTTTCACATTTGGCGACAATTCGCCAAATTGGTCAAACTTTGGTGCTATTGTGGTAACCCGTCATTAGTATTTTTCAACAATTACTCATTACAATGAGGTGGTCCAACCGGAATTGTGAGGGACATACAGAGACTTGGATTTTATATAAACTCTAGGGAATCGTACTCGGGCTTCCCGAGTTAAAGAATATAGGTGAAATCATTTTTTTTTAATTGAAAACTAATATTTTTTTTATGCAATAAATTTTTTCGATTGCCCAATTACATTAAAAAAGAATTTTTCATATGAAAAATACGAATTATACAATCAAATAAATTTTTGAAATTTATCAAAAGCGATATTTTCTTATTAGCCGCATGCTAAGAATTACTTGACCAAGATTTTGCTACTTACGGCATCCTTTTATATTCTGATAATTTCAGAGCTTATATATCTCTGTTAAATGTGTGTTTTATTTATATTATTTTATTTATTCATTCATAGGGAAGTTTTTTTTTTTTTTAAGGATATTAGCCCTAAGAAAATGACGAACTCTGTATTTTGTTTTAAGGGAAAACGATATAATCTTTCGTAATCGAGCTCCGCGCGATATAGATAAATAAAAAAAAGATATTTCATGCATTAAAATTGTTTTTAAAACCATAGACAATCAGTAAACTGAGATGAACTTTGCAAACAAATTCCATTTGAAAAAAAAAATCCTATTTGATGATCTAAAAATTTAAATTGTATAAATACAAATATGTTCGATTTGTGTGTTTTTTTTGTTTTTGTTTTAATATTATTCTTTTATTTGTTTATAAAAGAAGTATTAATTTCATTAATTTGTCTTTCACTAATATGTTAGATCGGGTTTTTTTAATATGATTCTTTTATTTGTTTATAAAGGAAGTATTAATTTCGTTATGCAAAAATAGTCAGAAACAAATGCTGAACAATGTTTTTGCTTTATGTGCAAAATGTTTATTATTATTATGTATTGAAACCGGCACGTGATAAGATAAACTTTTAAAAAATCATGCTTAAAAATTATTTTAGAAAACATAATACATCAGTCAATTAAGATACAGTTTTGAAATAAATTACATTTGAAAGTAATTTTTTTCCCTATGCGGTGAAAATTGAAAATGCACGATGGTCAGAAGATTAAAAAAATGCAGTAGCGGAAATTTCAAGACCGAAATTTGATCGTGAAGTGTTGCCATTCGCAAAATGACGTCAGCGTATGCACAGGTACGTTTGTCCTTTATAATATACCCTGGTGTCGTAAAAAGGATTGACTGATTTTAAAATGCAATAACTTGCAAACGGTGACAGATATGTAAAAAATTCTTGCAGGAGGGTTATGCATGAAGTCAAAAAAATTTTTACAGTGATTTTCTATTTTAGTTCGAATTATAAATAATAGATAGCGCTGCGATCAATAGACTCTAAATTCAGGCTCGATTTTTCGCACTTTGGGACCCACTCAATACATTTTAATCGCCTTTTTCCGGATGGAAGAAGAGAAAGGCCAAAAAATCGAGCCTGTATTTAGCGCCTATTGCTTACAGCGCCATCAACTGTTTGTAATTCGAACTAAAATCGAAAATCACTTTAAAAAACCCTCATGCAAAGCCTCATGGTTTTGACCTCATGCATAACCCTCCTGCAAGAATTTTTTAAATATCTGTCACTGTTTGCAAGTTATTGAATTTTAAAATCAGTCAGTCCTTTTTAGGACACCCGGTAGATACGTAATCAGTAAAATATAATAAAGATCAGTTATTACGATGTGGTTATCAATTGAAGCTCTTATGCTTGGTATTCCGGAATGAAAAATAGCAATTTTTACCTTCTCAAAATTTCCATACGCACTTCTCATATCCATATTCATCATTTTTTTTATTGTATTTTGTTTGATCATTTTAAAATCATTTTAACTCAAAACTTGAAGTCACCATTGTGTA